>CM057225.1:103762159-104202839 GCA_029891385.1 Erythroxylum novogranatense | reverse complement strand
TAGATATTGAGAATATATCTCTTTAAATTTATATTGCTTCTTCACTTAGATTTGATAATCAAAACTCTTATCAAATAGCAATTTCCATTCATCATAAACTAATCCATCTTCTTAAATTTTTGCCACTTATGCATTTCATCTAGTTGATTCGCTTACTAGATTACCCCGATCTAATATCTAGCGAAATAAGTGTATCCTATATTTGTTTTTTGAAATAATATATAAGGACTTTATATCTCATAACTCAAATTTCTTCATTACTTTGTTCATTTTAAAACACATACCTTTTAGAATGTTTGAAATATTTTTAAAGATACTATTCTTCTTCGTAGGACATACTTTTATTTATACGAGATCATGAATGAAAGACATCCTGAAGGTTTCAGCTATGCTAAATCAAGTCTTAACCGTCCATAACACTATGGCACTTTAGTAACCGATTTGATGGGAACCTGATTAAGTACATTTATGGATGTCAATAACACATCACCCTAATATTTGATAGGAAACTTAGTGTGCTTTATCATAAACTTAACTTTATTTAAAAGAGTTTAATTTCTCCATTATGTGACATCATTTTGTGGATGGGTTTATAAATAATCAAATATCTTTTATTCTTTTTCATTAAACTAATCAAATAAGTATTATTATCGCAATCAACTTTGTAGTCTTTATCTTCTTATATAATTGGTTCTTAACAAAAGTCATATACATTTAGAAATAACATAATGCTTCAAATTTATGAGAAATCAAATAGATATAATTGTATTGAGTATTGTTATTAATAAAAGTGATAAAATAAGTACCTTTCGCTTTCGCTTCTCACATTCGCTTAGCTACATATATGTTTTATGAATTAATTGTAATAGATTAATAGTCCCATGATAAATGGTTTTCATATCATTTTTCTAATTAGACAATTTTACTAGTATACAATTCTACTTGTCTTTTATTGATTATTTTATTTATTCGATCTTGTCTAATATGACCAAGTCTAGCAAACCACAAATTAATATAGATATTACAAGTACTAAATGATATAATTAAATAAAATTACTTATTTTAATAAACAACATCTAGTGCCATAAAACCATCCAATAGAAGATTATGAAAATAATACCTGGTTTCAACAAAAAATTATGGAAAGCAATATTAAATATAAGGATAATTATAGTTATGACAAAAATAAGATTTTATTGATCTTGGAGCTAAAATATATCGTAAGATAAGATTCCAACCACCATACATGACTAACTTGTAGGTGCCTTTTCAACCGTATAACATTTCTCTCTCTTTATATTTTCCTTCTCAAAGAGACCCTTTCCTTACCTACTTGAATTTGACATAATCTTCAGGATCCTTAGAATTGTGAATGTCCTTCCTTCCACTTTTCACTAAGATCCATTGTAGTGCTCACTTTTCTTATTTTCAACCCTTTATAAGCATAACTTAGCTATACATACCTAAATTATTCTTGGTTATAGACTCATCAAGATAAGATATTGATAAAACGATAACTAGCACATGTTATATTTTATTCTTATGAAAAAATTAATTGATCTCATAAATTAAAGTATGAAGATACTTAAATAAACACGCGGGTACTTATTAAAGAATAACTTCATTGAATTGACCTTATTACAAGGACCCCAAATAGATTATTACTTATGTTTCCTTGGATTTTCTTATTATAATTGATGTTAACTAATCCTTAGACTTAGATCATCAATGTATGTAAGAATTGCTATGTTTTGATACTATTTATGGTTTATTTTATTTAGGGTAGCTCAGTTGGTAGTACTTATATATCGTATGAACTATATGAAGATAGTTGAGTATTTCAATAAAGGACTTGTCTCTTTAAAGTAATTAGAGAGATGTTCTATTTTTTATTAATAGTGATTTAAGAAATTCTCAAGTTAAAGTAAATTGAGATTTGAAAATGTGCTTTCAAATATCAATTATAAATCAATTATTAATTAGCAAGAACGAAATGATTAATATAGTAGACATTAAATCCATACTTTATATCTAATTAGAATATTAGATCATGAAAATTAAATTAGACATCATAACCACACATAGATAAATCGAGTCAAATCACTTTAACATTCCTAATATTTAGGTGGTCATGATATATTGCTAGACGTCAATCTTGATCTATGATTATAAATTATTTAATTAGATAATTAAAGATAAATTAAAATAATTTTTAATTTATTTAATTCTAATTGTGAATTAGATTATAATTTATAATCATTGTCAACATATTATAGACCTAATATGTCACACTTAAAAGAGTAGTTAAAAGATAAATTTTAAATTTAAATTAAGTTAAGATGTTTGATTTTATTAAAATTAAATTGTGATTATAATTAAAATTTTTAATTTTGATAAGAAAGAAACCTAATGTATTTTTTTATAAATAGAAAAAGAAAAAGGTATAGGGAGATAACACTTACGCCTTTTCCTCTCAAGTATTAAGTAAATTTTCTTTCCTTTGTAGATATGGAGGTTGTACATGTAGACAACTTATGGATATACTCTAGGTAAAAGGATACAATGTGTTCATTAAAAGCAATAATATATGGAAGTCGAGGATTAAACAAAATTTGTCTTGGAATTTCAAACAAATCCTAAGAATAAGACAAGGGATGTAAGATCTAATTTTCCATAAGATTGGGAATGGGAATAAACACAATAGCAAAAAGAGTTTTAAGCAACAACATGTTAGCAATAAAAAAATGTGTTGCTAAAAATTAATATAATGCAATGCTTTTAAAGTGTTGCCTTTATTAATATTAAAAGGCAATGATAATAATAATTTGTTTCACATAAGAAAATGTAACAAAATTAAAAATGGTTACGATAGAGTCTTATATATGCAACATCTAAAATTATTGTTATAGTTCCAATAATCTATATACTAAAGAGAATTTTCAATGTTACATATTTATTTATTTATATAGCTCTATTTCAATGATACTTGTAATTGAATAAATCAATATTTCTTAAATCAAACAAAAGGAATCAAATTCAAATCGTGAACTCATTCAAATCCATTTTAATTATAAATTGAAAAATAAATTTTATTGTAATATATGATTTATACTGAAATTGTAATTAAAATAAAGGGCAATGAAAATAAAAAGTTAGAGTAATCTAGATTTGAGGCTTTGCATTCAACGAGAAACAAAAATCGAACATGCTTTTGGGGCTTTGTCGAGCCTCACTAATTACAACACCTAATTCCTCAACCTTGCATCTCTTCTCTCGAGTCCGGACTCCAAATACCGATATGCACACAAAGCGATAGCTATTTCATCTTCTCCCAATGATCCCAGATTCGTGTGAGTCTTAAAGTTGATGTCTTTATCTTTCTATCTCATCTCTTTCACACGCACACAACGAGTGGCTAATCGACATATAACAATGCTCACATCTAAAACGTGGGCACCAACGTGAAGATGTAAGAGGAGCTTCCTTATAGGTAGGAGATGAATATTCCTCATTTTTCACACATGGGTAGCGTTGCTTGCTTCGAAAAAGCAGGAGGTCTTGTAAATATAAGGTTAAAGCTTGTGATTCTTACCTTTGTATATTGATTAAGCCATGTTACCTTTCAAAGTTGCTTGCTTTTCTTAAATCTAAGGACCAACTTGCCAAAGATTGTCCTTTTCTTGTTTCCTTGGTTGTTTTGGATCAACCTCACCTGTTTTGTTCTCTCTAATAAATTTCCACTTAAACCTAGCTAGTCTGTTTTGATTTTGGTTTGTGTTGATTCAAAGTAAGCATAATAACAACAATAATAAGGGATGGGATTAGAGGATAGCGCAGAAAGAAGGAATGGAGATGGGCTTTTCATTGGGAAGAAAGAATAAGTAAGGGATAATGGATTCAAAGCTTTTAGATGGTGTTGATGAGATGTTACATCTCATCATCATCACCACCAAGATAGAGTAAAAGCACCAAAAATATGTTCTTACGTGCCATTTTATGCCTCTCAACTTTGTACTTTGAATATGGTAAGTGGGACTCCATTTCACTTTATTATTGTTTTGTTGTTATTGTTACTTTTATCTTCATCCATGAGATCTTTTTAATCTCTATCTGATCTTGACATTTTGTTGTATTGTTGCAGTCTTTATATCATATGCTATGTTTCCCCATTTGCTCAAAATCATGCAATTGCTCTCTTTTTATGTGTTTTGGATGTTGTACTTATTAGCAGAGAAGCAAATTTCAAGTTTCATGGAATTTATTTACTCAAGACATGATGTCTTTGTAAAACTTTGGATATGATCACATCATTAGCGATTTTTGAGTTTAGTAATGATAATTTAATTTAGTTTCTATCCTTTTGATGCGTAAGGAAACACGAGTAATTGTTGAACCATGAACTCAAAATCCATTTTAGTCGAGATACAAGATAGCAGTGGATAATTTTTTGAAAGAAGAGAGCAAGGGGTATTCTTTTATCCATCATCATACTTCAAAATCCAATCTGAAAGGGCCTTTAAGCATTAAAACAATCCATATTATGTCTTATTGATACCTGTTTTCTTTATGATCATGAGAGGCTTTGATTGAGAAGATTGGAATTTTCGACTCAAATGTAAAGAATAAAATTCATGGTGCGAGACCTTGCTTTGAACTATTTAATTGATCACAACTATAAAATTAGGTAAATGGTTACATTGCATAAGTTTTTAGAAGTTTTGAGCAAGGTATGATTATTTAATTTTCCTAATTTACAATCTATGATTGGTGGATAATAAGATCAAAAAGGTTGCCACATTAGAGTTCGATCATATTGAAATCAATGAGTCTTCTTATTAAGGAGCTCAATGGCGTAATCAACTTCTAGTCGAGGTGAGTATTATAGATCTCCTGCTTGCTTTGCCATATTGAAATATCCATATAGAATTGTTATTTTAATTTCTTATGAACTTGGTGAGGGACATCTGGTAAAAGTTTAAGTAGTTATTATCAATGTATTACATTCATCAATGTTATAGTTGTTTACATATAACAATTGATTGCAACAGTGTTAATCCATAGGAAAGAGTTGTTATTAATTTGACATGTGTAATGAGCCGTTGAGGGCTTACTGGAGCACAGTTCCTATGTGTAGATGGAGCTATTGATCCTATTGACGAAGATTATGAGCAAATATTGATGTTGAGACTATTGGAGATGAGTTCCAAAGGACTAAGGAAATTGGTTTATTCAATGAAAGAAAAGAACTCAAAAGGAAAAACTTTACTGGTAAAGAGTTCGCAGCTCTTTCCCCGTCGCAATAGAAGGAAAATAAACGTTGATAACTTTTTAATTCAAATTTTAGATATATCAACGTGTTTGTGAGTATAGTAGTTTTATAATTTTAAAACAATTGTATTGGTTTTGTTTAGTATTTAGATTAATTACCTTATGTTCCATATGGAATGGATGACCATAATTTAGGTGAATATTTTAGCTAGTGATTTTTGCTTTTGTATTTTGAATATGTAAAAATTGAATTTTACAAGTCCTCATGGACTATATATCATATATAAATGTAGTTTTTGGTCATTTACATTTGATATTATGGATGTTGCCTACATAATCACAAGAGTTTGCTTTTACATTAATATATTATTGGTAACGAAAGAATAAATTTTGCCTTTATTATTACAAATTGTTTCCTAAAAATTGACTTTGTTGCCTTTAAAGACTTAAAGTGTTGTAATATCTATTTAACATTGTTACTATAGTTTGAAACCAATGTATTGTTTTAGTCAAAATTAAAGCAATATTTTTTATTTTTGTTGCCTTATCAAAAATTATGTTGCCTTATACTTATTGCAACGCTACTTACATAACAATATAAATTATGTTTTCTTAATAAAAGGTAACAATAATTATACTTACAAAGACACTTTTTTATTTGCCTAAAACACTTGTTGTCATAGTGAAACAATATTTTGGTTTAATAACGGCACTCTAAAGTACCTCTATACAAATTTGAGGAAATTCAACACCTAAAGATGGTGGTTAGTCCCGATGCTAAGGTGAGTAAGCCGATCAGAACAATCAATGGTATTAGACTTACCATAATAGCAAGAATGTAGACATCATAATAGAAATCTTCCACATGTCTAAAACAAATCAAAATGAGGTATTATGGACCGTAGAGAGTTCAAAGACATTTAACTCCAAGACATGTAGAACATTTCTTCAAAAGGATCTAAACAATAGGGTGGAATGGAAAACATAATTTAGGATACATTAATCTTTCTCATTCATTTATATTATAGATAAGCCCGATATGGAAACTCCTCACCAAGAATATAATAAAGTTCCCAATCAATTCTTTAGAGTGCGAGTTATGCAATCACAACTCGAAACTTTGGACCATCTATTGGTGAGATGCAAGTACACAACAAACATATGAAGTAAAATGCGAGAGTTTTGGCATAAGGAAAGAAACCAACTCGGCATGAATTGATCCAATGGGCATAATGGTAGATTAAACTTTGTGATTCGTTTTTTTGTGTCACAAGGTTGTAGAGCTTTTATATCAATGAGTTACTTAATTTCCAAAACAATAAGGATTAATTTTCCAACATTAAGTTGCTTCCAAGTATTATATATCAAATAGATAAGTATTCCTTAGACTAATCGAACTCTTTTAGACAATGATATATAAATTTCTTTTAAATTGAAGTTTTTATTTTTATTTTGTAAAACACTTCAAACCAACATAGACTAAATCAAATAATGGCTAAATGTCATTAATCCAAGTTGCTAATTAATATCAATATCATATTTGAAAACCAAAATGTTAATTGTTTCACAAACTTTTTGGCACTAACAAAATAAAACAAGCAAAATCGAAATAATAAAAACATCAAAATTTAGTAACGTAGTTCGGCATACCTTACGCCTACATTTACGGGCCCTCACTCGCCTTAATCACTTTCACCAAAGTATAATAGATTTATTCAAGACTTCTTGAATCGACACCACCAACCTTGGACATTATCTCTTAACCTCACTTTCCGTGAAAGATTTTCACACTCAATAAGACGACCACCTTTACTAACCTCAACAGAGGATTTTCTCAATTAATCCTTTAATGAAAGAAAATGAACAAATAAATAACTCAAGTGATTAACTATTTAAGAACGAAAATAGGAAACACTTGAGGCAGAAATATTACAACTTCCCTATAGGTTCAGCTCCTCTGAAATAGATCATAAAGTTGTTCACACAAAATAGAAACGTTTTTCTGTCGAAAAGTTATAAGCATCAAAGGCCAAGGCTGTCCAGTTTTCTCGCTGCTGCAAAGTAGACATAGAATCTTGTCACTGCACTCACTGCACTGGGAATTATCCACGTCAATGCCACACAAGCACGTAAATCAATTACTGTAACCATCGCAACTCCAATAGACACCGGCAATAAAAAAAACAGCAATAGTTATCCAAAAGCAAGGTGACTCACTTAACTCCAACTTACACCCACATGTATGTCCAACCCAAGCACATACACGACCTCAACTGTTGTATACCTTTCACACACAACAACACTTCAGCTATATATATGGAGACATGCTCAATTAACACCTTTGCAACACCACTTCAACTATGTTTCTTTTTTTTTAAATCTTCAATTAATGCACCTATAACACCACTTCAGCTATGTTTCTTTTTTAATCTTCAATTAATGCACATCCACAACGTTGCTGCACTCACGTCCCCAACATGCACACCATACTATGCCACACATACGCACCCACAATGTGGATCGACTTAGTAGTGGTATTCAAAAAAAAAGGCGCTTAACACATACCACTACACCGTTAACTTGTCTCACCATGCAAATTTTATTCACTTTTGTCACATGTCATCTTGCATTTGCATATGTTTCTTGATTAACCATAAACGCACAACCACCGTATGCCACATATGCACGTAAACCCTATCACTACACACTCCCATTAAAGGCGGATGCTCATATGTATTTTGATATACACAAATCTCTCACCTGACAAAGAGTCCAACTTTAACTAATTAACCACCATTTTAATTCAACCATGCAAATAAGAGACGTGCATGACACAAACACATTCAAGTAAGAAGAATCCACCTTGCATTTGTTTTCTTCTATCCGTAATATCCTCACAATTTACTAGTAAAATAATTCAAATATCACCATAATGATAGACTTCAATGTAGTGTAGAATTCTTACAAGTTATATCTTATATGTCTAATTAAAATGTCAAAATTAAATAGAATATATATAATATATCGTAACAATATTTAATGAATAAAATTGTTTACGATCAATTAAATATATTCTAACCCTATTATTGCACACTCCATTCAAGGTAGATGCCTGCTCTGATTTTGATATACACAATCCTCACACAGACAAGAGTCCAACTTCAACTAATTAACCACCACTTTAATTCAACCATGCAAATAGGAGACGTGCATGACACAAACACATTCAAGTAAGAAGAATCCACCTTGCGTTTGTTTTCTTCTATCCGTAATATCCTCACAATTTATCAGTAAAATAATTCCAATATCACCATAATGATAGATTTCAATGTAGTGTAGAATTCTTACAAGTTATATCTTATATGTCCAATTAAAATGTCAAAATTAAATAGAAGATATATACAATATATTCTAACAATATTTAATGAATAAAATTGTTTAGGATCAATTAAATTTGATCTTTATTAGTTCCTAAATAGTCAAAAAAAAACTCCTAAACACTGACTTGGAGCCAAACAAAATGCAGTATTGGGTTTTCTTATTTCAACTTCCAAAAGCAGAGAGGAAAACGCGAGTAGCTGTCTTTGTAACGTTGGAAATATCCGTAACGGGAGAGAACAACCTCCACGAGTTCCGACAAGATTTCATAAATGAAACTTTTCAAGAAATAAAACCATAAATATAACCAACTTGTGCAATTGCATTTCCTTCCTTCGTACGACATCGAATAACCAATACCTTAATTAGAATATCCTTTCCCACCCCCCATGAACATTATCTTCAAAAGCTTCATTGTCCAGGACAATACCACGTTATTATATTCGAAAATAAAAGTTAACCAGACATGTATTCCATAATTAAAGTTTCAGAACATGTCTAAATTCTCCCACGAATATAGGAAAGGAACGAGGAAATATATCTGGTCCTGAATAGATGAGACCCCTCCAGAGTAACAAACTTGCAAGTTGCATAGAGGAATCAATGATATAGAGAAAATTAAAGATCAAAAATAAAGCAAAAGAAAGCAGACGAGACGTTTAGGACCACATAGCGTCGAGCCGGGAGCCTATATAATTTGGACTCCCCAAATGTTGGTTCATGCCAGAGTTCTCTTCTTTTCAGTTGGGGGACTGTACAGCTCTAGCTAGTAACCAAAAAGCAGTGAGGGGAGAGAAATATAATTGATAATGGCTAGGGATAATGTTTTTTCATATGGTGATTTCTCGAAGACATTACACGTAAAGAAACTAGAAGAAGATGAACATGTTGTGTTAGTGAAAGGTGGTAAGACCAGTTTTTCTTTTGAAAACGGAAATCACCATGTTAGTAATGGCAATGGCAATGGCAATGTCGTAGCTCATCACGCTAAGCCTGGCTGGTACGCTGATGTCCCACCGGGATGGGAAGGTATCTATTGTTATATATGCAACAACTCTTATTAACTGATATTGCTTCTCAATCTTCTATCATTTCTGTTTCTCTGTTTTTTTTTTCCCTAAGAAGGAAGAACATTGAAGCCCCACCACGTTCTGTTGCTCCAGCTGCTCATCAATTTTCCATTTCTGCCAAACCTTTTTAATAATCGACTTATGTCAGTCAAATTGCCTCATTTGAGCGCGCATATATAATATATTATGGGATTGACTTCTGAGATAGGTCCCTTGGCAGTCCGTCGATCTTACCTTTCTTATTATGTTAAACAATTAGTCAAAGTCAATGTTTCCCGGTATGTAACTTTTGAAGAAGCAACCTGAAAACATTACATAAACATCTACTGGGATGGGAAGATTTAGGACGCAGAGTAAAATCAGAAGGGGTGTTTTGCCATTCCTCAGTTAATATTTCTTATGGAAATATTGTGAACTTAATGGAGAGTAACCATCTGCAAATGCACATGAATTATCTACAGAGGAAGCTCACTTCTTCAAGGTGGAGAAAGTCCTGTTTCATGGGAGATCGGAATACCAGGATCTGTTTGTATTTGAGGTAACATAAGAAGAAAAGTTTGTGGATGCTAAAAATTTTAAGTAAAAATAAGACAGCCTTTTGCTTTGTTTGGCTACATTTGGTGTCCTCGGGATATGATTGTGCAGGTATGGTGTTGGTGGTAGTAGACAAAGCACTGATTTGTCTTGTTTATATGGTTGCATTGCAGTCGGTGTCACACGGTAAGGTTGCTATCTTGAATGGTTCTATGCAACTTACAGAGAAGGATGAGTTCGCTTACTAAGAAATGCTCACTCACCTCCCCTTTGTTCCGTCTTCAATCCCAAGAAGGTGAGTTTCGTCTTCCAGAAAGTCCAGATATTTTCCAAATTATATCACAATTTACTACTTAAATCGACGCTCGAACATGAAATTAAATACGGAGATTATTTGTACCGGATGATTAAAATGGACTCTCAGGGACAGCTTACCATGCAATAACCTAATATGGTTGGATAAATCCTCAGTTCTCAATGGTATCGTTATTTAATTTGTGGACAAAGTTAAAGAAAGGGGAGAGAAAATGGAGACAACCTGAGATTTGGTTTTTAGTGAGATAGGTAATTGACAATGACTAGAATCTCTGTCATTACATGAACGCGTCTGTTGTTCAGGTGTTACTGGTGGGAGGAGGAGATGGAGGTATTCTGAGAGAAATATCTCGCCACCCTTCGGTCGAGCAGATTCACTTGTGTGAACTTGACAAGATGGTGATTGACGTAAGTGAAGTTTTACTCCCAGGCCCAGCAAACAGAATGCCCTCTTAAACCTGAGAAATGGGACAATATCAAGATCATTTCAACTTACCGACATATTTGTCCACTTTCAGGTGTACAAAAGTTCTTCCCCGACATTTCAATTGGGTACTCGGATCCTCGTTTAACTGTACATATAGGCGATGGTATGCCAAGTCTCTTGAATTCATTTACAAGAAGATACTGAATTCTTATGTCCTTGTTCTTATGACATTGTCAATGTTGCAGGAATTGAATTCTTAAGGTCTGTTCCTGAGGGCAGTTTCGATGTCATCATATTGGATGCATTTCAGCAAATGGGTATTAATCTCTTTCCTTGTTTCCCATTTGTCCTCTATATAATCTTTACTCTTTATCTATATCTCATCTCATCTTATCCAACAAACTCTACAGAATACCAGTTTATGACACATTTGTAACGTATCCCGAGTTGATTGTTCTGCTCATATACCAACTCGCTCAAAATTAAAACCGTAAACATTTAGTTTCAATATTTATTAACTAAGTTGTTATATAGTGATCTGCTATACAATTATCCATGTTGAAAAAATCAAGATCTTCACAGCAATTTCTTGTGTTTCATTCAGGTTCTTTAGCTGAAGAACTAGCTGATAACAGTGTTCTGAGATCAGTGGCAAGGGCACTTAGTCCAGGAGGAGTCATGTCTTGTCCTGCAGACAGCTTCTGGAACAAAGATTTCTCTGTTACAGACACCATTGAACACGCCAAGAAGATATTCAGCGGCTCTGTCAACTACGCTTGGTGCACAGTTCCCGCCTATGCCAGGTAAATCTTAAACATATACGCCACCCGTTTTCCAACATCAAAACTTTGTAGCCAAGACCCTAAACTTGCAGTCACCATTTTCAATTTGCAGTGGAATGATAGGTTTCATGGTTTGCTCAAACTCGGAGGTTGACGTCAAGCATCCCTTAAACCCATTGAACCCAGATAACTACAGGGTAGCCAAAGGACCTCCCAAGTATTACAATTCAGAGGTATGCCTGGAAAATGAATTCTTTAGCTTGGTACTACAGATTTAAGGTTTATGACTTTAAAATAATTTCGTGTTTGCCAATACAGGTCCACACAGCCGCATTCTGCCTTCCGTCATTTGCCAAGAAAAGGTGTCTGCTGCTCAAGTCTGATTAACCATATCCAGAATTTCTGTCTGTAGCGTCCCAATAAATGCCGATATCAATCTATGCAAGACCATCTCCTTACCAAAGTGTGTAAAATTCGGCTGTAATCTTATTCAGAGTTCATGTATTAAACCCTGTTAAAGAGGAGGGCTCGCCTCTCACTCTGTGAATGTTATTTTATCGCGTCCTAATTGCTAAAGTACACGGAATCGGCTAGTCAAATAACAGTAAAATCTAAAAGTACTAGCACTTCTTTAGAGTGCTTTAGATACGCTTGAACATGTATGAATTAAACCAAGAAATAAATTATTCAGCACTTAGGCGCTCTTTAGTTAAGGATTTGTTAACTGAACGAGATAAAACGTAACACTTTTTATCGTTTAGTTGAGGTTTTATAATAGAATGAATTGAATGAAAACAAAAATTTCATGTATGTTTCATTTCATTATAAATAAGAAAACAAGAAATTTTGATTCGAGAGATTTAAAATGCGACGAAACTAATAAATACATACTACTTAATATACTTTCAATAATTTTCTTAATACCGACTATTTCTTCTAACCCTAACCGCCTTTTCTCTAGACTTATTTATTACAGTCCACAAAATTGTATATAATTAATGATATTTTTATATTATTTCTCGTTACTCTAATAATAATATTTTATATTATTAATAATGAATTGTATATAATTAATAATAAAATAAAAATTTTATTAATGAAAATAAAAATATACTAAAATAATTCTTTAATTTTTGTATATATTTCTATATAAATAAAATATAAATAAATTATTTTTAAATAAAATCACATAAAATAAAAAAATAAAATTTAGTAAATAATTAATAATAAATTGTATATAATTAATATTAAAATTTTATTATTTTAAAATAAAAATATATATATATATAAAAAGTATTTGTCAAAGTTGTGACTTGAACCGTAACGTTTTAATTGGAAATGATTTTGTTTTAAAATCATAACATTAAACTTTCTGTAACAACCATTTTAATATAAGAGATATAATAATTATTTGTTATATATTACATTCAATTTCATCCATCTTTCAAATAACATTTTATTATATTATATTATAAATCATTTCATCACTCTCCAATAACTTTTCGCTATATTACATTTTATTTTATTATAAATTGTTTTTTACATTTTATTTTATCCCATTAATTAACATGTAACCAAATATTCTTTTTAACTTTGGGTAATTGCCAGAAGAAGTCCATCCAACCTAAATTAACCACACCACACAAAGTTTTAAGATCAAAGTTTGGGAAATTCTGGCCTCCGCTGCTTCCTTTGTCTTTATTAGTCTCCCCACACACCCAAACTTCAACGTGTTTCTGGCTATTATCCCTTGGTGTTGGTGATAGATAGAGCCCTATTTACTTTTTTGTCCTTTTTTGAATCAGTCTTCTTTTAAATGTCCATACTTAAATTTTGCAGAACACTTTTCTTTTAAAAGTATCTCAGCTCTTCGATTTTTCGAAGGAGACTCCACAAGGCCTGGTTTCTGCTACAAAATAAATATAAGGGTGTGTTTATTTGGGAGTATGGGGGAAAAAAAATATAGGTATAAAATAAAAATTAATATTTAGTATAAACCTATCATTAAAATTTAAGAATTTCATTTCTTAGTTTTGAACAATCTTCTGTTTCTCTCATAATGTAGAAGAATGGAAGAGAAATGGTGAAATCAATTAAATAATTAATTATATTATAATTAATTAAAATATTATAATTATCAATTAAAAGATAATTATTTTTAATTAAAATATTATAATTAATTAATTAAAATATTATTATTATTTACTTAATTACATTATTTTTAATTAAAATATTGTAATTAATTAAAATATAACTATTCACTAATTAAAATATTATAATTAATTAATTAATTACAATATATTTAATTAAAATATTATTATTAATTAAAATATAACTATTGATTAATTAAAATATTTTAATTAATTCAGTAATTACAATATAATCAATTAAAAGATTATTATTATTTAATTAATTACATTATATTTAATTAATATTATTATAATTGAAATATAACTATTCATTAATTAAAATATAACTATTCATTAATATATTATATAATTAGTTAATGCTAATATAATTAATTAAAATATAATTCATTCATTAATTAAAATATTGTAATTGATTAAAATATAATTAATTCATTAATTAAAATATAATTTATTTTATAATTAATTAATTATAATTTTTACAAATCAACCACTACCAATAGTAATGATAATCATTTCTTCCTCTTAATCAATCATCATAATTATAATAATATTTTTATTTTTATTTTTATTATATTTATTTTTATTTTTATTTCTACTACTATTCTCTTTTACTGACCAACTGTTCCCTAAATATGAATGTTTCATGCTTATTTGGTCACCCAAAAGTAACCTGGAATTTGGGCCAATAAGCCCAGCCGATTCGTGTCTTGAACTTCTCGCTGTGCCAGTTTAGGACAACCTGGTCCAGTCTGCCTGGCAAAGGTGACACCTTACCAGTACCACAAAGGGATTCGAAATTTAAATCAACTTTTATTGTTAAAATATAAAAGTGTTCATTGGGTCGGATATCTGGGAGGCCTGTTTGCTGCGGACAATCAAGTCCCGAGCTGAGGATTTACTGGCGATGCCTGTATTTGTAAGGTTGTGTAGTGCGTAGATAAGAATTATTTCTCTATTTATAAAAAAAAAAAGTTTATAAAGGTAATATTTTGAATGTTAAAGTTAAACACCAAGCGGCACTATCCATATAAAAAGTAAAAACCCATCCCCTTGCACCCTCCTAGGCCCTAGCTACTTGGTCAAAGGGCATGAGTAGTATCTTCTCTTAGATATTGCACAAACTATGAGATACAATACAAGTCCAACAAATAATGACTAGCTTGGTATTTTTATCATTTAGCACTTTGAACTCCAATCAAGACAGATTGCTACAAAACGACAAAGAGAGGTAACTGAAGTGGATTTTTTTAATCTTTTGAGAATTCTCTAATGTAATTTTTAAAAGTCTTGAATTTCTATAAGAATTCTTTAATATTTTCAAATATTAATTAGTTATTATATTTAATAGTTAAATTGTATTTGTTACTTAATTTTATTTTATCTATCTATAGAATAATTTGTTATTAACTCCCAAAATTTTAAAGTAGATAGAATCTTTAATAGGTATAGTAACCCTCCAAAATTTTAAAAATTAAAATATAGATTAATTTAATTTTTTAATTGAGTCCGACTTGAGCTGCCTGACCTAAGCTTATCTAACGCCTAACTCTTTTAAATAAAAGATATTATTTTTATTTATAATAATTACATCTCAATTAGTTTAGTCCTCGCCCATAATTTAGCTCATTAAAACAATTAAATTTAGTCTCATAGGTCAAAATATGTCATCCCTAATCTTTAATATTGAAGTCTTAGGATGTTGTTATAATTAATTAGTTAATTTTCTTCTCTTAGTATACTTACTTGTATAGTTTTTACTTGTGATGCTGATTTAGTTTTGTTCATAGTTAGTGCAATATTCATTCTTCAAAAAGGTATCTTTAATTTTCATCACATCATGATTAGGATAGACAAGATTTTCAGAGACTGTTCGTAGGCAATTGCAATTGGGAGTCAACAGTTGTTACTTACCAAGTGTGAAACCCAATTCAAGTGATTCTTTCCTTTCCTTAGGGGTAAAGAAGAGTTAGGATCCCAACCTTCTACTTGTACTATATATTATGTCTTCAATCTTGTGTGGTATATTTGATAATCACCATGCTAGTATTAATCATTACAAACACAAGCATTTTGATTTTTGACCAACAAAGTTACATGACATTATGATTGCATTCTGCGAAACTTGCCCGCCAACTGAAATCACGTGTCAATGGCTTTCTCGGATGTTTTAATCATCGCCATACATACATCTCCTGCAACTAACAAGGAATCGTGCATTTCCAAAGACGTATTCAAATGGTACAACAACTCGTCCACTTTTTAATTAGTTTCCAATAACAAATGAAGAATATCTCCATTTCATTTGAAAAGAGTCTGCACCAACTCAAGAATTAATGGGTTGGAAAATGTTGTTTATGATGAAAAGTTGGTGTCAAGGTTACAATTAACATTCTTGGGCACGTGTTCCTTGTTTAATTTTTCTATATTTCCATACAAAATTATAATTACCTATAGTGAAAATCCACTAAGTTGATTAAAACATGAATTAGTTATACTTCAAAAGATTTACTGAAAGGAATAGAAATTATAGACAACTGTATATAATATAAATCCAAATATCATCTTACTTTCCGGAAAGACGATTTAATCCAAAACGTATATTTTTCAGTTCACTATAAAGTATGGATTAGTGTAAAACTTGAGATGAAAAGGCATGATAAAAGTGAAGCCAGCGAGAGAGAATCGTGATCTAGACCGAAAGCATGCAACTTGCAGGACAAAAGTTGGCGATGTCAACTGCAGATGTTGGACTCGCCGCCTAAATTAAATATATATATATATATATTATACCAGAGGATCATATCTTCAAAACAGCACATATACTCTGCAAAGGTTTAGAAATGGCTAGAGAGAGTGGTCTTGACTGTATTGCCAAGTTCCCAAACACTAGTTTGCAAGTCAAAGAACTATTTGTAGATGATGATAATAATAAGAAGGTTGGTAGTGCTGCGAAGACCATCATCCTGTCTTCACAATCTCTACCTGAAATGGATGATAATGATAATGATGATGATGATCAGCAAGGGGTTAATAGAGGCGTGTCTCTTCAATTCCGTGATCGTATCATGGTGTTGCCCATGGATGCGCAGGTAATTAAGCATTTGATCTATTCTCTGCTTTTTCCTTTCGCTACACGACATGAAAACCATTTTGCTTCTTGGATTCATCTTTTGTTATATATAATGCATTACTTTGGAACGTTTGTATTACGATTGACCTTGTTCCCTTTGCTAAGTTGACGTACCATAGAGCAAAGGCTGAAAACTATATATGTCAGACCCGACTCTGCTCTCATAAGTTCTAATTACAACCCAAAAATCTACCGCCGATAAGAAGATGAGCATATTAGAATAATCTATAACGACTTGAGCATATTAGAATAACCTCTTTTCTATTGCATCAAAAAAATAACACGTATTAGTAGTCGTGATTAGCATGAATTTCATTTTTTCATAATATTAATACAAAATTTATGGATTTATAAGGTCAAAGTAGAAACTCTCTTTCCTTTCCGGTAATTGCAAATGACATTTGAAGCAATTGAACCTACAATTTTACTTTGATACGTAACCATGACACTAAAAGTTAGAACTTTTATTAACCCCAAGGGCATGCATGTGAATTAGTAAGAGGTTCTTTCGATTTAAGTGAGGCTTGAGTTGAATCGTCCTCATATATCAATTATTTAAAACTTGAGTCCAAAACTTCCTTTATAAGTGACCTATCCCATTGAAGCAGGATTAGTTTAGAGTGGATGGCTTACATGCTTCTTATAATTGAGACCTCTTGTGACACTTCGTGAATAACCAAAATTAAAAAAAAGTTAGAACTTTTATTATTAGCAATTCTTTTTTATAGTGATAGCATAGACCACCAAAATTTTAAAAAAGTTAGAACTTTTATTATTAGCAATTCTTTTTTATAGTGATAGCATAGACCACCAAATCTATAGAGCTAATGTTGAACCCACGATTCAACAGATCTACATCTTATTTAAGTTTATTAAACAATGTTTAAGTTTAGATTTACTTATCCGTAAACCAAGCTGATCTTAAACAAGGCTTTTGGCTTTTGGCTTTTGGGAGTCGATCTCACGAGTTCCTCATGTCTAACCTTGTACTTTGCTCTCGAGTCTCGAAAGTCGACACTCCTTCCAGGGAATGTATTTCAAATAAAATTACTATTAACCAAATCTAAATGACCCACGTTTTTAAATTGAACATGAAAATCTTCTGCACCTTGAGCTCGTCTTGATTTTTAACCTGCCAAGCGTTTTAACTTTGTTAGGAAAATTTTGTGCCCAGCTTGGCAAGTTGACATAATTCCAACTCGTGGCCTAAATGTATAACACCGCCTATTTATTACTTGCCTTTTCCACTCAAAGGTTTCTCCTTCACGTTTGAAGAGCTGCCGGTCCAGCGATAGCGCGGAGAAATCGGAGGATTTCATGGCTACCAAGAATGCAGAATCCTTTAGCAGATTACACGTCAAAGAAATAGCATTAGAAAGTGAACAAGCTGTGAATGGTGAATTGATCAAGCTTCAATATTCACCACCTTCGCCTACAATCGAAAATCATGGAGTTAGTAATGGTGTGGCTCTTAAAGTTCCGGGCTGGTATGTTGATATTGAGGACGACTGGCCAGGTATTTTCTCTCGACCGTAGCAAGCACTCGGAGTACTTATATCATATCTTGAACAGCACAATCATAGTATAGAATTATGTAGGTATTCGATCACTTATCTATACACTACAGGCCGTACGAATAACTATAAGACTCTCTCTCTCTCTCTCCTTTTCTTTTTGTTTTCTCCCTTGATTTACTCTAAGGCAATTAAGATTCTTCTGCTTCTTGGTCTCTATTCGAACCCCTGAACTGTGTATATAGGGACATTGAAAGAACTTGGGTTAGACTCACCAGTTTTCCTGACCAAGTTCAATTTTCTACAGGTGAGGCACACCTATACAAGGTCGAAAAGGTCCTGTTCAGGGGGAAATCGAAATATCAGGATCTTTTTGTCTTTCAGGTAATATTTAATTTAAAAAGGAAAGGGTGTATAGCCTAGAAAGTAGTTAAGAAACAACTTGCCATGGCCCATGGAGATAATCGGAGTTTTCTCGTCCATAACTGTAGTCGTCAGGTCACGGCAAAGTTGTTGTCCTAAATGGGGATGTTCAACTGACAGAAAAGGACGAGTTCGCTTACCAGGAAATGCTCACTCACCTCCCACTTTGCTCAATTCCAAATCCCAAGAAGGTCATAATCATTATTTGACTCAACACTGAAACTTGCACTATCTACGATTTTATCTCCAAAATCATGTTCACCATCAAACCTGTTGTTTTGATGGGCCGATCTTTCACTTCAGGTGCTGCTTATTGGAGGAGGAGATGGTGGGATTCTAAGAGAGATCTCTCGGCATGCCTCCGTGGAACATATCGATATTTGTGAAATCGACACGATGGTTATTGATGTGAGTAACCTTTTCGATGGTTATAAAGACTACTTTTTGTCCTTATCCCACTAAACATCACGCATGAAAAATTCCATGATATATGTTTTAACCTTTTCTTGTGTACCGTAACAGATGTATAGACAGTTCTTCCCCGAGATAGCAGTAGGATACCAAGATCCCAGAGTGAATCTACACATAGGGGATGGTAAGATAAGTTGATTCGTTTCTGCTCCTTTTTCTTATTCGAAGTTGTTTGTTTAGGATTTACTTTATTTGGCAGGAATTGAGTTCCTGAAGTCTGCTCCTCAAGGAGATTACGATACCGTCATATTGGATGCATTCCAATGCATGGGTACATAGCATATATCTACCCTTAACTGGCGTATATCAAACAATATTTAGGAAATGGAAAAATAGATTTTCAATGGCATATACGCAGGATCTGAAGCAGAGCAACTGGCCGGAGGAAGCTTACTAGAATTGGTGGCAAGGGCTCTTCAACCTGGAGGAGTCATGGCAAGTCAAGCACAGTGCCTTTGGCACAAAGAGTTTTCTGTTGCAGACGCCATAGCAAGTTGCAGGAGGACGTTCAAAGGCTCCGTTAGCTATGCCTGGTCACCAGTTCCTGCATACATAGGGCACGAACCCTCCAACAAAAACTGAACGTTAATTGCAGTTCTATTTAACATTTAGGAGTTGCAGAGATTTATTTGCTTATGTTTGTAGAGACTTTCTTGCAGAGGGATGGTTGGTTTCATGCTCTGCTCCACCGAAGGGCCAGCAGTTGATTTCAAACATCCCATTAATCCACTGAATCCAAAGCACTATGGAGTTGCCCGAGGACCCCCTAAGTTTTACAACTCAGAGGTTGTTGTCCATAGTGTCGATTGTTCCAGTAGTATGATGTCAAATCACTATGTTTTGTCGTTTGTTGAAAACATTCTGGTTTGCAATGTAGGTCCACACCGCAGCCTTCTGTCTGCCATCTTTTGCATACGAGGTCTGATGTAAGACACCAGACTATGGCCGCGTAAAATTTTGTGCTTCAGTCTGCAAGCACCCTGTTCATGAGGTTGTTACCTAAGAGACAGTTTGCTTCTTTTCTTCTTTTCTTTTTATTTCAAGACTTATGGGTTCTGTTTTAACGGAGATTGGAAAATTTAGAGTGGAAATTAATAGCTAGTTCTGTACTCCTTATACAATATTGCAATTAGTAACGCAGTCATGTTCAAAATCCTTCAAGCTTGTCACCTTATCCATAATATATATATATATATATATGGTGAAAGTAGAGTAATGATAGATAGATACTAACTGTTTTATAAACAAGTATATATATATAATAAATCCTTTAACCTATTCCAATTCATGATTATGCCTGTTAAATCCACATGAAGTTTAACACCTTCTAAAGCAAAGCAATTTATAATGAAAACTACTATACATGTTCACTAACAATAGCTGTAAATGTGGAGAGACCAGCTCCAAATGTCAAAACCTCCTTAACTTATTGTAAGGAGAGTACAAGAATTCCATTATCCGCTTTTTCATCAACTGGTTGGTCGAGCAGGGTTTACACTTACAGACCACAAGTAGTATGATAAATTTTGGAGATCGTCACACACACTTCAACTTCAACATGCGTGCCAAAATATAATTATATATGTCAAGGACCAAAGCAAACATGGAATGATACTAACTAATGGGAAAGTTGTAGATCAGTAATGCTCAAACATAAAGATCTGGTCGTGAAAATAAATCCACAAGTAAATAAGTACTCAAACTAGAAATTAGATCGCATGAGATTTGGAGGGGAGGTAACTAGAAATACATAAAAGTAACAAATGTTTCCCTAAAGAGTAACAATATTTCACCTCTCACTATGAAGGCTAATATAATTTATAATTGGTCACTTGATAAGTTTTGCGAAGTTGATTGACCCAAAACATCTTTGTAAGCAAAAGGTTAGAGGCCCAACAGCACAAATCAAATGGAACACAACACAAAGGAGAGCCCTGAATCGTTGGATTGTAAATCAGAGCCCATCGTTTACAAACAGGATGAGACATTAGCGTTCGGAGGTGCCTGAGAATAAGGGGACTGCGATTCACACTAATCATTTGGGCTTCGACCCAACAGGAAGAAGAAAGTTTACAACAATCGTGGAGTCTCTTCTTAAATTGTCCAAATTCTTAAAATTGTATGTGAATTTATGTAACGTCATAAATTTTATATTAACTAATTTAGTAAAAAATCCAAATTAGTAATTAGTATTTTTATCGTAGAAGATTTTGTTTTCCGGTTAATATGATCAAATTGTTTTCTGAATTTTTGTTTCACCATATTGAAATAGCTGGAAGTGAATGAAGTGTTGGTGGTGCGGCGAGGCTTATCTTGAGATGGGGAACGTAAGGAATGGGGGTGAGTGTGTGTGTGTTTAGGGTTTCTTCAGATTTCAAGGGAGGAAGCAAGACACAAAAGGAATGTAATAACGTGAAAAACATTAGAAATGGTGTGGTTGGGATGGGCCCCAGCAAAGTCTAGAGTCTAGACCTTTTCGCTTTTAAAGGATAAGGACTGGGGACTGGGGACTGGGGACTGGAGACTGGAGACTGGAGAACGGGCCCCACCCTCTTTTCTTTTCCTTAACACGACACCACTCCACGAAACACGGCTAGCGGATAAGGGGGACCCACTTCCTTTTTCCATGATCCAGAAAAGAAAAATCCTATCCCGCTTTAGTATCTTATTTTCTTCTATTTAGGCAGACATTTAAGACCATGATATAATAATCTATCCATAACAAAACCACCTTTGAAAAGTAAAGCGTAATTGTACCACAAAGGGTGGAGGACTTGGTAGAGATGTGAACAGGCAAACACCTTTTAATTAACAATTAACTTGAATAGATTATGGTTTAAAAAAGAGTTTTTAATAACTAATTATAATATTTAAGATTCATCGCATGAAATGAAATAACAAATAAACGAAGTGAAAGGCAGAGACTTTTTGGCTTTGGGACGAGAAATGGAATGCTTATTTATGCTATGGTGGGGCCGGGCCTAACTTTTAAGACAAAAAAAATGAACAGGATTAGGAAGGTGGTTGGGGGTCGAATTGAAAAAGGATAGATATATAGTAGCTACCGCAAGTGTGAAAAGTTGGTACGAGATTGTAGGCAGGGATCGTGAAGATGGATAGGATAGGGTAACCAGAAAAAGGGTATTGGAGACTGGAGACCGGACTATGGATGTCTTGGTGAATGGTGGAAACCTTCCTTTTTGTCTCCTACATCTTTTTGTCAGACTTTTTTTTTTTCTTCTTGGCTTTATCTATTCATCTTGTTAGGCTCTCTCATCACATACTGAAGGAAGCACCTCAGAAGAAATCTGACCATCAATACATGCAAATGACACTCACCAAACTTTGGATTGTACAAAAATAAATACTACTATTTATCAATACTTCTACTTGTATGTATAAGTTATTCAGACCGAGGAGATAAAGGTTATTTTTGTAAATGTATGTACTCTAGTCCGAATCCGACCCAAAAAATAATACTCCCTGTAAGAAGTAGAACAGCGATGTCGAGCAGCCGCGTGAGGTGTCTGATATCTGTCGCTCTTTTCAAGTACTGCAGGATCCAATCTAAAACCGGCAGAGGCAGAGGGTTGATTGATGCTGGTGGTGTGGTGCCTTTGACTTGTAATTGTAGGCTTCGCTTTTAAGTTTTACTTTTACCCCGAGCTGTTAATCATTATATTACAGCTCATCTACATCAACACCCAATATTAATGTCTGTCTTCTTCGCTTCTTTTTAACTTGTGCCACCCCTCACATGCATTTTCTGAGGATAGGATTAGGGCAGGCTCGTGTTCTTTTACTTTAGCATTGACCTGGTATGTATATGTTGACTACAAGGACCGTTTCCTTCAGATTCGTTTCTCGAGATCATAAAATAACATAAGAAATTGGAATTTGTGCAGTAGATTAAGTTACTTTTGTCTGAAGTTGTGAGATACTGTATTTGTACAAATTAGTTACGGATAAGATACATCAAAATATTAAAATTTATAGAAAGTTATTTTCTTTTATTTATTGTGATATTTAAATAAAAAATAAATCATCCTCAACTCATTTTAAAATTGAAAATTCAAATTGGAGGTTTAACGACCGAGTCAGATCCTCTATCCCTATTTGTGAGTACCAACTCTGTCCAATTTGATCCAAACCATTTATTTATATGGGTCCTATATAAATAGATGACTTGGATCAAATATGATAGAGTTGGTACTCATAAATAGGTACAGAATATTTCATGCCTTAACGACCACCTCTTTATATACTCAACCATAAAACTCTAAGAATGAGAAGGGGTCATAGGACCAAGTCTATGTTTATCCAGATGTCGGTACATATTTAAAAGACTGGCATGGTCAACAAGCATTCCATACAGGAAACGTAATTGGCACTCAGGAAATAGAAAGATAACGTTGTTGTTGTTGTTGTTTAAATGTAATTTAATGAAGAATTCCTTTTGTGTACCTAAACTATTAGGCGTCTTTGGTATATCTTGTAAAAGATCTCATCTTTATCAAAATTGTCCAATGTGATTTCTGCCAACAACCTTATCAACCTTCAGTGGAAATTTCAATTTGAGCGTAATTCCTGTATTCCCATTATTAAGAAATTTATTTATCCATATTAAAATTAAAAGATTTCCCCTGTTTTGAATTTAGACACAGATTTAGGAAATGTCTTATCTATATTCTTTTATAAATGGTAAATTTAAAAACTTTATTTAATTTTCAATATTAATTTAATTATACTAAGTATTAATCAAAAATCAAAATTAATTTATATAAATATTTATTTAGTTAATGCGACTTCCTATAAATTGACATGTTTATGATTGTATAAAATTTTAATAAGTAAAATATTTTAATAACCTAAATGGTTAATTAATTTTTTTAAAACTTTGCTCATTTTGTAATTATAACTCGGATTTCAAAAGTGATAATAAAATGATCAAATTTTAATTTTTCAATTATAGCTCGAACTTCAAAAAGTGACAATAAAAATTTTAAACTGTGAATTTTTTTAATTATAGCCTGAACTTTAAAAAATGACAATAAAATGTTCAAACTTTTATTTTTTTTAAATTCTAGCGCAACGTTAATGTTTTAATTTTTTCTTTCATTTTCAGTTTATTCTCTCGATGCCCTCTTCCTTTAATTTTCAAATTATGCAATCTCGACACTCTCACGTTGAGAGCATAAGAAGAATGAACTAAAAACAAAGAATTTGCTGATTTAGTAGATTGCAATGCAATGATAGTTTGAGGTGACAGAAGAATAAACATAAAACAAATGGTTGAGGGTGTCGCGAGACTAAACAGATAACGAAGAGTTGAGGTTGCGTAAGTTGATTTATAGATTCTATTTTTAATAATGACGCCATTTTTTTAATCTTCATTTGTTCTGTTAATTTTGGTTGACTTGTATTAATAGTTATGATTTCTAAATCACGTGATAAATCATATCAAGAAACTTAACGTAGGCAATAAAGTCGGCTAAAATTAAAAAAATTTGAAAGTTTGAATATTTTATTGTCACTTTTTAAGTTGGTGATATAATTATAAAATTGAGCAAAATTTAAAATTTTTGTAATTAACCATAAAAAGTTCAAACTTATAAAGCTATTATGAATAGCCATAAATGGATTATCAAATGAAATTCTTAACTTAAAATAAAATAAAAATAAAAATTATTAAAATTTTATGTATATACTAATAAGAATGAACCCAATTTATGTGGTGCTCCAAATTAGTAAAAGTAAAAGGAAAGACTAATAATGGTAACTCTTGAATTATATTATTTATAATAAATTGAAGATTTTAATATTTAATTAATATTTTATAATTATGACTAATACTACAAAATATAAATGGCACTAAAAAATAGGGTAAATTATTTCTTTAAATATTTATCTGAATTAAATTAACATATTATCACGTTCTCTGTATACTATATCATTAGTAAGTATAACTACCTTGGCTTGGCGAAAATGAAAGGGCTCGCGCGTGATAAAACCAAAAGAACAAGAGGGCATTGGAGGAGAAACAAGTTTGCGGGACTATAACGTAAGACCAACCACAGTTGCAATCTAACTGTACGCACACTCCCTGTCTCGCTCTTTCGCTCTCTATATCTTCTTTCTTCTTCTTCTTCTTTTTTTGTTTCTTTGACTTTTATATATTCTAAACCTACGTTTTTAATCCCTTTCAAAGCTTCCTTTCTTGAATAATCAAAACACCTAAGTGCTCTTTCATCAACCAAACACCGTAAAGCTTCAAGATTTTCTTATGCTGCTTCGTCAAAATCTTTTCCTTTCTTTGGTTGGTTTCAGTCGGTTCTAAACCATATTACACACTTCAACCAGCTTTGGACCTAACACTCTCTTCTTTCCATCACATATCTCCTGTTGCTTCTATCTGTTAGCATTGTTCTGTTTGGTTTTCTGATTGGTCAGTTCACATTATCCGTATGCTCCATATTTTTCTTTTGCCATTTTCCTTTGTGAGGTTTTTCTTGGTTGGTGGGGAAGTGCAAGAAGTAACCGGGTATTGCGGTTGAGAGTTTCTGGTTTTGTTTCTCCTTTGTATCGTTTCTCAGCAACCAAGATTCAAGAAGAACCTTTTGATGTTTTTATCAACTCTCTGGTTGTTTTGGCAGGGAATATAAGTTCTTGTTGCTGACCAGTTTTAGCTGGAAGGTTTCTTTTCCCAATCAGTTTAAGTCATTTTCAGGTACCTTTCTCTTTACCTTTATCAGGATGTTGAGCCTTAATGATAATTGTAAGACATAGTTGGGTATCATCTTAAAGATTTAAACTTTTCTTATCATGTCGTTTATGTCCACGAGCATTGATCATATGTACGCGCAGCCTTAATCTATGTTGTGATGCGATAATTTTCCCGTTATTTTGTAGTTGCGAATTCATTATTGCCGTTAATGTTTATATTTGTCAAGTGCAATGTTAGTTGCGAAGGCACAAGTTCCATTTGAAAACTTCATTCTTCATGTTAGCAGCAATTTCTGATTGACTTGTTATTGATAAAAGTATGTTTTGCAAAAAACAGACGTTACTTCGGTTACAATTTCATATTAAAGATTTAAGGTCATCAATGCTGTTATCCACCCATTGATTATAATATATTCTCATCTTGTGATTATCTGCATCTAATTCTTTCTGCAACATTAATTAAGAAAATTTCTACACGAGGTGCAAGACTTCCGACTCTTTTAACCTTGTCCCTTGTGATTTTTTTTTTTTGCTGAATTTATTTTTCAAACAATGATTTAAGACCTTCACTTTTGCCACTGGCAATGGATCAAATTAAACATCAACCTTTTAAGGATGGAAAGTGGAACCTCAAGTTGATAGCTCATTCAACGTGAACTCTGCATTGATAGCTTTGCCTTTATTACCTGTGGTCCTCGCTGACAAATCAATTTTAGCCGCTATAGATAATGTCCAGCTGTAGAATCTTGCAAACAAGGTGAAATATGGATAAAGTTCTGCAGAATGTGTTCACTAGTTTCTTAGTTCTTTTATAATAGACAAAACTGTTCTATTTATGATGATTTCTCACGTTCCATTTGGAGTAACGTCAATTTCAAGATGGACATAAGTTATTACTGTTAACGTTAAGTTTGTCTAAGGATCGAGTACCGTTCACGTTTCATAATTCACTTTTTTATTGGTTAAGTTTGAAAACTTGTGCAGAAAATGTGAATGGATAAGATCCATTATTTGCCACTTGAATACATGGACTAATCCACTGTTGATACCAGCATTGGGAGAAGGAACATGAATTTATGATTTCTCTGGTTCATGGGAGACATGCTGGCTTGTATAATAAGGTCACTAGTGATTCTTAGATACTGCTATAAATTCTTTAGATGTAGAGGACATACCTTCTCTTGGATGTGCTTCTTTATAAAATGTATCTGAACATTGATTCTTAAGAAGTTTATCTGCAAGCACAGAGACGAGGTATAGAGTAGAGTAAATTTGATCATTTGTTGCCTTCTTTGTATTTTAGTTTCTGTCATGACATTAAAAGCAGTTGGTAAACAGAAGTTAGGATGGGTACATCTAACATTGTTATCAAAAGTTTTAATGCTTGTCATAATCTATTCGGTGGATGACTCCGTAGTTCAAAATTTTCTGCTCAAGACTTTCCGTTGTTCTCTCATGATAATTTAAAATGTTTCTCCCCTTTGATGTAGGTTGGTAGTTCCTGACAATTTGTTGTTATACTTTTCAAAGTCCTTACTGCGACGACACTGATTGTGCTATATTTATGTTCTTCTGATTGAACTATTGGAGAGGGCATCCGTAAAACTGCCAAGTATGGTATCGAGGTCTTCTATAAGTTTGCTGGACTTGGTATCTGGGGATATGATGAATTTTTGTCAAACTCCAAGATCTCTTCCAAGGGTGATGACTGTTCCTGGAATTATACATGACATAGATGGTGATGGAAGTAATGATGGTGACTCAGATGCTGCATTGTCCAATTGCCATGGCAAGAAAATTATAGTGGCTAATTTTCTTCCTCTGCATGCTGAAAGGGATTTACAATCTGGAAAATGGTTCTTCAGTTTAACGAGGATTCACTTTTATTGCAGATGAAGGATGGTTTATCCTCCGATACTGAGGTTGTTTATGTGGGATCTCTCAAAGTTGATGTAGATGCAGGTGAACAAGAAGAAGTTTCTCAGAAATTGCTGGAAGAATTTGATTGCATACCAACATTTCTTCCACCTGATCTTCAGAAAAACTTCTACCATGGATTTTGCAAGCACTATTTATGGCCCCTTTTCCACTACATGTTGCCTATGAGCCCAGACATTGGCAATCGTTTTGACAGGTTACTGTGGCAGGCCTATGTTTCTGCAAATAAGATATTTGCTGATAAAGTCATGGAAGTGATCAATCCTGAGGATGATTATGTCTGGGTTCATGATTATCATCTAATGGTTCTCCCCACTTTTTTGAGGAAACGTTTCAACAGAGTCAAGCTTGGCTTCTTCCTTCATTGTCCATTCCCTTCATCTGAAATTTACCGGACATTGCCTATCAGAGATGAAATTCTGAAAGCATTGTTGAATGCAGATTTACTTGGTTTTCATACATTTGATTATGCTCGCCACTTTCTGTCATGTTGTAGCCGAATGTTGGGTCTAGATTACGAATCAAAACGGGGTCATATTGGACTAGAATATTTTGGTCGCACTATATACGTCAAAATTTTGCCTGTGGGAATTCATCTGGGCCGACTTGAGTCTGCTTTAAATCACCCCTCGTCCTCAATCAAGGTTAAAGAAATCCAAGAACAATTCAGGGATAAACTGCTTATTGTCGGAGTTGATGACATGGATATATTTAAGGGCATTAGTTTGAAATTATTGGCTATGGAACAACTTTTGCAGCAGAACCCAGAATTAACGGGTAAGTTGGTCATGGTTCAAATAATAAATCCTGCAAGGAGCTCAGGGAAAGATATACTGGAGGCAAATAGGGAGACGTATCTCATAACCCAAAGGATAAATGACACATTTGGTTTCCCAGGTTATGAACCAGTGGTCCTGATTGATCAGCCCATTTCCGTGTATGAGAAAACTGCCTACTATGCATTGGCAGAATGTGTCATAGTAAATGCAGTGAGGGATGGCATGAACCTAATTCCTTACAAATACATCGTCTGTAGGCAGGGGACTGAAAAGATGAATCAAACTTTGGGAGTTTCGTCTGATTCACGCATACAAGCACTCTTGTTGTTTCAGAGTTTATAGGCTGCTCACCATCACTTAGTGGTGCGATTAGAGTAAATCCATGGGATGTTGAAGCAGTGGCTGATGCCTTGAATGTAGCCATCACCATGCCTGATCTAGAAAAGCGGCTGCGGCATGAGAAGCACTATCGATATGTTAGCTCCCATGATGTAGCTTATTGGGCACACAGTTTTATGCAGGACTTGGGCGAGCATGCAAAGATCATTACAGTAAACGTTGTTGGCGTATTGGTTTTGGTTTAAGTTTCAGAATTTTGGCACTTTCTCCAAGCTTTAGGAAACTATCCAATGACCATATTGTCTCTGCATACAAGAAAACTCACAGAAGGGCAATTTTTTTGGACTATGATGGAACAGTTGTACCTCAAACTTCCATTGTTAAAACTCCTAGTCATGAAGTAATATCTGTCTTAAACAGCCTTTGCAGTGACCCCAAGAACACTGTGTTTATAGTTAGTGGTAGGGGGAGAGACTCTCTAAGTGAATGGTTTTCTCAATGCAATGATCTTGGTATAGCAGCAGAGCATGGATACTTCATGAGGTAAGCTTTTTTTGTATTGTAATTGGAAATCACACTTGATAATAGTGGCTGAAAATTTATTTGCTTCCACTTGAGGCTGCGACTTAGTGAATCTTCCATGCCACTTAAGTGGTCACAGTGTGGATCAGAAATAACCTATTTGCATTTATATCTTATCACCTCCACACCTTAGGATGCAGTACTTCTTTTTTACTTGGGTACCCATTGTCATCTGCAGTTAGCGTATCGAAATAGTGGGATTGGTTGGTTCTTTTATTATCTATTCATCTCATTTTCTGGCTGCTCGCATACTAAGTAGTCAGATCAAGGTGACGGAGTTAATAGCTAGGACAACAGGCTTCGTAAATTTCAAAGTTTTGCAATCATTATACTTAATTTGCCTTTTCGACTTGTTTTGCCAACTTAGGGTAGTATATTGTCCTTTTTTTTCCTTTCTAGTTTTTGATATCATTTGGTGGTTGGACTGCTTGTTCTACTATGTAACAAACGGTATTCTGAAACAATATTGTTGACGCTGCTAAATATTGCCATTTTTGTCTAGGTGGAGTAACATAACAGATTGGGAGACAAGTTCCTTGGCTGCGGATTTTAATTGGAAAAGACTTGTGGAACCTGTGATGACATCATATACTGAAGCAACCGATGGCTCCTATATAGAGACCAAGGAGAGTGCCTTGGTGTGGCATCATCAAGATGCTGATCCTGATTTCGGATCTTGCCAGTCCAAGGAACTTTTAGATCATCTTGAAAATGTGCTTGCAAATGAACCAGTAGTGGTCAAGCAGGGTCAGCACATAGTAGAAGTTAAACCACAGGTATACATGGTTCATTTATATTCTTCTCCTTTCTTTCCAATTTTGCTTGTCTAAAACAATCAAGAAATACGGTGCAGGGCGTAACAAAAGGTCTAGTTGCCGAAAATGTTCTTTCGACACTGATCTCTGATGGCAAACCCCCTGATTTTTTATTGTGCATTGGGGATGATAGGTCTGATGAAGACATGTTTGAAAGTATATTGAATGGGGCTTATAGTTCATCACTTCCTTCAGCCCCGGAGATCTTTGCATGCACTGTGGGCCAAAAACCAAGCAAGGCTAGGTACTATCTAGACGATACAACTGATGTTTTGGCTTTGCTTCAAGGGTTGTCAGCCGCTTCAAGTTTGACATCATGAATTGTATGTAGCAGAGAAGAAGCTTTAACAAAGTGTATAAGATAAATTCAGTAACTTGGATCTGTAGTTAACAGGTTATAGGCTAATCATCTTTACAGGTTTTAGTCATACTGCCCTAGTGGACAATGGTCTTTTGTATACAGGTGGCGTTTTTCTAATAGATAAACAGAAAATTCTTTTAAGGGCCAATGCGTATTGTCAATATGCATGTAATTGTGACACATTAGATGATCTTAAAAAAAAATTGGATATTTGTGAAACCTATGAAACTGGATTATCACTAATTAAAATGGAAAATGAAATAAAGTATAAGACGACGCCACACGACACGACACGAATCGTTTTCAACACCTGGGTCATACTTAAGACCCGTTTGCAGCCAAGTCAAGTTGTCCTTGTGCCGAGGGCTTCTCAATTTTCATTTCCCCTTCTACAAGCTGAAAGTGCTCTGAATCGGACAATGGCTTTTCGTAATTGTGGGTTCGCTGTTTTTACTCTACTCTCCATATTGATACTCTCTTATTCACAGGTAGCTTTTTTTGCTTAAAATTAATGAAAACCCATGTCAAAGGTCATCTTTGTAGTTATGTGCATGATCAAAGAGGGTACGAAGCAAGCTGTAAGGCCCGTGACTTTTTATATGGGATATTGTGGGTTCAGGTTTTTGCAGGAAGGGAGCTCGTTGGCGGGAGGATCAAGCCCTCCTCGTCGCCTTTTTCGTCGGCTCTTGAAATTCTGCAGAAACAAATCGGGCAAGTTTGGTTCTTTTTGGTTTTCTTTCTTTTTGTCCTTTTTATGTCACCACTCACTGGCGCTGTTTGGTAGCCGGTAGAACTTTTGGGTTTTATACGCCTGTGTGTTGAAACGGATTATGGAACCATTAGGGAAACTCCAAGTGTGTTATGTATGCTTCATACCGAACAAAGTTTCGCAATTTTGAAGGACCTAGACATTTTATGCACAAGCATCACGTATATTATCGATGAACTGAATGCATTGACTCATTCTTGTCTGCTCTATTTGCAGATATACTTTTAAAACATGGGTCTTCTCCGCCGAGCAATGACCCACTCTTCATTCTCTGAAGAGAATAACAAGGCTTTGAGCATTCTAGGCTCCAGTGTCATCGACACTTCTGTCTCGTTGCATTCTCTAGCCAAAGACATTGACATGTCTCCAAAGAGCTGAACCGTCTGATAGCAGAAATTTCAAAAGTTGAAACATCTTGTGCTGGTGATGGGATGCAGTTGGGGTTACAAAAGTGGTCAGAGTTTCTCCCAAGACTAATTCGTCAATGCCATCAGTTGTTTGTGGTGCTTTCAGGGCAATATTTGGTGCCATTGCTATTGATACTGGGAAGTCTGATGATGCTGAAACTGTCTTCTGGAGTGTCCATGGTGGTAAGGTTGGAAAAGCACTTTCCATGTAGGCTGAGCATTTAATATATATTTTCTGTTTCGATGGATTCTGTGGTATTTGTTCAATTAGGGATTCTCTTTAGAGCCAGGACTGGTTGGGTTTCACCTGTAGTCCTCTAGATGGTTAATTACTTATATGGTTTGCATATTATAACTATATGTACAGTTATATCACTGATTATGCCTGGAGGAGTGCCTTTGATTTCACTTGCTCTGCTTTGTTGATTGCTTTCTCGTTGATGTTATATTATGCATTCTTAAGGTCATTGGATGACATTTCCTTGGAGTCTATACATTTGACACCGCTTAGGTAAGAAAGATCTCACTTCAAGTAACTATTTAACTTTCTAGATTGGTGATCTAGAAATAATATGACGTCATGCTTTGAGTTTCCATTGCCACTCTCTAGCATATTTCCATACTCTCTCGTATAGTGGATGAGGTTCTGCTATGTTCTCCCTTAACACTCTCCTAATAGCATGACATCTTACTGCCTCCTCTGTTAACGCCTTCCCTTAACACTCTCCCAATTCTTCCTAAAATCCCTAACCTAACTGCAACAAATTGATCTTTACTTCAAATCCCTAAATACTCTTCAACTCTACCATTCAATTCACTTGAATGAAACCTGACATTTCATTATCTTCGCTTGCTATTGGATTTGAATGTTTACATTGTTGTTATTGTGACCTAAAATTGCCAGTACCATGTTTTTGGACAAGAGCTAATCTAAGAAGATGATTCCATGGTCCTTCAAGGTATTGGGTAAGTGCTAAAATATGTAGAAGCTAGAAATTGTAGTATAAATTACTGTCATATTATATTACACATTGTTTTGTTTTATGGCTGGAAAATTAGTATGGATTCACTGTGAGTACTTTGTACGGATTGATTGGAGGACAACCGTCGTGTATGCTTTGCATGAATTGATATGAGTTTTTTTGCTAGAAGTTCTTAACAGTCTATAAGCGTGGCAATGAGTGAAACCACAGGTATATAGGGCAAAATTTACCCAAAACATCTTGAAGACTCTTGTATTGCATTCAAACTATGAGGATCACACGATTTGATCTTCCAACTTTTCTGTTGATCGTCTAAGCATTTTCAGTTGCTTATAGAGTATGTTTTTGAACAGACTGTAGTGCTGTATACCTAACATTAAGATCTTGGTTTAGGAAAAATAACATCAAGTACCGATCTAATCGAATTGAAGGAGTCTTGTTTGACAATGCTCTGGGCTTAGGTTCGGAGCTTGTGCCTGAGTATAGTGTGCATGCACAAGGCGCTAGAGTTTTAAAGTTTAGTATTTATGGCAGGCTATATACCTTCACCTTCTTCAGCACACTTTGACGATATACAGATTGCATGTTTCCCAGATGACATGCATCTTATAGATGTAAGTGAGCCATTCTTCGTTAGATGCTATGTTCGACAGTAGGCCTAGTGTTTATTGCTTGCCTAGAAGAAGGAACTAAAATCCCATTTGTGTAAAATGGGATATTTGGTAAATATTCTGTATAGCGACAAATGTTGATCTTGATGGAAACTGACACTGCCAAAGCATCCAAAGTTTGCCCTCCTTTTTCTTTTCATCTTCATGTTCGTTTGGACTATCATTTATGGGAAGGAACTGGTCCATGTACAAGGATTGCTTCATCTAACTATTGACTGTCCTGAAAGCAGACAACAGGTTTGTCATTTTGAACCCATCTGGTCTTGATGCCTAATGTGTCCCGACTAGACTTCTAATTAAGTCTTGATTTTAATTATATCAAATAATTTATCGTAGTAATCATTTTAAAAAATATTTTAATTTAGTTGGTAAAACTTTCGTCCCAAGTAATGCGTATGGGTGGTAAATGGAAGCTGATCAAGCTCGGCTAACAAGTTGCTGTTCTTGAAGTTGATACGGTCGTCATCGTATTCCCGATTCCCTTCACGCATTCCTGTCACTTGATGACGATCTTTTAACCGTCCCGTTGTCGTCGGCGTTCGATTATGATTCGCGCCGCTGTTTGGGACCCATCCTACCAAAACTCCAGCTTCTTAACAGCTCATAATCGGCCCCACTTTTAAACCGCGAAGCTTCAGATCCTCGCTCACCAAGCAAATACTCTTCTGCTCTCCTACTGTAACGGCTCAATCAGAAATCCCAAATTACCTAAAGACCCCCATATTTATTATTTCCCCACAGATTAAAATCGTCGCAGTCACATTTACACTAACCAATACATCCCTCTCTCACCGGCACTTCCCGGTCTTCGGTAACTTTCCGTTACCAACCAACGCACGTCTTTTTTTTATATACACCTAACTTCAATCTACAGCGAAACTCTCCGAGGGAGAAAGAGAGTCCCTGCGTGTACGTTTGGTATGGGCATAGAAGACCTGGAAACTGCTCGAAGAGAGCAAGATTCAATCTCCGAAGAAGCAACCTCCCATTCTCTATTGACCAACACTCGCTGCTGCTTCTGTTTCCCTTGCTTCACTTCCCGGCGGGCCTCCTTCTCTTCCTCCGCGGTAGGATTAGCGTGGTGGGAGCGGGTTCGGTCGTCCTCCTCCTCTTCGTCCGTCTCGCCATCGTCCAAGCTCCACCTCGACGACCGCCGGTGGTGGTCCAGAGGCATTACCGCTCTGAAAAAGATTCGCGAGTGGTCTGAGATCGTTGCCGGGCCTAAGTGGAAGACCTTCCTCCGGCGGTTTAACAGAAACAGAGGTGTTGCTAGTAACCGTCACGGTCAGTTCCAGTACGATCCTCTCAGTTACGCCCTCAATTTCGACGAAGGTCACGGCCAGAACAGCGTCGTCGACGACGAGGATGATTTCGGTGGTTTCGCGATTTCTCGTCTCGTTACGCTTCTGTTTCCGGTTCAGGTCGTCCTTTGGCCATGGACGCTCGAAATAATAATAAAGAAATCGCCGTGAACGCGTGAAGAGTAGAAGGCGCCGTGGGTTTATGAGGTTGGCGGTTAAGAATGTTGACAGCTGCACTTGATTAAATCCTTAATTACTTTACACATAAATATGTATCGCATTTAACATTAAATATATAGTATTCTTTTCCAGTTATGCAAAATTGAGATTAGTGTGTAAAGTTGGTGATATGCATTGCTTGCCTTGCATCGCAGACTGTATGTTTCTTTTCTTGTTTGGCAAATGGTAATGCAGTTGTTTGTTCCAGACAACAGTAGGAATAATATTTCTCTAGTTCGTATCATCAGCCATTATGTTATAGACTATATAGTTTATAATTTGATTCAACAAGCTTACTAAATTATTCCTTTTCTTTTCCAAGTAATAAAATGATTTATCTAACTTTAAATTTTCAATTTATACTTGAACGAAGATCCAAACTAACAACTTTTCCTTGACGAAAATGTACCATACCATCATAAGTTAAACTCGATATTGAATTGTTATTATTGAACTCTTTATCTATTATTAATGATATGAAACTCTTTACCTATTATTAATGATATGAACTTATATTAAAGCTTAATCACTATATAAGCTACAAAATAATAATCAATTGCAATTAGCTTGTTTTCTCGAATCAAAAATAAAATTAATTAACATCGTATTATGTACTACATTCTAATAATTATAAAAAGTTCTCCTATCCTATCTACTATTTTTCAATCACTTTATTAGAGGATGTTACCCAATTATATATTGCTATTTTGATCTTATATATGTCAAAAAAGAAGAAGAAGAAGAGCAATTGGATATTTTGCGCCAAAGAAAGTGACAATGTTAAACATCTCTAATTTATGAAAAGACTCTCCTTGTAAATGTTATACAATTTAGGCATAACTTTTAGTGTAGGAATGCATAATTTTCTTGATGTTTCCGTAATTTTCTATATTTTATTCCAATGTACTATACTATCTCAAATTACTTTCATCCCTTGTTTGACGATGTCCAACATATCCTTAATAATAAATTCATTATATTTATTTAAAATGAATATGAAAGATTCTCTCATTCATCAATAGCCTCCCAACTTAAACTTACTCTTGACATTGTCATTTATAACATTATTTGTGCAACAATTGTCTAAATATATTTTGGAAATTTCAGATTGATGCTTCATCCATCAAACAATCAATATATCTGGATTCTGCGGATTTTTGGTTGAATGCGTTCTGATTTGGATCCATGAAATTTGGTTGCTTTTGTGATTAATCCGTGAAGATACTAAAAACAAAGAAGACACGTCGGGGTTGTGTCGATTAGCCCTCCGATGCTCAAGTCAATATTTTTGTGAAGGTGAGGTTGATCAATCTGAGAGAAAAGTTAGGTTTTGATTGCGTACTCTGTTATGGGAGAATTATACCTTATATAGGGGATGGACGCTAGGTTAAACCTTTACGTGTTTGCATGAGAGTCTCTTATATCGGATGGGCCGAGTAGAGCATGGATTGGGCTTGGGCTGTCGTGGCCGTTAGGTTGAGACTTGTTCTATGAAGAATGGACCGATCGGCGAGGTTGTCTTGGTCCGCCCACGCGATCGCCGACCGACCATAAGCCCCTACTCCTCGAGTGCGGCGAAGAGAAGGGTCGGAGGAGTATGTAGAGGTTTATAGCTCGTGCTTAGGGACGGCTCGTGATTAGAGCGATCGGTGGACATTGAGATATGGCTCGTCGTAGGTCGGCTCGTGAAATGTCGATCGGTCGGGCATTGTTGTTGTAGCTCGATCACGGAAAGCTCAGGCGGTCTGATCAATCGATACCAACCGATTATGCATGGCTCGCTTTCGGATCTTGAACCGGTTGGCGTAATTGCTCAGATATCTTAGCGGTTGGTATGCTTCGCTCATTCAGGATCTGTCATTGTGTGCCCGGTGATCGGCCTCGCCACTTATTCTGTGACGGCCCGCATAAAGCGGGTCGGATGGTCATCATTGGCGAGGCGTGTGAAGTACTTGGAGCATTTATTGTTTGATGGCGCACGTCCTTTGACATTGCTCGTAATCAAAGCGTATCGTCCTTATAATCGTTATGCAGTTGCCTCGTCGTCCCTTCAATCGACGCGCCCTTCGAATTCGGATAACCTAATTTTCATTGCTCGGATCATGCCGCGTGTCCAAGCATAGCTCGGATTTTCTCCGTGTTATACTTTGATTGGATGGCTTGTCAAGTGCCTCCTATAAATGTTTAGAATTGACGAACCATTTGGTTTTCTTCACGCTTATTTCCTTCTTGCATCACGCTTCGCTTTCGTTCGTTCTTTCTTGCTCCGGTTTTGAAAATTCATTCAATCGTCGTTCGATTTCCTTTCTCCATCCAACAAAGAAAGTCGTCCTTCCTCCTCAAAGTTCTTTTCAATAGCTCTTTCTTGGTAATCATGTCGATGGGTAGTTCTAGAAATGCGGTAGGAGATGCAGGAAGTGTCGACGAAGGAAAGAAGGGACGGGTTGGTTGTGGAGGCGATATAAGAGGTAAATCGAAGATGAGGTTAGAGGAACTACGTGGTGATTATTAGGTGTAACATTCTTTCGATCACAGGGGGCTAGTAGCCATCGAACCGAACGGATCTTGACAATCTGAAGCGGGTATTTTCTGATGTCGATAGCTTTTTCTCTGTTGGCGGCATGAGGCTTCCGTACTCTCCGATTATTGACGAGTGTGTGCGCCTATAAGTCGATGCCGAGTCGATCCCCGAATGGTGGAAGTTTATTAATGGTTTGGCTCTGCTATGTCATCAATTCGGTTGTCCTCCGTCAGTTGACATCCTCCGCCACTTCTTAAAAATGGGTGAGCCCCGTAATTGGGTGGGATTCCTCATTTTCAATCTGAGGATGCCCGTATCGCTGGATGGAACTCCGGAAAGTCACTTCTTGGCGTCAAAGTACTTTTTGTGAAGCCCCAGGAATGCTTGAAGCTTCGATCGTGGAGGTACCTCTAACCGAGCAATGGAATGACGATGTCGACCATATCTCTTAGTAGAGAGGAGTGGGAGGTGGTCGGCCGTATAAAAGCTCGGCGAATCTGACTTTACTCGGCTCATGCAGGGTACTTGAGGAGTCTCGGCGATTCATTTCTCACCGACCCCCTCCTCGAATTAGCGGGCTAGGAGAGAGACCGCCCGTCCGGTTGACTCCTCGTGATTGAGCTAATTGTTGTATTTTTGAGCCTTGGTTTCATTTTCTAACAATTTATCGTTGTGCAGCCATGGTGAGAATGGAAGATGCTCCTTGAGACCTCCAATCGAAGAAAGCGGTGTCTGAAAGAAAGGGCGAGGGGGGTGGCGATGGCGCGCTTTCTATGGAGTTGGGCTCGTTAAGTAGTGTCGACGGATGTTCCACCTGTCGGGGGCCGACCTTCTGATTCGGGGTCATTGCTAGTTGTGCCGGTCGACGCGGGCCAGGTAGTCCTGGCAGAGGAGGAGGAGGAGGATGCGGGTCCTTCTCTTAAGAGGAAAAGGTTGGTTCGACTGGGGGATTTACCGTCCGGCCCGACAAGTCGGCCGGGGCGAGAAAGGAAGAAGGGCAAGGGAAGGCGCAGCAGACAAATCCAGGCGATGGGAGTCGCCCTCAAGTTGGCTAGAATGTCCTGATCGGGGACCTCGAAGTGTCCGTTACATTCTTGAGAGGATTACTCCACTTGTGGGCGAGCGATTCATGGAGAAGAGGAGTAACTTGGAGCTAGGGTCTCGGCTCGTTCATCTCGGTGTCTTGAGTCGACGGCGACCTTCGCAGATCTTTGCGGCGTTTGGAGACTCTGGACCAGGAAGTCCATGACCTCCATGATCAGTGAAGGCTTTGAAGGCGAGCTTCGAGAGGTAAGGAGGAGAGACCTCCTCAGGGCTCAAAACGATCCTTGGAGGAGGAAAAAAATCCAGAGACGGAGGTGGGCACTTTGTTGGCTCGGTAGCCAAGGAGAGGAGGAGAAGGGCGAATGGAGGAAGACCGTGAGGCGGAGCGGGAGTCTAACAAGAAACTCCTCCAGATTGCCGCTCCATGATGGAGGGTAGGGGCAGAGCGAGGAGACCTGCGGGAGGTGCGCGTTCTGTGAGGATGCAGCGGGTCGAGGCGATTAAGCGATGGAAGCAGCGGTTTCATGCGAGGAGAGTTTAGAGCTCACTGCGACATAACCCTCTCGGTTACGAGGAGGAGCCACAAACTCTACACTCTCACAGGGGGTCGGTGTGCCTTTATTAGAGGAGTATGCCGGCCGCTTCTTCCCGCACTCTTGGGCTTTCTTTAGAGGAAGTCGGGGAGAAGGTCAAGGAGAGCAGGACGCCATTCGGACGAAGAGCTGGATCTTAGCTCCGATGAAGAGCTTCCCTACGAAAATATTCCTCCGGTCGCTCCCCCAGGTCCTGCTATTCCCGTTGTGTCGCTCTCCGAAGGGGAAGAGCTTCCTTGCGAGGATATTCCTCCGGTTGCTTCCCCGGGTCCTGCTCCTACTCCCATTGTGCCGCTCCCTTCTAAGGCTTCTCCTGCTCCTTTAGCTACTTGTTGCTTCCCTTCTCCCGAATTCTAGAGCTCACCTGATCGGGCTTGTGGCGAGGTAAATTTAATATGAATGAAAATCTCTAGTTGTGTTTCATTTTCAAGTCATTTTTCAAGTCAATTTTAAGTGCTTATGTGCTTTGTTTGGACGTATAGTAGGGTTAGGTGTTACTGTGGTCGACCAGCCGAGGTCCCAAGGATCTTGTCTTGGCGATCGATCGATAAATAGTCGATCTATGGAATCTGAAGCGAGGTCCCAAGGATCTTGTCTTGGCGGCCGTCGACCGTAGTCGATCTATGGAATCTGAAGCGAGGTCCCAAGGATTTTGTCTTGGCGACCGATCGATCGTAGTCTATCTATGGAGATACCGAAGCGAGGTTTCAAGGATCTTGTCTTGGCGACCGATCGGCCGTAGTCGATCTATGGAATACCGAGCGAGGTCCCAAGGATCTTGTCTTGGCGACCGATTGACCGTAGTCAATCTATGGAGATACCGAGCGAGGTCCCAAGGATCTTGTCTTGACAACCTGGTCGAACAATTAGCGAGGGCGATGGATGGTCCCGAGGATCTCGTCTCAGCGACCTGGTCGATTTATGGCAATATCGGGCGAGGGTCCCAAGAATCTTGTCTTAGCGACCGGGTCGAGCAATAGGCGAAGGCGATCGATAGTCCCGAGGATCTCGTCTCGGTGACCCGACCGACCGTGGTCGATATATGGAGAATGCCGAACGATGGCGATGGTGAGGGTCCCAAGGATCTTGTTTTGGCGACCCGACCGACCGTGGTCGATCTATAGTCGAAAGTGAGCAATATTGATAGGCTTCCTTTGAGCGATTTGCTAAGCAGTTTGCGAGAATTTGAAACCCTTTATTGATGATAATGAGGCGTGGGCGTTAAAAACTCGTCTGACGAGGACGGAAAAAAGGTACCTCTGATTTTGTACAAAAGCGATAATGAACAAACATTAATCAAAATAAAACTTATCTCTGGTAGGGCGCCTTGATTTCCCGAGTTACGTGGCCTCGACTTTTCACGGGTGTATCCCCGATCTTTGTGTTGCTCGGCTTTACTCCCCGTTGTAGAATTTTGTTGCCTTACTGGCGCCTTGAACGGCGGTACCTATCCTGTCTTCCTTAAGAAGCACGAGTCCCGCTTGGCGGGCTTCATTATTCCTCTCTTCTTATCGACTCTCCGTCGAGGAAGCTCGTCGGACTACCGCCCATCTAGTGTTTTGTTTACGCCAAGTAACATTCCTGGCGATTCTCTGTGACTGACAATACCAACTCTGTGGGGTGTCGGAACTTCATAGCTTGGTAGTATGTGGAGACCCGATCCGAGGGCATTTTGAGTAGCCCGCCCGATTATTCGTTATCGCTCCTTGAAACAATGACTAGGAACTCAACGTCCTTTTCTATCCGCACGGCTTACCTAGAACTTCACTTTTAAATTCACGGGCGAACGGGTATCTTGACGCCTTGTTACTCCTTTGATTGGGCCGTCTGTAGGTAGTAGGCGATCTTGGTACCTTCATCCGCCAAGGCCTCATGTCTGACAGTCGACCGAGCTGCCCGTATCAATCATCACCCGCTTCACCTCGTAACCGTCCATGTTCAGATTTACCACGAGGGCGTCATCATGAGGGCAACTTACTCCATCGAGGTCCGACTCATCGAATGAGATCATCCCGTCGTTCTCCTTCGGTTTTTTGGTGGACGAGTCTTTTCCGACCTGTTTGGCATATCTTTTTCTCCCTTTGGCAGTGGATCCCCCCGCTACGTTTCCACCAAATATCATGTTAATGACCCCGGTCGGTCGGTCGTCTTGCTGTCCGGCGTTCCTGCCGTCTCTTTCCCTTGATCGTCCTCTCTCTTCGCGTCGATTGTCTGTGTTCGCGTTGTTCCTCCCTCCGTCATTTCCATCATTTCGTCTCCAAGACTGTCGCTCACTGTTCAGTCGACCGATCCTATTGTCATTGTCTCAATCGGCATTCCGTCCGTACTTTATAAACCGACCGAGCTTTCCCCTTTGGATAAGGGATTCGATTTCTTTTTTCAATGACCAGCAATCCTCCGTGTCGTGGTCGATGTCTCTGTGGAAACAGCAATATAGATTTGGGTTCCTCTCTTGTAAGGGGTCTTCATTTTATTTGGCTCCATCCGTTTCATAGCCGCCATGATTTCCAGCATATCGTTTGTTAAGCGGTGTGAAGTCTTGATGATGCCCTTTGCCGACGGTAGGTTTCTCGGTCGTGATCCCTTTGTCTCTTGTGAGACTCATCCGCCTACCACTTCGACCCACGATCATCTTCCCGACGTTTAGTATTCTTTAATCCGACGTGTGCGTTGCCAATTGGATCTGCGGATTTTGGTATCATGCGTTGCCGTTTGGATCCATGAGCTGGTTGCTTTTTGTGATTAATCCGACGTGAAGATACCTGCAAAATAAAGAAGGCACGTCGGGGGTTGTGTCCCGATTAGCCCCTCCGACGCTCAAGTCAATATTTTTGTGAAGGTGAGGTTGATCAATGCAGAGAAAAGCTAGGTTTTGATTGCATACCTACATGTATGGGAGAATTATACCTTATATAGGGATGGGCGCTAGGGTTAAACCTTCGTGTTTACATGGAGTCTCTTACATGCGGATGAAATTTGAAGAGCATGGATCGGGCTTGGGCTGTCGTGGCCGTTGGGTTGAGACTTGTTCTATGAAGAATGGACCGATCGGCCCAAGAGTTGTCTTGGTTTGAATTCCGCCCGGCATTGCCGACCCGACCAATATCAATACACTATTAGTCTATCAACTTGTATGAGACATCGAACATAAATTAACCTACAATTTATATGTAAATTCAAAGATCAAATATTAAAACAAAAGAAAATTAGTATAAAATTTTATAAAATATTTTTCTTGAACATTATTTTCCTCGAGTTGTAACTATATAAAGTCGAAATGTTATTAATATAATTGTTAAGTCGAATGACTTTACATAGAAATGATTTTGATGTATAACAAAGAAAGATCATATCTGAAGATAAACAAAAGCAGAACCGAGCATTTAACTTCGAGACCAGAGACTTACAGGCGAAGTCCGAGGCAGAGCAGAAGTTGCAAGAAAACAAGTCGAGACACGATCGAAGTCCGAGAGGCAGGACGAAGTTGTAAGAAAGCAGTCGAACCTGAGGCGAAGTTGATAAAAGTCAAACCTGAGGCGAAGTTGATAAAAGTCAAACATGCGAAGTTGATAAAAGTCAAACGCAGAGCGGAACCTGAAAAAAACTCGATACTGACGCGTACACAGGCGAAGTTGTAAGAAAACAATCGACACCTGGGCGAAGTCAGGATGCAGACGAGTTGCAAGAAAACAGTCGAACCGCAGCGAAGTTGATAAAAGTGAAACAGGATTAAGTTGATAAAAGTCAAACGCATAGCAGAGACACAAAAAAATTCAGGCAGACGGCAGACACAAAAAAAAAAGACCTGACGCAGTACGAGAAAAACCAAAGAGACGCAGATGCAGCCAGAGCAAAAAGCAAAGTGAGCGCAGAAAAAAGCAGGCGCAAGAGTCGATTCGAGTTAATTCTGAACTCAACTGATTAACCGTTTCTTTAAAGATTAAAGATTAAAGATTCAAGAATCAAAGAAGCGATTAGAGGCGAAGGCTATAAATACAAGTCAGTCGGCGAAATTTGGGCCGATGTTGGAAAAATTACACAAGTGAAAAAGCGATCAAGTCTTGAATTAGCTGAGTGCTATCTTCTTGTAACAAAGTGTTCAAATATTTTCTAAGAAGAAAAGTTTATGCAGATAGCTGCAGAGGCTAAGTGTGAAAGAATCTTGGTTGTAGAGACTGAAGAGGCTCGTGAAAGAATCTTTACGCTAAGAGATAGTGAAATCTCGGAAGAATCTCTCGAGTCTTTGGGCGTAGCCCACGGTTTAGGGTGAACCAGATAAATCCGGCGTCTCTACTACTCTTACTCTTTATCTTTATCTTGCCTCAAAGTTGATCATTACTTACTATTCATATACTTAGCATTGAAAAGTTTGATCAATCGGGATTAATAAAGATTCTATAAAAATTTTATTTCTAACAAGTAATTACGAAAAGATATTCAAAAGGGAATACACAATTCAACCCCCTTCTCGTGCATTCTATCATATTTCTAAGTCTTTGTATTAACGTGTGATTCACTTCAATTGGTATCGAGCACGGTATCCAAGAATCACTTTGGCGAAGTGTGGATTAAAGATAATGGTGGAGTCACGTGTATACATCGTTTGAAGGTGCCTCGGTCACTAGACCTCCGGCATTCAACGGAGAAGACTATCATTCTTTGGAAAGATAGGATGCGGTTATTCATCGAATCTACACATGTAGACCTTTGGGACGTAATGAGAACGGACCTATATACACGTAGATGAAGAAGGCGTTCTATTCCACGAAACAGATGGACGGTGATCGAGAAGCAAGAATACAACCGAATTCAAAGGCAAAATTTTTCTTAACGTGTGCCTAGCGAAGCGAAATGCGACAAAGTGCATGTTGCGACACTTGCAAAGAGATGTGGGACACATTGTCCATTGCTCATGAAGGCACAAGTCAAGTTAAGGAATCCAAGATAAGTATTCTTGTACATCAATATGAACTTTTCATGATGGAAGATGAAGAATCTATTGATCAAATGTTTGGAAGATTTCAAACAATTGTCAATGGATTAAAAGCTCTTGGAAGGACATACAATAACCAAGACCATGTTGAAAGATCTAAGAAGTCTTCCTAAGAGATGGAGACCTAAAGTTCTGCGATCTGAAGCCAAAGACTTGGCGTGTTGAAGCTAGATGAGTTCTTGGGATCCTGAAGATTCATGAAGTAGAACTCAACGCTAAAGACAAGCCCAAGCGAGACAAGTCAATAGCATGAAGGCGGACGGAAGAATCATAAGACTCGAGAAGGAGGAAGTCATCGAAAGCATTGAAGATTGAAGAATCAAGGATGATAACTCAAATCAATCGAATCGAGTCAAGTGATGAAGATGACGAATTATCTTTCATTTCGGAAAGATAAGGCGTATGTGGAAGAAGAAGCCCAGAGGTAACGGACATTCGGAAAGAATGGAAAAGATGAAGCTAAGCCGAGAAGTCTTCTATCATTTGCTTCTGAGTGCAACCATCTGGACACTACAAGTCCAGATGCCCTACTCTCGAAGCAACCCAAGAAGAGTAGAGAAGGCAAGAAAAGCATGATGGCAACATGGGAGGACCTAGATTCATCTCGATCGACATCTGAGCTCGAGTCATCGAACATGCAAACATTTGCCTAATGGTGAGGAAGATAGTGATGAGGAGGTAAAATCAGATTATGATAATTTGCATGATGCTTATTCGAATTGTTAGAAGATTCTCATCTATTCGAAGCAGTACAAGTCGTTAAAGAAAAGTATGTAGAAAATATTAAACATCTTGAGATAATAGAGAGAAAATAGTTGTTTAAAGAAACAATTAGAAGATAAAAGAAAGATTGTAGATAGATCGGAAGAAATTAATCGACTTAAGCTAAGGATTAAGAATTTATCACCGTGATTTAGCTACTTTCACGAAAAGTACAAAGAAAATGAATGAAATGCTTGGAAAATGTAGACATCAGAGTGATAAAGATCTGGATTAGGGTTTACTAGAAACAATACTCGGTCTAGTAGCAAATCTGTCATTCAAAAGAAAGATATAGGATAACACATTTTAATCAACGTCCAAGTAATATGCATTATAGATCATATCATAAGCATACTACTAACCATAAAGGACCCAAGAAAATTTGGGTACCGAAATAAAATAGTTTCTCTGCAGATATCCTTCCTTGGAAGATCGGCAAGCACCATTAGTATTTAGGCGGTGGATGCTCGCGACACATGACGGGAAGAAGGTCTATGTTCCTAGATCTTCAGTATAAGAAGGGAGGATCGATAACTTTCGGAGACAACCAGCAGGGCAAAATTATTGGAATCGGGAAAATAGGTAAAGATTCCTTTTCATGCATAAATAATGTCTTGCTTGTTGATGGTCTAAAGCATAACTTGATTAGTGTGAGTCAGTTGTGTGATTCTGGTTTCACAGTTACATTCAATCAAAATCTTTGCGAAGTCAGAAACAAAGATAGGTCTATACTTTTCTCTACCAAGAGAAGAAACAACCTTTACAAAATCAATTTAGAAGATTTTCAAAATCAAAATATTTCATGTTTTCTATCTTACGAAGAAGAAAGACTAATCTGGCATAAAAGCTAGGTCATGTCTCTTTGAAACATATTTCAAAATTAGTAAAACATGATTTAGTAAGAGGTTTGCCAAAATAAGTTTTGACAAAGAACTTTTCTGTGAAAATTGCTTGAAAGGAAAACAAGTTAAAACCTCTTTTCCTTCTAAAATTTTGTAACCTCTTGAAGACCTTTAGACTGTTACATATGGATTTGTTTGGTCCTGAGGACATTAAGTCTTGGCAAAAGAAATATAGACTTGTCATTGTTGATGACTTTACTCGATTTTGTTGGATATTATTCTTATCACCTGGCGAGTCTTTTAAGTGCTTTAGAACTCTATCCGAAAGTTACTGAGCGAAAAGGAATGTCCATTACTAGTATCCGGAGTGATCATGGTGGAGAGTTTGAAAATGAGAAGTTTAGAGTGATACGTGAAGAGAATGGAATTTCCCACAACTTCTCAACCCTAGAACTCCTCGACAAAATGGAGTTGTTGAAAGAAAGAATAGGGCGATTCAAGAAATGGCAAGGACCATGCTATGTGAGGCGAATCTTTCTAAGTATTTACGGCGAAGGCTGTGAATCTGACATGTTATATTCGAGCGAGGATCTTGTTGCGACCTATTTTGAAGAAGAATCCTTATGAGTTATGGAATGGAAGAAGACCAAGCATATCGTACTTTCATCCATTTGGGTGCAAATGTTCCATTCGAATCTGAAAGAGTCATTGGATAAATTCGATTCGAAGACCTATCCAGAATTTTCTAGGCTACTCATCATAAATCTAAGGCTTTTCGAGTCTACAACTTGATTTCAAAGATCGTTGAAGAGACGATCCATGTCAAGTTTGATGATAGTTCTCGACCCATAAGGAAGATGACATGGAGAATGAAGGTCCTTCAAAGAACTTAGATGATACCTCGAAACTCCCTCGTCGACACTCGTGAGAACAAAAGCAAGATATTCCGAAACTATAGAACTAAGGCGAGATTGGAAGTACAAAAGTTCTCATCGGAAGAGTGAATTATCGGTGAGACCTCGGAAGGAGTTAGGACTAGGTCGATTCAGATTGACGAGAAGCTAATGTAGCTTTTATCTACGAAGTAGAGCCTAAGAAGGTTGAGGAATCTCTTGAAGACGAAGCTTAGGTGTTAGTCATGCAAGAAGAGCTGAATCAATTCACGAGAAATAACGTCAGTCCTTGGTTCCAAAACCTCTAAGAAATCCATTATAGGAACCAGATGGGTTTTAAGAATAAGTTAGGCGAATCAGGAAGAGTGAGTAAGTAACAAGGCGATTAGTAGCACAAGGCTACAATTAGCAAGAGGAATAGACTTCAATGAAACATATGCTCCGATGAGCGAGACTTGAAGCTATAAGGATTTTGTTAGCATATGCAATCTGTCATGATATAAAGTTATTTTAGAAGGGCGTAAAGAGTGCATTTCGAATGGCTTTATAGGCGAAGAAGTGTATGTAAAACAACCACCGAAGATGTTAAAACCCAGTTATGTCTATAGACTTCACAAAGCCTTATCTGACTGAAGCAAGCTCCACAGAGCTTGGTATGATCGTCTGAGTACCTTCTTGATAGAAATGGTTTCAGATGAGGTCAAGTTGATAAGGCGCTCTTTAGGAAGGGTTTTCAAAATGATTTTATCTTAGTGCAGATTTACGTTGATGATATCATATTTGGTGCTACTTGAAAAGGTTGTCTTGAAGTTTGAGAGTCTAATGAAAAGAGAATTTGAAATGAGTATGATGGGTGAATTAAAGTTCTTTCTTGGGTTGCAAGTTAAGCGCATCAAGAAAAGATCTTTATTCATCAACAAAAGTATGTGAAAGAATTGCTGAATAAGTTTGACATGAATAATGTGAAGCTATGGCAACTCAGATGCATCCTTCAAATCTTTTGTCGAAGATCGAACTTGGTAAGAAGGTGGATCAAACCTATATAGAGGATGATCGGTTCTTTCTTGTATCTTCTGACAAAGTAGACTGATATTACTTTAGTGTATGCTTGTGTGCAAGATTTCAAGCCGATCTAGAGAGTCTCATCTTATTCTTTGTTAAAAGAATTTTGAGATATCTCGCGGTACTCTTGATCTTTGCTTAATGTTTGAGAAAGGTAAAGATTTCAGTTAATTGGATATTGCGATCACGGACTATGCTGGAGATAGAATTGAAAGGAAGAGCCTGAAGTGGTGGATGCCACTTTCTTGGAGAAATCTTGTCTCTGGTCAAGCAAGAGACAAAGCTCAATTACCTATCAGCCGTGAAGCGTAATATATATCGGCGCAAGTTCTTTCACGAGATATTTGTGGATCAAATACCGACGAAGACTATTCGGTCAAAAGGAGGAGATTCCAATTTGTTGCGACAACACCGGTCGATAAATCTATCAAAGAATCCAATTGACATTCAGTGAAGCATATAGAAGTCGGACATCATTTCACGAGAGATTATGTTCGGAGGAAAGTGGTGATTCTACGGTTTGTTGAAGCGAAACTTGATGGGCGATATCTTCACTAAACCACTAAGTGAAGAGCGTTTTAGAAGATAAGACTAATCTTAACATGGTGATGCTAAATGGCGATCGAGGCTAAAATAACGTGAGAAACTAACGGCGTTATATCGAGAGTTACAATGGTAACTTTTCTCACAAGGAAGATTTTGGAGGAAAAACGATAAACTCGAGGTTCTTAATGATTCGAGAACCCATCACCCATAACCTATAAGTAGGCGAAGATGAGATTATAGCGATCTTTTCATCATCTCTGACGATTCATTTCTACTTTACCAATTCTCTCAAAATCTTCTCACTCAAAAGTTCTCCGAAGATAATTTTTACGCTCTATACAATGGAAGCGACCATGGTTTATGGAAGACTTGTGGACTTTGAGTCACTAAGGAGTGGCGGCATGGATGTAGAACCGAGAGATCACAAGAGTGGCTGGAAGAACTTCTTTCGAATCTGAGAACTTGTCTATCTGGATGAGGTATATGAGTTACGGAAGAAGCACAAATGCAGTAGAAGACACTATTGTATCCTCTGTGGAAAGAATATACATTCTTGTCCTGAAAGGATTTAATAAGGAAGGTGTTGATTGCCCATCGGTTGGTGAAAGCTGTCTACCAAGGCCGGATGGATGTCCTCGGTTGGAATGAAAGAAGAAGATGTCGAGAGCGACTCTATGGCACAAATGATTTCGGGGAGAGGAAGACATCAAATCGATTCCAAAGGCTCGGGTTCTTCATGCAATCTGTTTAATTGCATTCTTCCCGAGAGTTGGTTCAAGGCATTTGGTGACTACTCTAGATGAACAATGCACGTTCTTTCTTACGAATAGAAATCTCATAGATCTACCATTCTTAATCTTTCCTTTATATGGTTAAGGGGTTAAAGGAAACTACTGAGTTATCCTTATGGTATGATTTTGACGAGGATCTTTATGGAATCAGGATTTGTTTGCACCACAGTTATCGACGAGCTGTTCATGTGAAGAGCAAAATCGATGCACATACGATTCGACAAATGGAGTGCGAACATAGTAGAAAGAGACCAAGCCGACTCTTGAGGAAGCGAGAACGAGGGGAGCATGTATTGAAGAAGACTCTGTCTCAAGTTCTCAATCGCCATGAAGTATCAAATTGCCTCTTCTTAGAACTAAGGAGAGTCTTAGGGAGACCTCTCGTGAAAATGGCAAGTCCTCTTTTGGAGAAAGCCAATCTCGAGGGGCAAAACAAAGTGCGCCAAAGAGACAAGGAGAAAGTCTCTTGGCGAGGTTGTGAAGAAAGCCAAGATGTTAGCCCCAAAATTTTTTTTATTTAATTAAGCATGATTAGTCTAATTAAGCAAATTATGTTAGCATTAATTAAGGTGACATTAATTAATGTATGATAGTATTAATAAGTTAGGTGAAGAATTAATGAAGTTAGATATGTTAGTTGGACTTAAATGAGTTAGGTGAAATTTAATGTGTTAGTGGGCAAGTTTAAAAAGAAAGTAAGATGGGCTTAAGTTGTTAGTAGGTTAAAGAGGGAGTAAGGAAGATGAAGGAAGGGAGTTAGATTGGGCCTTGGGCTTAAGTAAGTAATAAGAGAGGAGTATATAAGGAGAGGTTTAAGTGATTTTGGTGTAGGCAAAGTAGAAAAACGAAAATCAAAGGGAGAGAGAGGAGTTTTCGATTGGTGAAGAGAAGGAAGGAGAAAGAAGAAGAAAGAAAAGGTTAGGGATTTTCCAAGAGTTTGGGTAGGTTTTGATGAAAGTGCAAGTATAAAAAGGGTGGAAAACATCAAGAGCTTCATTTGAGCTAGGCATCTCATTGTGTTGTTGAGTTTCAAGGTAAGTCATGTTTTCCACTAGCTTGTTATTGTTGGATTTTTGTTCAAAGACTTAGTTGTGGAATGGGTATTGTGAATATCAAGTTAATTTCTTGAAAGATGTTGTATGGGTTTGTTATTGAAGTTGAGTTAACTTTGGAATTTTATTTCCATGAAGTTGACGAGGAGGAAGGATTGATCGGGTGGAAGAGCCCGACTTAGCAAGGATTTAGCGATTTTAAGGTAGGTTCTTGTTTATCTTTAAGTTAGTAAGATTTGAATACTATGAATTAGTGAAATTAATGATTAATAGCTAACATAAATGAGCATTAATTGTGTGAGAATGCTAGTAATGTACATTTATGATTGCCATCTATGATTGTCAATTATGATTGCTATAAGTGAAAATTATAGCAAATGGATGCCACTTACATGAATTGATATGATGATTGAGTTGTCTTGAGCAAATTAAATTGAATGCCTTGAATGCTATAGATTGCGTCAAAAGTCAGCTTTATAATGCATAAAATTCAGTTTTCGAAATTAAATGAATGGATGCATGAATGTCCATTTCAACGATCGGTCGACTAGATGAGATCAGTCTAGTTTAATACATGAATCTATGTTATGTGGGTAAGGTAGTCCATCGGCATAGTCCGTCGGCGTTGACCAGTATAGCCTTCTCCCTTTGCCGATTGTGGCATAGGATGTTCCTTTTAGGACTCCTCGACATATGACTACACTTGTGTAGCTCATCAGATTATGGACTTCTAGAACCATCATTATGCATTACATATCGGTTATGTGTTATCAGCATATTCAGCATTGAGGGCTGTGAAATTCATGTGAATTGTGATTGTGGAAAGTGATAAATTGTATAGAATTCATAATTGTGAAATTTGTAGTAGAAATTGCTAAAAGTATGCTTAATGAGATAGAATTGATTTATTAGCTTAAATATAAACTTGCTACCTCTTGAGCAATAGCTCACCCCTCCATCCCTCCCCATTCAGGTGAAGAGCGAGCACGAGGATGAGCATTAAAGGCAATACTCCAAGAATTGTGTTTTGTCACATTTAAAGTGGAATTTTTGTAACAATGCTTTAGTTGCATTTTAGCAAAACAATGCATTTGATCATTTTGTAATTGGGCTTTAAATGCCCTCTAAAGCATTGTAAAATAGTATAATCGATTTTCAATGAAAATGTATGAATGATGATGTTTTCAAATTGAGATATCCATAAATGCATGATAGGTTGGGTTAATGAATGAGAGGTGATAAATGATCTGATAGCTTGATGAATGCATTGATTAGCTTTGAGTTTGCGATAGTTGTTTAAGATCTATGTTTGTGTTGGATTGAGTTGATAGATGATTAAGAATGTGATTGTGTTAGCTGGTTATGGGTTGAGAATGTCTAGAAAACTAAGAGTGTGTTGCTGCTTCGAATGTAGAATTGTTATGCGGGTTATGGTCTAAATTGAAGAATTGGGTTAGGAATAAAATAGGGAGGTCTGTCAAAATTTCCTAAAAATTTGGCAGTACTTATATCAATATTAGACCCTCTTGGGTTGGAATTAGATTAATAAATCTTCATGAGGAATGAAGAAGAAGATTAGAGCTTTCAAGGGTGTATAGTATGTCTCATTTGGATCTAGGGTTAAGAAGTTATGAGTTAGAACCTGACCGGTTATTGTTCATTTAGCCATAGCCTTTGTTACATAGGTATTAATGGAGCAGTGACCTTTGAGTGAATTTTACCTTATTAAATGATGGAGTTAGTTTTAGCATCCTTCATAAGATTTGTAGTTCAGCTTCTTACCTTTCCATAGAGGTATAGTATGCACAAATTGGAGCTAGGGATAAAAGTTATGAGTCTTGAAAGATGATGATTCCAAGTGGCCTTGAAAAGAGGGTTCGATCGGCGGAAGGTGTTCCAGTCGACTAGGAGGGTTCATCGACTGGAAGGTGTCCCAGATCGACTACTCGGGGCGGAGAATATTTCTCGTAAGTTCGATCGACTGGAAATGTTTCGATCACTACTGACTAACAAAATACCGTCGATCGACTAGCATCTATTCCAATCGACTGGGATTATTAATCAAGTGTTTTGGGCTTGTTAGAGGCCGAATTTGGTTTTGTGGTCTTCATAAGAGTTGTAGATCTAGATGTCTATTTTCTAACCGTCCAAGAACGAAGTCATTCCGACATCTATAGTTAAAGTTATGACATTTGCGCCAAAACATGTTTGATAGGAGTCAAAACATGAACATGTTGAGTTTGTCGGTCATAACTCCTTCGTCCGACCTCCAAATGGGGTGAGGTTTGGACCATTAGCTTCATAAGACATGTATCTATCTCCTACAAAATTAGTAACAATTGAATTTAAATTGAGGAAGTTTGCATTAAGCAGGCGAGTGGCGACTTAGGGTTTCATGAGATTATGAGCCTGAGGCTTGAGATTACGATAATTAAGTGGTTGGGTCACGAGATCCGACATCTATGGTGTCAAGCAAGTGTAATAAGTATGAGTCCCATGTAGTGGTCTCGGATCCAACAGTTGGGGTCGGTCTCGGGTCAGGTCCCGACATCAGCGATCGAATCGGTTCTGGACCGGGGCCCGACATCTGTGTATCGAGGCGATCCTAGGTTTATGATTTCCTAGGAACCCTAGTGGGTAGCCAAGGTAGAGTCAGCATGCAGCATGGCATATCAACTCATTGCGGTGTTTTAAATAAGTCGATGCATTGTTTTTAAATGAACCGATGAATTGTTTTAAAAGTACTCGGCGTGATTTACACATGATTAGCATGAATTAAAGTTCTAAATGATTTTTACATGAAGGAGTATGCACGCCTCGAAGAAGAACTCGAGGAGCTCAAGCTCAGCTCGATCGAGGCTCACGAGAGAATGCAGATGGATCCCAATTCCTCGGGATGCGGGGACTATCACATGTCGATTTACGAGGCACCAGTGTGCAACACGAAGTGCCCAGCAGACCTCCTCCCATTCCTCGGTGAATCCTATGGATCCACAATTTTTCGAGCCTTCGCCCAAGCTTTCACCTATGCTATGGGCGAGGCGGGCAAGCTCGAGATGCCGGCTCAGCAGAGGAGGCGGGCGTGTGACAAGCTCCGGAAGTATGGGCCGTCGACTTGTGGGACAACTAATCCAGGAAGCGAAGCATGGCTCGGGAGGACCGAGAGGGTCTGAAGCAGATGAAGTGTTTAGAGGAAGAAAGCTTTGGATTATCACGGTGAGCTTCTTTGCGAGGAGATCTGCTTATCTTGGTGGGAGTCGATGCCTCATGATCGAGCGATACCATCGAGTTGACTGGAATGAGTTCTTGGAAGCCTTGAAGTACTTCTCGAAGTTTATGTTGAAAGGTTCGAGAATTCTGAGTCTCACATGAGGAGGCGACGGTGAGTGAGTATGGTGAGGTTCACTCAACTGTCGGTATCAAAGAAACATTGTAGCTCTTGAAGTTGCCAAGTCATGAAGTTTGAAGCGAGGCTGCATTTGGGATTAGAGAGAGGTGGTGATCCATTGTTTGAGGATTACCAACGGTTGGTGAATCTGACACTCGAGTGAAAAATGGAAAATATCAAGGCGGAGGTGAGCGAAGAAAGAAAGAGCAGAGCAGACCTCGAAAGGAGGAGTGCTCGAGCATCTGAAAGAGTGCGAACTCGGCATACTCAGTGGCATGGGCGTGGTAGCCTGCCATGAGTCAGCAGACAGGCGGTTCGGCGGGTCTCAGGTGTAGGAGGCCAGAAAGCCATGGAAGGGCGGTACCCTCGGTGTGGTCGGTCTGGGGAAGTTTCATCCGGAAAGTGTCTCGAGGGTTTGGTGGCTGTTTCATATGTGGAGAAAAGAGTCATATGATGAAGGATTGTCCTCGAGGCGAGGCGGGAGGATCCAGTCTGAGTTCGAGGCCGGCAAAAGGCAGTGTAACCAGACCGGATGGTGAGGTAGTAAAGCGATTCGAGGGTGACAGGAGGGCAATCTGGTGGCGGGCGAGGAGCTCGGTCGAGCAACGGCTAGAGTGTTTCTTTATGACGAGAGGAAAGCGATGGCTGCTCTGAAGTTGTGGTGGTATACGAGTTATATGATTTCGGTTTATGTTTTGATAGACCTTTGGTTCACTCATTCCTTTGTTGCTTCAAGTATGAATATGCATGCCATGAATTACGAGATTTTAGACAATTTTCTGGTTGTTAGTACTCCTTTAGGGAGTAAGATGGTATCGATTCGATATATAAAGATTGTGAGATCGGTATTGGTGGTCTTTAGATTGGTAGTTGATTTACTACCTCTAGACCTTGAGGGTTAAGCGTCATCTGGCATGGATACTATGGAAGTATAGAGTGAAGCTTGATTGTAGCTGAAAGAAGCGAGTTTGATCTGGTGATGGTCGGAAGGTGATTTTCGGAGGGGATAGAAAGTTGCGGTGCAAAGATGATTTCGACTTTATTAGCGGATAGCGTGATGAATCGAGGGTGTGAGGCTTACTTGGCTCATGTGGTAGATTCAGCGAAAAATGTGGGAAGATTGGAGGATTTCATTGTAGTAAGGAATTTCTGAAGTATTTCGGAGGAGTTCTTGGGTTTGCTTGCCGGTGAGGGAAATTGAGTTCAGTTGACTTGATTCCGGAACCGCGCCAATCTCGATACCTCCGTCTGAGAATAGCTCCAGTTGAGTTGAGGGAGTGAAAGAAGCGATTCGGGAGTTGCTTGAAAGCAATTCATCGGGCGAGTTCCTCACCACGGGAGCTCGGTTTATTTGTTAAGAAGAAAGATGGCATGGAGGATGTGCATCGACTACAAAGCTCAACAAGGTGACGATCGAGAATAAGTATCCGTTGCCACGGATAGATGATCTGTTTGATCAATTGCGAGGGCGATGGTCTTCTCTAAGATAGATCTCGGTCGAGTTATCATCAACTCCGGATCGAGAATGCGATATTAACAGACCGCATTGAGACCGTTATGGGCATTATGAGTTCGGTCATGCCGCTTGAGTGACCAATACTCCAAGCGACCTTTATGGACTGATGAGCAGGGTATTCGAGGAGTTCTTAGATCGGTTTGTCATTGTCTTCATAGATGACATTACGGTCTATTCTAGAGATGAAGCGAGCATGAAGCGGCACCTCGAGAATAGTGTTGCGAGATTGAGAGAAGCGAAGTTGTATGCCAAATTGATGAGTGTGAATTTTGGGCTGCGTGAAATGGTGTTTTTAGGTCGTATGATTTCCAGCGGAGAATTCATGTTGATCGAGGAAAGTAGAGCGATAGTGAATTGGCGGGAGCGAAAGCGGTAAAAAGTCGAGAAGTTTTACGGGTTTAGCGAGGATACTCTGGAAGATTTGTAGAAGGATTCTCCTTAATAGCATTTCAGATGACCAGTATTAGGAAGAATCAGCGATTCATATGGAGTGATGAGTGTCGAGAATAGTTTTGAGGAGCTTAGCGAGAGGTTAACGGTGCTCCAATCTTAAATCTTGCCAATGGAGATCGAGGTTATCGGTTCTGATGATGCATCGAGGAAGGGTCTAGGCGTGTATTGATGCGAATGGCAAAGTAATAACTTATGCATCTCGGCGGTTGAAGCCTTATGAAATAAATTACCTACTCATGACTTGGAGTTAGCGGCGGTAGTATTTGCCTTGAAGATATGGAGCATTACTTATATGGGGTTCAAACGAGTTTTCTGGACCACAAAAGCCTCGAAGTACATTATGAGTCGAAAGGAGTTGAATCGAGGCGAGAGAAGGTGGTTAGAGCTAATTAAGGATTATGATCGATGATAGAGTATCATCGAGCGGGGCCAATGTAGTGGCGGATGCCTTAGCGAAAATCATCTATAAGCGCATGTGCAATCGGTTTACTTGCCTCTGTTGGGCGGATGGCAAAGCTTAAGATCGATGTGAAGCGGGATCAGCTAGATTGCATTCTTGCTCGATTCGGTGAGACCTATCCTTAGGAGAAGGTCGAGGAGTTGCGAGGAAGCGGGATGCGAAATTAAATAAGCTCGAGCGAGATATTGAGAATGGCGGCGATCGAGAATAGGCGTGAGAGATGATAAGGTGATGGTAGTCGGAGCAGTTGTGCATTCGAATGTTAAAGCGATTAAGGAGGAAATCATGGATGAGGCACACAATCGCCTTATTCCATGCATCGAGCGACACCAGAATGTCTGAGAGACTTGAGAGCATTTACGGTGGAAGGGCATGAAAGAAAGATGTAGCGAATTTGTGGCGGTGTTTAGTGTGTCGCAAGTCAAAATTTGAACACCAGCGCCTTCAGGCATATTCTGACCATTGTCCATTCGAATGGAAATGGCGGAGGATCCTGATGGATTTCTGATGGGTTTGCCGGGGCGGTTAAAAGCATGATGCCATATGGATCATCGTTGATCGATTGACTAAGTCGGCGCACTTTTAGCGATCAAGCGAGCATGATTATTGAATGTGCTAGCGAAAGTATGTGGATGAAGTAGTCGGGTTGCATGGAGTGCGGACTCCATAGTATCGATAGAGATCCCAGATTCACGTCAGTTTCAGGGTAGTTTGCGAGAGGCTCTAGGAACCAAGTGAGCTTGATCGACTTTCCATCCTCGAACAGATGGTGATCGAGAGGACTATTCGAACTTAGAAGGATGCTCGGGGCTTGTGCAATGGACTTGAGGAGCATGGGGCGAGCATTTGCCGTTGGTCGAATTTGCTTACAACAATTGTACCATTCGAGCATCTGAATGGCTCCTTATGAAGCATTATATGGCGAAAATGCAGAACTCCCATATGTTGGGATGAGGAAGGTGAGGCGATTAGCGGGACGAGTTGGTCGAGATGGCGATGGATAAGGTTAATCCGATCAGCGAGAGGTGAAGGCGGCTCGGGGCGAGGATGAAGAGCTATCACGAGATCTTGGTAGGAAAGAAATGGAATATCTGATGGGGATAAAGTGTTCCTCAAGACCTCTCCATGGAAAGGGGTTATGAGATTTGGTAGAAAAGGAAGCTCGATCCACGGTATATAGGTCCATATGAGATTATAGAAAAGTTGGACCGTTAGCATCTGATTAGCATTGCCTCGGTAGCTTCAGTTAATGATGTTTTCATGTATCGATCTTTGAGAAGGTGCAGATCGGATCCTTCTCACATCATTCGGACCTTAGAGGTCGGCTAGATGATGATCTCACTATGAGAAATGCCGATCCGGATCTAGATAGTAAGGAGAAAGTCCTCGAAACAAGGCAGTTCAATAGTAAAGTCACGTGGAGGAACCATGCGATTGAAGAGGCGGCGTGGGAACCTTTGGATGCAATGCGGGCGGTACCCACCTCTTCAATCAACGGTAAAATTTCGAGGACGAAATTTCTTAAGGGGAGAAATGTTAGCCCAAAATTTTTTTATTTAATTAAGCATGATTAGTCTAATTAAGCAAATTATGTTAGCATTAATTAAGGTGACATTAATTAATGTATGATAGTATTAATAAGTTAGGTGAAGAATTAATGAAGTTAGATATGTTAGTTGGACTTAAATGAGTTAGGTGAAATTTAATGTGTTAGTGGGCTTAAGTTTAAAAGAAAGTAAGATGGGCTTAAGTTGTTAGTAGGTTAAAGAGGAGTAAGGAAGATGAAGGAAGGAGTTAGATTGGGCCTTGGGCTTAAGTAAGTAATAAGAGAGGAGTATATAAGGAGAGGTTTAAGTGATTTTGGTGTAGGCAAAGTAGAAAAACGAAAATCAAAGGAGAGAGAGGAGTTTTGGTGGTGAAGAGAGGAAGGAGAAAAGAAGAAGAAAGAAAAAGGTTAGGGATTTTCCAAGAGTTTGGGTAGGTTTTTGATGAAAGTGCAAGTATAAAAGGGTGGAAAACATCAAGAGCTTCATTTTGAGCTAGGCATCTCATTGTGTTGTTGAGTTTGAGGTAAGTCATGTTTTCCACTAGCTTGTTATTGTTGGATTTTTGTTCAAAGACTTAGTTGTGGAATGGGTATTGTGAATATCAAGTTAATTTCTTGAAAGATGTTGTATGGGTTTGTTATTGAAGTTGAGTTAACTTTGGAATTTTATTTCCATGAAGTTGACCAAGGAGGAAGGATTGATCGGGTGGAAGAGCCCGACTTAGCAAGTTTTAGCGATTTTAAGGTAGGTTCTTGTTTATCTTTAAGTTAGTAAGATTTGAATACTATGAATTAGTGAAATTAATGATTAATAGCTAACATAAATGAGCATTAATTGTGTGAGAATGCTAGTAATGTACATTTATGATTGCCATCTATGATTGTCAATTATGATTGCCTATAAGTGAAAATTATAGCAAATGGATGCCACTTACATGAATTGATATGATGATTGAGTTGTCTTGAGCAAATTAAATTGAATGCCTTGAATGCTATAGATTGCGTCAAAAGTCACTTTTATAATGCATAAAATTCAGTTTTGAAATTAAATGAATGGATGCATGAATGTCCATTTCAACGATCGATCGGCTAGATGAGATCGATCTAGTTTAATACATGAATCTATGTTATGTGGGTAAGGTAGTCCATCGGCATAGTCACGTCGGCGTTGACCCGATATAGCCTTCTCCCTGCCCGATTGTGGCATAGGATGTTCCTTTTAGGACTCCTCGGCATATGACTACACTTGTAGCTCATCAGTTATGGACTTACTGAACCATCATTATGCATTACATGTCAGTTATGTGTTATCAGCATATTCAGCATTGAGGGCTGTGAAATTCATGTGAATTGTGATTGTGGAAAGTGATAAATTGTATAGAATTCATAATTGTGAAATTTGTAGTAGAAATTGCTAAAAGTATGCTTAATGAGATAGAATTGGTTTATTAGCTTAAATATAAACTTGCTACCTCTTGAGCAATAGCTCACCCCTCGATCCCTCCCATTCAGGTGAAGCGCGAGCACGAGGATGAGCATTAAAGGCAATACTCAAAATTGTGTTTTGTCACATTTAAAGTGGAATTTTGTAACAATGCTTTAGTTGCATTTTAGCAAAACAATGCATTTGATCATTTTGTAATTGGGCTTTAAATGCCCTCTAAAGCATTGTAAAATAGTATAATCGATTTTCAATGAAAATGTATGAATGATGATGTTTTCAAATTGAGATATCCATAAATGCATGATAGGTTGGGTTAATGAATGAGAGGTGATAAATGATCAATAGCTTGATGAATGCATTGATTAGCTTTGAGTTTGCGATAGTTGTTTAAGATCTATGTTTGTGTTGGATTGAGTTGATAGATGATTAAGAATGTGATTGTGTTAGCTGGTTATGGGTTGAGAATGTCTAGAAAACTAAGAGTGTGTTGCTGCTTCCGAATGTAGAATTGTTATGCGAGGTTATAGTCAAAATTGAAGAATTGGGTTAGGAATAAAATAGGGAGGTGCTGTCAAAATTTCCTAAAAATTTGGCAGTACTTATCCTCAATATTAGACCCTCTTGGGTTGGAATTAGATTAATAAATCTTCATGAGGAATGAAGAAGAAGATTAGAGCTTTCAAGGTGTATAGTATGTCTCATTTGGATCTAGGGTTAAGAAGTTATGAGGATTAGAACACACCGGTTATTGTTCATTTAGCCATAGCATTGTTACATAGGTATTAATGGGCAGTGACCTTTGAGTAATTTTACCTTATTAAATGATGGAGTTAGTTTAGCATCCTTCATAAGATTTGTAGTTCAGCTTCTTACCTTTCCATAGAGGTATAGTATGCACAAATTGGAGCTAGGGATAAAAGTTATGAGTCTTGAAGATGATGATTCAAGTGGCCTTGAAAGAGAGGTTCGATCATTGGAAGGTGTTCCAGTCGACTAGGAGGATTCAATCGACTGGAAGGTGTCCCATCGACTACTCGGAGGGCGGAGAATATTTCTCGTAAGTTCGATCATTGGAAATGTTTCGATCGACTCTGACTAACAAAATACCGTCGATCATTAGCATCTATTCAGTCGACTGGGATTATTAATCAAGTGTTTTGGGCTTGTTAGAGGCCGAATTTGGTTTTGTGGTCTTCATAAGAGTTGTAGATCTAGATGTCTATTTTCTAACCGTCCAAGAACGAAGTCATTCCGACATCTATAGTTAAAGTTATGACATTTGCGCCAAAACATGTTTGATAGGAGTCAAAACATGAACATGTTGAGTTTATCGGGTCATAACTCCTTCGTCCGACCTCCAAATGGGGTGAGGTTTGGACCATTAGCTTCATAAGACATGTATCTATCTCCTACAAAATTAGTAACAATTGAATTTAAATTGAGGAAGTTTGCATTAAGCAGGCGAGTGGCGACTTAGGGTTTGTGAGATTATGAGCCTGAGGCTTGAGGATTACGATAATTAAGTGGTTGGGTCACGAGATCCGACATCTATGGTGTCAAGCAAGTGTAATAAGTATGAGTCCCATGTAGTGGGTCTCGGATCCAACAGTTGAGGTCCGGTCTCGGGTCGGGTCCCGACATCAAGCGATCGGAATCGGTTCTCGGGGCCGGGGCTGAACCTGAGATCTCAAGAATGAGGACTTTGAGGCAGCAGGAAGAAAGATTGCCAAGAACAAAGCGAGAAGAAACTTCTAAATCTTGTGCACCCAAAGCCACAAGATCCTTAGTCTCTATTACGGAAGAGGATACGGCGGAAAATCCAAAGAGGCGAGAGGAAGAGAAAGCAACATCTCCTGCAAAGAAATCGGTGAAACTAATTGAAGCGGAGAAAAGACTAAGAAGGTTAGTGAAGAAGAACATCTCAAGCTGCTGAGGGCGTTAGTCAACGAAAGACATCAACGATCTTTGTTCAAGTAGAAAGCAGAAGTTGAAGCGATATCTGATTCGAGAAACCCTGTGGTTCAACAAGTGGAACCAATTGAAGAAAACACGGTTAAGGAAACACCTAATGATCGAAAAGGAGCTAGTAGAGGAACCAACACTGGAAACACCTTTTGGTCTAAAGAAGGAGCGAAAGATGGAAGTCGATTCGGTGGCGTCTCTGCAGCTTATCAAGGAGCAACAGCGGTTTGAGACTCGGATGTTGGACCAGTGCGAAGGTACACAACTACCATAGATTTATGAGGAAACATAAGCTGAAAATCAAAATGATGGAAGTTGTTACAGACAAAGGGCTACTATTGCAATTGGTGTTCAACCGATGAAGAAAATAGTGGCTATAGTGGAACCTATGGTGATTAATCACAACACATGGCGATTACTCAAAGAAGGCGAAAGGATCTTATGACTCCTTGGGATTTCTTGCTACTGAATGCCATATCCTACAAATCATCCACGCCATCCATGTACCATTTTCCCGATCACAAAGAACACGAAATCATGGTTGCACCGCACATACAACCAAGATTTCCAAAAGATTTCCTGAGGGAAAAGCAAAGTTGTATCACGAAGATGATGCTAGTGATGATCATCCAGATCAAATTGCGAAAGAAATGCGGAAAATTGATGAAGCATGCACTCACACGTAATCCATATCAGCGAGCTGCGGCTACACTAATCGGAGGAACATGTCGGTGGGGAAATATAAGCAGGAACATTCTGAGTTCCTCGTTGAGACGATTCTTCGTATTAGGCCTCGACTAGTACCTTGTCTATAAAGCACAAGCCTTACCCTGCATGGAAGGCGATTCTTGATCTTTGCCGATTCATTTGATTTAGATCTTCTGAAGTGAAACGTTTATTAGTCCACCGACTTTTGAGATCAATGAAGACTACACTCCATCCTCGATGCCTACACTACTTGAATTCCTTCGCTCCTCCATTAGCGAAGCGAGATCAAGCCTCTTCGTCGGTTGATCCACGAGATGAAATCGATGAATTACGTGGTGAACTCAATGACATGAAGGAGGCGGTGAGCGATCGAGAAAGATGATAGCGAAGCTGTTGAAGTGTCGTAATCGTTAAATCATTTTGATTATAACAAATAGGGAGAGAGCGGAAAAGAAGATAATCAATGAAGAGGAGGATGTTGGATGAAGAAGGTGTGACCACAACGACGAAGAAAGGAAGAAGATAAGTTTTTTTTTTGCAACATCTAGAATTTTTGTTTTGTTTTGTTTTCTTGTATGTAATTTGTTATATTAAAAAGGGGAGATTGTTAAGTCGAATGACTTTACATAGAAATGATTTTGATGTATAACAAGAGATCATATCTGAGATAAACAAAATGCAGACCTGAATTTAACTTCGATACCTGAGGCGTACCTGAGGCGAAGTCAAGGACGAGCGAAGTTGCAAGAAAACAGTCGAGACCTGAGGCGAAGTCGAAGCATGCGAAGTTGCAAGAAAGCGGTCGGAACCTAGACGAAGTTGATAAAAGTCAAACACAGACGAAGTTGATAAAAGTCAAACGCAGAACCTAACACAAAAAAAAAAGTCGACGCGATCGCGAACAAAAAAAAAAAATCGAGGCCTTGAGGCCTTGAGCAGACGCTAAAGCAAAGCGACGCAAAAAAAAGCAGCCTTGAGAGTCGATTCGAGTTGATTCTGAGAACTCAACGATTAACAGTTTCTTTAAAGATTAAAGATTGAATTGAAGAATCAAAGAACCGATTAGAGGCGAAGGCTATAAATACAAGTCGAAGTCGAAAACCAAGGGTTTGGTGATGTTGGAAAAATTACACAAAGTGAAAAGCGATCAAGTGCGAATTAGTGGCGCTATCTTCTTCAACAAAGTGTTCAAATATTTTACGAGAAGAAAAGTTATGCAGATAGCTGCAGAGGCTAAGTGTGAAAGAATCTTGGTTGTAGAGACTGAAGAGGCTCGTGAAAGAATCTTTATGGCAACTTGAAGAGATAGTGAAATCTCGGAAGAAACTCGAGGATGGGCGTAGCCACGGTTTGGGGTGAACCAGGATAAATCCGCGTGTCTACTACTCTTACTCTTTATCTTTATCTTGCCTCAAAGTTGATCATTACTTACTATTCATATACTTAGCATTGAAAAGTTTGATCAATCGGGATTAATAAAGATTACGTAAAATTTTATTTCTAACAAGTAATTCTAAAAAGATATTCAAAAGGGAATACAATTCAACCCCCCCTTCTCGTGCATTCTATTGTATTTCTAAGTGCTGTATTAACGTGTGATTCACTTCAATAATGTGATATGGTAACAACATAACCGTTTTTTAATTTTCACTTATCCACATATTTGATGTGATTGTTAATTGTATGTCATTAATCGGTAACATCTTGACATTGTACTCTTTTATGCACGATAAATTAGAAATATATTTTTATTAATAGTATTATGAGTAAGTAACCTAAAAGTTAGCAGAAATAAAGTAACAAACATTATGAAGTCAATACGATCTCTGATTAAAAGTGGATATTCATGCTTAATAATTACCCTCATTAACAAATAACTAGATTTTTTTAAAATTATAAGCTATGATAGTCACCTATTTGAAATAAATCACACGTTAATATAGAACTCATTAAGTATACAAGAAGGCACTACAAAAAAAAGACATTTTGCGACGTTTTTAAAACATCACAAAATGTCCAAAAATGTCGCAGAATGTATTCTGTGACGTTTAAAAAAACGTCACAAAAAACATCGCTGAATGTGGTATAGGCAAATGGTTTCTGCGACGTTTTATGTAAAACGTCACGGAAAATATTGACATTCCGTGACGTTTATAAAAACGTCATCGAAAATTTAAACAATCCGCAACGTTTTTAAAAAACGTCGCGAAATCTCTAACATTTCGCGACATTTTTAAAGCGTCGCAGAATGTAAAGGAATCCACGACGTTTTTTTTAAACGTCGCGTAATGTATTCCTTGACGTTTTTATAAACGTCGCAGAATGTTTTCCGCGACGTTATTATTATTATTATTATTAATTATTTTTCCCATTTAATAATTTTAAATTTAATTTTAATAATTTTAATTTTAATTTTAATTTTAATAATTTTAATTTTAATTTTAATAATTTTAATAATCATCTTAATTTAATAATTTTAATAATCATATTAATTTAATAATTTTAATTTTAATAATTATTTTAAAATACAAAATTTTAATCTTATTTGTTTAATAACTATTCAATATTATTTATGAATTTTATTTATTTAATAATTCTTCAATTTTTAAATATATCATTAATTTTAATAATTATTAATATATCACAAAATTTCATACTTGCATGTATTAATTAATTGCAATTAGTAAACATATCATAATACACTAATTAATATCAAAATACACTAATTGCAATTCACAAATATGTTAAAATACATTAATTAATACACTAATTAATTTGAAAGTTCATCTATCGACTACGAAGAGTCCTTTTGGGTCGTGACATGATTGAAGAAGAGATCCCCTCTCAACTTCTTCACTAAAGGTTCATCTATCATCTCACCGCCAAGACCATTGTAGCCTTTTCCATTTCTTGCTCGTTATCCCGGCATTAACCCTACATTCTTATTGAATGCACTTTCGTATCACATACTTAACTCCATTCAAAAAGCCATAAAAGCGAGATTAATTTAGATGAACGATGTGAATATAAAAAGGCGATGAAGCGGAAAAAACAAGTAAAGGGCTATGTATTAACTTAGTTATCAAAAATGGGATGTGTAGCTTCAGAGGACGAGATGAATGTATGCTCTCAGCAACATGATAAGCATACAATTTACTAATATCCGAGACTGGAAAAGGATTCAAGGACTTAGTCAATGCTATGACTTTTGGGGTCTTCTGACCATGGACATAACAGGCAGAGAATTGAATTGTTTACAACTTCAAAATGATACATATGCTTGAATAAGTTGATATCATTCCAATCGAATTTGGAGGATTGTCATAGCCCAAATTCTGATATTGAAGCTAAAATCATAAAGGCTAACATCCCACTAACCTGACGATCAAAATCAAAACTTCAAACAACATAAACTTCATTGTTGATCTTTACATCTTTGTTAATCAGTCCATCAAACCATCTAGTTGCAATTTCAATATGCTCTTGAGAATCCTGAAACAAATTAGTCAACAAGGAATAGGTATACAAAAATATATCCTGAGTCTGTATTTGCAGGCTGTAAGAAAAATCGTTGATTCTCCATCAATCCACATACAGAAGCAATGAAAGCATGAAGAAACTAAGAAATCTGTGTGTAAAATGTTGAAGAAGAAGACAAGAAAGGCTCTCGAAGGTTTGAGTTTCAGAAGAAAATATTGACTTGCATCAGACAATTCCACGTGATTCATTAAAGACAGAGACTTAAAGGAATTAAAGCACTGCCGTTTTTCGTTCATTACACAAGCACAAGATGTTAACAAAAAATGCAGCAGTAATCAACTTGCTACGCAGGTCAAAGACAAAACAGAGCTATCATCAGTCAAAACCACAAAGGCAGAAGATAGACATACATTGGTCAAGGTGCTGTCGTATACAACACCATCTGAAGCAAACCACCAAAACGCAGCTGAACACAATGCAATCGCAGATAAAGGTGAAGAATAAGTGACCACGTGAGAAGCACATGCCAGCTGTACATTTTTCAAAAGTCTTCACCGAAAGCCTTATTCATCATCTTCTTTAGATATACAAAGGAAGCAGTAGCTTCAGACAACCACAACATAGACATCATTACAAATAGAAGAAACCAACGGGCATTAAAGTTGCTTTTAGTTAAGCAATGAAAACCAAATGGACTAATAGTTATAGTACCTCCTCTTCCTCCTCGGATTCGATTTCTGCATCGTTAGCACTAATAATTACCATCTCTGCATCTATCAAACCCTAAAGCCTACTCCAGTTACCATCTTTAGTAGCATGAATCAGAGAGTCCATTAATTCAGGTTCTACCTAAGCATTTTTCTTTCTAAGGAAAATCAAATACATTAGAATGGCTTCCTTATACTGCAAAAAACAATCAGTCAAAAGGAAAAATAAATAGCAAAAGAATGTTAAATACAAGTACTTTGTAAATCAAAGAGCGTCAACTAAACTAAAGGTGATAAAGAGAATAGAAATTTGGGTCTAACTACGAAGACTGATTAGGGACAAGTCAACTCACTTGATATCTATCCCATGTTTGTTTGTAACTAAAGCCACACGTATCTATCATCAGGAAAGATAACTTTTTATGAGGGAATACAACCTACAAAGAATTAAATAACAAAATAAAGTATTCTATACAAAAGCTAGAATCTTATAAGATAGACAAGTATACAACATCGAGAGCATTAATGACATTCAAAAGATTAGAAGTAATTCTTGGTAGATCTGTAATGGAATTCTCTCATAGATCTTCAATGCAAGGATGGCACCTGGATCTTGTTTTCTTTGTCACTTTTGGTCATTTCATGGGTATATAGCAAAATCAATTCCCCCACTAGAATCATGAACCCAAAACAATTGAGCAAAAATTAGAAAATGGATTGATATTTAAAGAGACTAATGTTCTTTACTAGAGCAAGTATCCCGCTTTTCAGCTCTCATTTTCTGCAATACATAGCCATCTATTTAAGATTAAAGCTTAATAAAGTTTTGAAGCATGACATCTAGGCAACCAAATGGAACTTACCACGCCAACATCAAGATTCCAACATCGGTATGATCCACCTCCATATCTGCACATAGAACTTCAATTCATACGAAACATTGAAATGACAAATCATTCTATAAGCATACATGTCATGATGGAAGCACTTACTAACAAGCTTGAAATTGTTGGTTTGAAAATTATTTAAAGATCAAAAGGGTTGATCTTTAAATAATTCTTACAAAAACAGAATAACTCATGAACTCTCCTCGTTTCTAAAAAACTGGCAACGAAGTGTACTCACTATAAAAATCACCAACATCAGAAGCAGCCCACAATCGTTGATTGAACTTTTCCAGCATCTCATCGGGGACAAACGAGGTCCTACAAATAGGGCATGTGTTGTTGTCGTGGTCCATCCAACGGTCTAGACATGCCCGATGAAAATCTCGATGTATGCAACCGAAAACCCCATTTACACAGAAGAGAGAGAATCTATACACGGCTTGATGCTCAGAGATAATCCCCAAATTGATAAACCCCAAAACCCAAAACCCACAGCGAAGATTTTGATTGGCAGTCAGTAAGCAAGTGGGTTAAAGGAAATATAATTTCCTGCCGACGAGGTTTCTGAAATTTAAGACAAAAAGGTAAAATGCTATGCTTTAGACATTAAAACGACAAAAATAACAAACCAAAGAACATGCAGAGGAAGTACAGACGATGGAGATCTGGAGGAGGAAGATGGAAGCTCGAAACAACGCGCATGCCCCGGAACATTGGGTTTACGGCTCGAATGAGACCTGAGCCAAATAAAGTGAACTCGAAGGCACGACCCATTATCGGAATGGCGAAGGCAGTCTTTGCAAGTGCAAAAGTGGTCTAGACTGGTTGAGAAATCGGATGTCAATCGATCTGTAACCAAAAAAGAGATATTGATTAACAAAGAGCAGGGGATTGTAAAACGGAATACAGGGCTCTCAAACTGGATGTGTCCTTGCAAGGTTAGGAGTGACCTCTTTTCTTGAAGAACTTTTCCCTTTCCCGTTGATGTAACTAGCTAGCAGTCTGCAATTTTCCTTCGGCTCTTTCCTTGTCCCTGCTTGCTCCCTAATAGGATAGTAAGAGAACGCTCGATAGGTTTTAAGAAAAACCAAACGACCACAACTATTTAATTAAGCCTTACGCGGCGTTTTCTTCAACAACATGTCATGGGTTATATTTTGCGATGTTTTATTAATCAAACGTCGTAAAAAATATTACAAATTAACGACGTTATCATAAAACATTACTAAAAATTAGAACTTTTTGTAACGTTATTTAAACGTCACAAAAAGTCTGAACATTTCGTGACGTTTTATAAAAAAACGTCGCGAAATGTATATTATTCTTGTAGTGAGGGGGGGTTGAATTGTGTAATCTTTTTGTGAATACACAAAGCCTTTGATAATCTTTTGAAAAAGAAACTTTTTCAAGTATTAAATGAATATCAAATAGGTACTTAGTTAAATCAAATAACTCGTATAAATTGGTATAAGAACAAGAGTATTTAAGAGTAAAGAGTTAGAAGATAGATGATGCGATTTTTATACTGGTTCATCCCAAACCTTGGGCTATGTCCAGTCCTCAGAATCTTTTTGAGTTTTCACTATACTTTGTCAAAATTACAAGTATTCTTTCTTCTCTTCTAGAGCTTCTTCAGGTCTCTTACACTGAATATTCTTTTAGCTATCTTAGCCTCTCTAGGCTCTCAATTTGTTCTTTCTCTCACTAGAAAGATAATGTGAGCTTTTGTTACAGTAATGCTAGCTCTCGTATATCGCACGGAATTTTTGTAAGTAACAACTTGTAAGCATCAAAGATTGTTCAGTCTTCGACTACGACTAATATTTATAGCCTAAATCTCCAACCGCTTCTTGAATCATGATAACTGCTTCTTGCATCTTGTTTCTTGCTTCTTACATCTAGCATAAACCGTTATTCAGTTGAGTTATGTAACTAACTCAACCTGCTTCTTCTTAGTTTTCGAAACTTCTTCTGAGTTTTCAAACTTCTTCTGAGTTTTCAAACTTCTTTTTTGTTTCGGCGTTTCTTCTCTGTTTTGAAACTCCTTTTGTGTTTCGCAACTTCTTCTGTGTTTTGAAACCCCTTTTGTGTTTCGCAACTTCTTCTGTGTTTTCAAACTCCTTCTGTGTTTCGCAACTTCTTCTGTGTTTCGCAACTCCTTATGTGTTTTACAACTTCTTCTATGTTTTGAAAGTCATACATGTTTTACAACTTAAATACATGTTTTAAAGCTGCTTTTGTGTTTAAATCCATTTGCACGCTTAACACACACATCAAAACAATTCATTTATTTCAAACATTATTATTATTTGATTATCAACAAAATTATTAAATGTGAAGTCATTTTGACTTAACAATCTCCCCTTTTGATGATAACAAATAATCATAATTTTAAAAAAGATAAAATGATTAAACGAATATTATTCATATAAGGAATAAGAAGACAACAAAAGATATACACATGCATATACAAAATACACATATGAAAACAAAACCAACTTGTAATGCTATCTTCTTTTCATCTTACTAGTCTCCCTCATTTGCTATCTTTCATCTATTTCTGCTCTTCTTCTCTTCTCCCCCTATTTGTTATTAATCAAAAAGCTTTACCGTAGATGTTTCATAATTTCAGAGAACATTCGCTGCATGTCAGTTCGAATCAATTTGAGGTCTTCTTGTATAGAAACTCTTAGATGTGCCACCTCCTCATGTAGATCACCAACTGAGTCACTCAAATCATCCACCTTAGTATGAATTTCTTCAATCTCCTAACTAAGGCTTCGACTCCATCTGTGTGTGTGTGGTAGCGTCTTCCGAACAAGTAGAAACTTGTTGTGATGTTCTTGTTGGAGAGAAGTTTGTAGCAACTGGTGTTTCTGATGGTTCGATGTCTAACTCAATGATTGTAATAACAGGAGGTTTGAAAGATAATTTTCCTTCAAGGAGATCCGAGTCATCAGGTCTAGGTAGTTTTTGAAGTGGTTTTCCAAGAAGGTGTAGGACATCTTTAATTGAAGATATGAAACCCAAAGGTTTAAAGTGCATGATTAGATGCATAAAAGTCTCTAAGTTGAAACTTATACCTTCAACCATGATCGTTCTGAACTGTCCTTTTGTCACTCTTCCAACTACCTGAAAGGTTGTATCTATGGAGAAGCATCCATAATGACTTCCTGATGCTTTTGAAATGTGATGAGAAACATAGATTCCTCTGGATTGGACCGCAATACATGCCTCATCTATGTTTCTTACTGCTGCCTGAATTTGCTCTTCTATAAGATCAACTGTATTTGCTTCAAGGTACATCTTCTGTTTGCCTCTATCTATATTGCGTACAATGTTTGAAGCTCTTGGTTGAATGTCTGGTATAATCTTGATCAATGTTCTGTTTGTCACTGGATAAATAGTATATCGTTCCTTAGACATCTTCATGGCATATGACATTGACTTTTTATCTTTCAGAATACCATATATTCTTCTTTCTTCATGATTTAAAAGATGCATTGATCGATTATTGATCAGAATTGGTTCAACTTGTATCTTGACCAACCTTCTTACAGGTTCTCTTATTATAATTGAGGTTCTGCTTCTAACATGCATCACTTCTTCAATCACCTTTATTTCAAATCCTCTTTTTTGAGAGGTTCAGAAGGATTATATTGTACTGCTTTGTGTTCAACTGGCTTTTTCTTCTATTGAACATTAGGTGAAGGAATCTTTTTGTGATTGGTCTTCAGCATCTTACTTTCTTCTACCAGTCTAGAAGAGGGTTTTTGTTGGGGTTTCTTCTTCTCAAACACCAACTTCCTCATAATTTTTGTTTCTTTAGTCAATTTTGCTTATTGTTCTTGCAAAATTGAAACTAAAGATCTGGTTGCCCGTGGTGCTTTCTCAGACTTTTCAGAGTCTTCAGTAGGAGTTAAACCTTTTCCTCTCTTCTGCTCTCTTTGACGCAAGGTCAATAGTCTGGGTGACCTTCTGGATTTTTTAAAATTTTCAGGATAAAGTGTCTCTCCCTTTCTTTTCAATGACACTTGTTTTTCTGACTGCTCTTCTTGACTTTCTTCTTTATGAGAAATCGTCTTAGCTTTCATGATACCTCAGACGATTTACTCTTCGTTTCTTCTACAGGCACTCTTTATAAGGATTGAGGCTTCATCTTCCTTACGGGAGTAACCTTTTCAGACAAGGTGCATTTTACAATACGCTCCCTCTCAGTCCTTGCTTTCACCATAGAGTCTGTATCCTCCTTTTCTTGAGACTTCAAACTCATTTTTGTGATAGTTGAAGCATTGATGATGTTTTTTATATTCATCTTCATTTTGTTTCCTCTTTCAAGAAGGATTCCAGAATCTCTAAATATTTTTGTCAACAGCATGCCATAGGGTAAGGCATTTGTGTAACACCCCACTCCTGTATGACCCGAACCCGACGTCGAAGGTGATATCAGAGTTCGTGCCCCGCGAGGGTGGCGTCTACATCACTCACCAAAACTCAAGATAATTTTTTTTTTTACGCATACACACACGTTATAATTTATCACGGAAAACAATTTACATAAACAATTCAATGGCCTTGGGGCCCTTTTCATAAATACAATATCATTAATACAAAAATTCAGAAAATAAAATAAACTAATGCAGACACGAATTGATCCCGACCCCTTCTCTACTTCATTAACCAGCAGATGTCATAAGCCCGTTGTCTAATGGGGTATTCTTTTGAGTCCTGAAAAATAATTGCAAATTTTGGGTGAGTTATGCGAACTTAGTGAGAAACCATCATCGATGATTCACTCAATTCATGCAACACAACGTTCCATATAACGTATATTCACATTGTTGCATATTTAATCATCACATTGTACAATTTCACTTGAACATAGACCATTTATACATTGCACACGGTTAGACATACATAACCAATTGAATTCATAAACATCCATAATTCACATTCAGAAATACCACAGAAGCATAAGGCAGTTAGTCTTTCGCTCAATCAAAGAGACTAAAAGCAAATACATATGACATGCGCATGTGACACATTTCTATTTTATTTCGGTGTTGTGACCGAGCGCCTAAACTGTCCCAATAAGGGCACATTAATCGTTGAGCCAGAGGCTCTGAAACTGTCCCAATATGGGCGCATTAATCGGTGAGCTGAGGCTCAGGCGTCCCAATATGGCGCGTTAATCGATGAGCTGTGGCTCTGAATCAGTGTGGGGCTCGAGGCCCAATATGAACGTTGAGCTTGTAGCTCTCGGTGGCTGCTCCGGTCACAACTCTCATTAATCGATCATGCATTCATGTATGAACGCATATATCCCAATTTAACGATAAATGCAACACAATTATCCACATGTTACAAATAGGCGATAAATGTATCTGACCAATTTCCATATCACAATTTATCACATCACACTCAAACCCAAATTATTACAGTCAAACAATTATTTCACAACAATTCACAATATAATCACAATCACGATCTATCACATTGGAAACATGAAGATCTCAAATTCTCATACAAATAACACTTCTATGTCAAATTCTCCCAGTACATCGGGCACCTTCGGCCCGGAATCAGTCATAAACAAACGCAAAGCCCTCCATTATTCTCCACAGTGTTATAAGTGCACAATTATAAACAATCAATAATCGAGAAACCATCTAGGTTACTCACCTGTACTTCCGAGCTAATACCTGGAAGTCTCAGTAATTTCGGTAGATCGATGCTCCAAATGTGCCTCTATAACAGTTATAGTATGTAAACATTACCAATTGTCCAAGTCAGAAATATTTACGAATGCACATGTAGCGATTTAAAATGTGTACAATGCATGTTCGTGACATTCCCGGCATTAATCTAAAATTTTCTATCACAAAATTCCGTCTAAAAATTAGAAATCTAATGGCACCGAAATTACTCAATTTGGACCTCTATAGGTCCAAAGATTAATAAAACAATGACCAAAAACCAATTACCCGGACCCACGTCAATTTCACCTCCAAAAATTTCCAATTTCTCATAACATGAAATTAAATATTCCACGAATCCGATGCCTCGAGAATCAGGTCAATCGGATGTCAGATGGAACAGATATGAGTCAAAGAAGGCATAAACATATATAAAACAAAATATTCAAAAGATAAAGTGCTTCCTTCCCTTTTTCTGTCCGACATTCAACCATGCATAACTCTTTACACACAAATCAGAAAATTACAAATCATATCTCGTTGGAAAGATCATGAAAAAATCTACAAGTTTCATGAAGGTCACAAAAACCAATTTCACCCCTAAGGGTGTCAAAAATCCACTCAAAGTTACTGCCTTCACAATATCTCCCAAAACAGTGCAACATTTTGCAAAATCCATAACTTCCCATTTCCTTTGCTAAAAATTACAAGCTTTATGCCAAAGAAAGATTAGAACATGTCCTAAAACTTTAATGAACAGCATGGAACCAAATTCAATTGCTAAATGGGTCAAAAAATTCAATTAGTGATTCTGCCCCTACATTTCACCTGAACAGTACTACCATTTTATAAAAACCATAACTCCTTGCCCAAATGTCTAAAAATTCTCTACCTTATATCACTGGAAATATCAGACAACATAATTCACTTTTCCTGAAGGGCTTAGAAGCCAATTCCATCACTAACAAGCTCAAAACTGTCACACAAATGGTTGCCCTGATCACTAGTCAATGACCTAACTTAGGTTCAGGTTTTGAAAATTCATAACTCCCAATTCTTGTATCCAAAAATAGCATACTATAACTCATTTTAAAGCTAATTGCTTCCTATACAAATTTCCAGAAGATCACTTGAGCCAATTCGAGTCACAAGAATCTCTAATTTAGCTTCCAAGCACAATACTCATAAAACCTACATTTAGGGCTAGGCTCCATAATAATACACATAAACAACCAACACTCAAGCAGGTCATAACTCACAATATACATATCGAAAAATTGAAAAATAAGTGGCAATGGAAAGGTAACATGATAGGCTTCAACTTTCATTAAGACCAATTTCACCAATTCATCCTACATCAATTTAGAAAAATGCATCAAAGTTTCAGGTCATCAAGCTCGGGTACTGTTCATACTGTACCTATACTTCACTTTCAAAGCAAGATTCAACACTATTCTAAGCAAAATTGGGCAGCACTTTCTTCACAACAATTGTAGCCAAATGTCTCAATTTTAATTTAAGACAAACCTCACCTCAATTGCTTAACCACACAACTAGTTATGGCAAAAACATTGAAACATGTACCAAGTAAATTTTCCAGCTTTGATACTCAACCAATTTCTCTCATTCCAATTCCAATTCTACTCCAACTAGCATGAAATTTGGCCAAGAAAATCAGCCACTCTTTCATCAAGTCATCCACTTAATCACCTAGCCATTTCAACCCACACAATTTCTCATGTACTTAGATGCACAAACATCACAATTCATGCATTCAAATGAACAATCACACTTAAAACATAATCTTACCTAAACAAGCCTTTCATTCTTCATTTATTCCACTTTTTACCAAATCACCAATTCCTCCTCTTCACTACACATACACAACAATTACCATTTTTAAGGAATAGAGAAGGCTTAAGCTAGAACACATGAAAAGGAAATTACTTATGATAAAAGAGCTTTAGTTTGAGGAGAAGAGAAGCACCTTACAAGGAGAAGAACACCAACGATGGAGGAGGAGGAAACTTTCGGATGAAGGAAGCTTTAGGTTTTCAAGGTGATCTTTTTCAATGTTTCTAGGATAAGAGTCGTAGGTGAAGGGAAAAAACAAGACAATAACATTAAATGCATAAGAAGACTTGTCACTTAGTGGAGAAAAGACAAAACCATCAATGAAGAACTAAAGCTACGGATGAGAAGAAGCTTTATGCTTTCAGAATAATTTTTCTTAAGTCTTTGCAAAATGGAGTGTCGTGAGTGCAAGGATAGAATAAGACAAAAACAATAAATGAATAAGGAGACTTGTCATTTAAAAGCACCCTTCTTTAACTTTCCCTTGAAAGCATCGTAGAAGCTCTCCCAAAATCAATTGAATAGGATAACCATCATCCTATGTACCCTTAGGCAAGTGACATGTGTCACTTGTCACTTGTCACTTGTCCCGATTTTTAAACACTCTACCGGTCAGTTTCCAAAGCAATGAAATTTTCACTCCAAATTCCAATGGATCATATCAAAAATTCCTAAAACCATGTATCCAATTTTTCAGTTCCATTGGACAGTCATTTCCAGTACCGAAAATTCAATCAGTCAGCCACTTGGCGAATTTTTCGGTCCGGAAATTCTCCCCGAAAATTTCCAGAAAAATTTCTTAAAATTTCACAAAAATGGAAAACACACAAAAATCCACTCCAATTAATTTTTTTCAAACACAAATAACACATTTTTCACAATAAACACATATGCTGGGAAAATGTCATGAATGCATGTACAATCATGTGCATGTGCAAAAATTTACATGTATGTGCATATGGAGGTCCTCTTATGCATGAACATGCCGAGACTTAAGTAGATGAAACAAGCATTGTTCATCTATAGTCATCACTACGTTCTTTGAACCTGTTCTTGATAGAACACAATGAAAGAGTAGTGCATGTAGAACCCTAGCTTTAGAAACAAGAGTTGACGCCTTCTTGTCCTTTGGTTCACTGCTCCCACAGAGTTGTCGATTGATTTGTGCTTTCTCTACGCTGCTCTTAGTCATCCATCTTGTGATATGAGCCACCTCAGCTTCAACACATGGACATTCTCTAACCTTCTCGATTAGTTCCAATGTCACAATAACCGACAGTCTATCCACCAATGAAACTAAGGTTTCGTCTACTACTTTCGCATTCTTATAGACCTCATATACTTCATTCAGGTACACAGTTTCACGAACCTGAAATAAATTCTTCCAGCCCGCAGCATCAATTTCTGGTTCAATATCCAACTGATTCTTCTTCAGGGACTCAAAATCAACGTGCCTTCCATAAATTATTATGGCTCCATTTGTAATCTGTAGACAATAGAATCTAAACACACAAATATATTTTTCTCAAAGTAAAGAGGTTAGTATGTGAGGATGAGAATGTAAACATAAAGAACTTGATATCAAGAACCGAGTAATGAAATGTTTCGTTGAGAGAACTTGCAAAAAGTCGATTCCAGTGTATTTCAAGAATATTCTAGAGTAGGTGATATACTAAAGGCTTTCAGAGGATTTCCCTCCTTTTTCTTAAAAAGTTACCGCCTGCGACCTACCGTTACGGTTTCCTTGAAATCTCATGATTTTTTACCTTCCTTACGACGAAAATTGTCTGGGTCATGACGTGTCAGACGATTGGTCACTCAAGACAACCATATTCAAGTTTTGTTTGATTTCTCTGAATCTTTCTTCATTCAAAGGCTTAGTGAAGATATCTACCCACTGATGATTCGTCTCAACAAACTATAGACTTACGATTCCCTTCTATACATAATCTCGTAGCAAATGATGTCTAATTTCGATATGCTTTACCCTCGAGTGTTGTATTGGATTCTTCGATAGGTTGATAGAATTGGTGTTATCACAGTAAATTGGGATCTGTTCTTTTTGTATTGAATAATCTTCTAACTGATACTTGATCCACAACGTCTGTGAGCAACAGCTTGCAACTGACATATATTCAGCTTTTGCAGTAGATAGAGCAATTGAGCTTTGCCTCTTACTTGACCAAGAAACTAAGTTTTGGCCAAGAAAGTGACATCCTCCACTTGTACTCTTCCTATCAATTCTGTCTCTAGCATAATAAGCATCACAGTATCCAATTAACCTGAAATCTTTACCTTTCTCATACATTAAGTAAAGATTAGTAGAACCTGAAAGATATCTCAAAATTCTTTTAACAACAATATAGTGAGATTCTCTAGGATCTGCTTGAAATCTAGCACACAAACAAACACTAAATAAAATATCAGGTCTGCTTGCTGTAAGATAAAGCAAAGAACCAATAATACCTCTATACAGGGTTTGATCAACCTTCTTACCCGTTTTATCCTTAGATAAAGGGTTTGAAGGATGCATAAGAGTAGACATTGTAGGAAAATCCCGGTGTGAGCATCACATGCCCATGGTGCGGAAAACAAAAATTTTTATTCCGGGACCTTCCCGAAAGCTAGGACCCATGTGACTATATAACAAAGTCAAACCAAAACGACCAAAGGAGACCGTCTCTAACGGTATCTACGCAGAGATCGAAAAACCTAACCGGGACAAATCCTTTGACCTGAATAGCTAGAACAAAGTAAAGGCGCTAGATCTTACCTTTGTTCGGAGAGCTTGAAACTCACGATGAAGTGGAACTTTGGAGGAGAGAAGATGAAGAGAGTCGATGATGGAATGCTTGAAAGACTTAGGATTTTCTCAAAATCCTTCTTCCTCTTTTAAAAAACCAAGATCACACTCCTCTTTTCACTTTATTTTAGTCTTCTTTTATTTAATGTAAAGATGACTAGGCAAACATGGAAGCTTCTTTTGCCTTTCCACGTTTTTAGCTTCATTATATATATATATATATATATATAAAAAGTTAAAGATGAAGCTTCCTCCTCTCCTTCCACGTATCAACATATATATATTAATTAATTAATTAATTAATTCTTTAATTAATTAATTATATATATATAAAATAAATGTGAAGTGGTCCAGTCCACACTGAATTGGTCCTACCTACCATCTTAAGTCCCGATGGGAAAACCCGGAAAAGTTTTTCAGCAATATCGATGTCGCGATCTCATCGGGACATATCTCGATCTCATCGGGATCCATTTAATCCTTTTGCTCTCCATATATTGGAACTCTGTCCAAAACTATTTTACGGAATTCTCAGAGACACTCTTATGCGTGTGACCCATTAGGTTCCGGTTATGTTGGCCACTTAGATTAACACTTAATCTAAGCAAGTCATGAGCGGTATCTAGCAACACATCATGACCCCAATTGACCGAAAGTAATTGGTTTGACGAATGAACATATATTCATCAGAACCATATCACGAACCTTTCCATAGACAATTACCATGCAATTAGTCCTTTCACCATGCTATACCCCACTTGGTTATGAGTATGGGCAATGTGTCAACTCTTACTAGACCGACTAAGTCAAATCTAGTCAAGTGATTTCAGTTCTTGTCACGGGACTCATTACTTTATGTGTCATTGAAGACACTCTTCACGACATACATACTCGGCCAGAGATTTCTAAGTAATGACCCGACAAGAGGCCATGGGTATCATCTTCGCTATCACGTAGTGGTGAATCCTCTATTGGCTACTCAATTACCTTGAATACCTCAAACGTACTGACACCACCCTATGAGCGACCTCTGTAAAGCAATAAGGAATGGAGTCAAAGCACGTAATCAAGATCCAAGATATCCTTGAGCACCTCAAGTCTAAGGATACTTGCACCATTGCTATGATGAGATTATCACCGACATTAGAATAGGACATCCATGTGATGATCTCATGGCGGGTCATCCAATGTACTTACTACCTCTAGTAAGCATCCACATCTCAACCCTAAATATCTCATATGTACAGCTTCGAGATCCACCGCTGATCAAATCAAGGAGCTTGAGATGTGCTAGTCTTTCCGGATTACGATGTCGATCTCGATAATCCTATGACTAGGGATAATTTAGATCTTGACATAATTGCACATGATAGGAATCTCAAGAGTATGATCACATTATAATTTCGTTCATGCTATGTCATATATCATGGACTTCATTAATTTGCTTATTGATCAATATCGGTTCATAAATAATGAACAACAACGTAATGAAAAATGCCTTTCTTTATTTATTCATAAAGATTGTACAAATTTATGCAAAATGCGCTAAAAGCGATTGCCTTGAGGCACTACTCTAACAGACATAGGGTTCACTTTCTCCATTCCATATTTAACCAACAGTTCTTTAATATATTTCTGTTGATGAATAAAAATCTTTTCTTCGGTTTGCTTAATTTGTAAACCAAGAAAGAATTTTAATTCACCCATCATGCTCATCTCAAATTCACTTTTCATCAAATTCTCAAAACTAGAACATAGCTTTTCAGACGTTGCACCAAAGATAATATCATTAACATATATTTGTACTATGATGAAATCATTCTTAATGCATTTTCTAAATAACGTCTTATCTACATGTCCTCTACTAAAACCGTTCTCTTCACAGAATATTCTGAATTTTTTATTTTCAAATTCACCACCATGATCACTTCTAATTCCAACAATAGAAACTCCTTTTTCATTTTGTAACTTTTTGGAAAGAGCTTTAAAACATTTAAAAGATTCATCCTTATGTGACAGAAATAATATCCAACAAAATCTAGTAAAGTCATCAACAATTACGAGACCATATTTCTTTCTACCAAGACTTAATGTCCTAATTGGACCAAATAAATCTATATGTAACAACTCTAGAGGTCTAGACGAAGTTACAATATTTTTAGAAGAAAATGATGTTTTAACCTATTTTCTTTTATGACAACTTTCACAAAAGAAATCATTCTTAAAACTTATTTTTGGTAAACCTCTTACCAAATCAGGTTTAATCAACTTAAAAATATGTTTAAAACTAATATGACCTAGATTTTTATGCCAAATCAAATTTTCTTCATCAGTTGATATAAAACAAGAAATATTTTGACTTTGCAAATCTTCTAAATTAATCTTATAAAGATTATTTCGTCTTTTGGCAGAAAAGAATATGGAACCCTCCTTGTTTTTGACTACACAAGAGTTTTGATTAAAGGATACTTCAAAGCCAGAGTCACATAATTGACTTACACTAATCAAGTTACGTTTTAAACCTTCAACTAGCAAGACATTATCAATAGATGCAAGGGAATCTTTATCAATTTTGTTGATTCCAATTATTTTGCCCTGCTGGTTGTCTCCAAAAGTTACTGATCCTCCCTTTTTACTTTGAAGATCTAGGAACATAGACCTTCTTCCTGTCATGTGTCGCGAGCATCCACTGTCCAAATACCATTGGTGCTGGCTGCTTCTTCCAAGGAAGGAGATCTGTAGGAGATATTATATTCTGTTTAGGTATTCAGATTTTGTTGGGTCTTTTGGGGTTAGTCTGTAAATTATTCATAGAATGAAAATGAGAAGACTAGTGATATTTCTTTCTATAAGGAATAAAGTTCTTTTTATGACGAGTATTGGTTTTAGTAAACCCTAGACCACTCTTATCATTAGGATGTCTATATTTCTCAATCATATCATTCATTTTCTTTGTACTTTCAGTAAAGGATGATAAATCTGCTGAGAGAGAATTAATCTTTTGTTTCAACTGAATAATCTCTTCAGATATATCTACTATTACCTTTTTCTTCATAACGTCTATTTGTTTCTTGAGGCAGACGTTTTTTTCTCTATTGCTTAGTGTTTTCAAGTTTTCTATATACTTTCTTTTTGGGATCTATCTTGCTTAGTATAGCATGAGAATCTTCGTAGGAAAATCCGGGTGGGCATCACATGCCCGAGGTGCGGAATTAAAATTTTTAAGTCCCGGACATTCCCAAAGCCGGATCCATGTGTATGTATACACAATCAAACCATAACGACCAAAGGAGACCGTCTCTAACGGTATCCACGCAGAGGTCGGAAAACCCTAACCGGACAAACTCTTTTGACTGGGAATAGCTAGAACAAGGTAAGGAGTGTGCTAGCACTAACCTTGTTCTTGGAGAGCTTGGATCTATGGAGGAGATGACAAAAACCTTGAAAGAGGAGATGAAGAAAGCGATGGAGAAGATGGTTTCTCAAAACCTTTGCTTCTTCTCTTCATTCACGATGGTAGTCTTCCAAAAGACTTGAGAGAAACTCTTTCTCTTCTTTTATCCCATCCATACTGAGCATCACTCATCAATCCACTTTTGATTTTGTCATTTGCATTTAATGAAAGTGATGACTCATCAAAATAAAGAAGTTTCTCAAGCTTCTCTTCCCATTCCACGTAAATGCATAATTATATATATATTAATTAATTATTTAATTAATTAATTAATATATATAATTGCTGAAGTGGTCCATCCACACTGGAATCGGTCCTACCGGCCTCTAGGGCCCCGCCGTGAAAAATCACGGAAGCGGTTTTCAGAATGTCGATGTCGCGATCTCATCGGACATATTCCAATCTCATCGGGATCCATTTAATCCTATTGCTCTCCGGATATCGGATCTCCGTCTCAAACTATTTTACTGATTCTCCGAGTCACTCTAATGCGTGTGACCCATTAGGTTCCGGTTATGTTGGCCACTTAGATTAACACTTAATCTGAAGCAAGTCATGAGCGGTATCTAGCAACACATCATGACCCCCGATTGACCGGAAAGTAATTGGTTTGACTAATGAAACCATATCACGAACCCTTCCATAGACAATTACATGCAATTCGTCCTTTCACCATGCTATACCCCACTTGGTTTGAGTATGGGCAATGTGTCAACTCTTACTAGACCGATTAAATCAAATCTAGTCCAAGTGTAATTAGATCTCGCCCTAGGACTCATTACTTTATATGTCCATGAAGACCATCTTCATGACATATGTATCTTTCGGCGCCGAGACTTCAAAGTAATGATCCCGATAAGAGGCCATGGGTATCTCTTACGCTATCACGTAAGTGGTGAATCCTCTATTGGCTACTCAATTACCTTGAATACCTCAAGCTATACCCAATCACCACCCTATGAGCGACCTCCGAAAGGCAACAAGGAATGGAGTCAAAAATGCGAATCAAGATATCAAGATATCCTCGAGTACCTCGAGTCTAAGGATACTTGCACCATTGCTATGATGAGATTATCACGACATTTGAATAGTACATCCATGTGATGATCTCATGGCGGGTCATCCATGTACTTACTACCACTAGTAAGCATCCACATGTCAAATCTAAATATCTCAATATTTACAAATTATGCGAGATCCACCGCTTGATCCAATCGAGGAATTTGACATGTGCTAGTCTATCCGGATTAACGATGTCCAGTCTCATTAATCCTATGACTAGGGATAATTTAGATACTGACATAATTGCACATGATAGGAATCTCAGTAGTATGATCACATCATAATTTCCTTCATGCTATGTCATATATCATGGACTTCATAAATTTGATTAAAGATCACTATCAATTCATAATAAAATGAATATCAAATAAATGAAAAATGCCTTTGCTTTATTTATTCATAACGTCTGTACATGACTATGAACAAAATGCGCTAAAGGGGATTGCCTTTAGGGCACTACTCTAACAACCTCCCACTTGACCTAAAGCCAATCGCCTTGGTATCTAATACCATAAGCGAGTACATGAGAATCAAAATTCTTCTGTGACAATGGCTTTGTCAGCGGATCGACAATATTACTCTCTGTGGAATTCTCTCTATCGGGACATCACCTCGAGCAATGATCTCCCGAATCAAATGGTATCGGTAGTACGTGTTTGGATCGTTGATGAGACCTTGGTTCTTTCGCTGTATGATAGCTCCATTGTTGTCACAATACAACCGAATGGGTCCATCACGCCTAGGAACCACACCAAGTTCGATAATGAACTTCTTGATCAAACGGCTTCCTTTGCTGCATCCGATCTTGCAATGTACTCTTTACCTCGATCGTTGAATCGCAGATCGTCTCTTGCTTGGAACTCTTCCAACCGACCGCTCCGCCATTTAGTGTGAAAACGTAACCTGATTGGGACCTGGAGTCGTCCTTATCAGATTGAAAACTGGCATCTGTATGCCCGCTCACTTGGAGATTTCCATCTCCATATATCAAGAAAACATCCTTAGTTCTTCGCAAGTACTTAAGGATATTCTTGACAGCCACCCAGTGACCCTCACGAGGATCCGATTGGTATCTGCTCGTAACACTTAGAGCATATGATACATCGGGTCTCGTACATAGCATTGCGTGCATAATAGATCCTCTGCGACGACACGGGATCATATTCATACGCATCCTCTCGTCCCGTGTCCGAGGACACATAGACTTCGAGTGTTATCCCATGAGTAATGGGAAGAAACCCTCTTGGATTGCTCCATGCTAAACCTCTTTAGCACCTTGTCTATGTCGTTGATCGTGAAAGACCAAGCAACCTCTTAGATCTATCTCTATAAATCTTTATCCCAAGGATATAAGTTGCTTCTCAAGGTCTTTCATGGCAAAGTGTTTGACAACCAAACTTTTACCGATTGCAACATTGAGACATCGTTTCCTAGCAACAATATGTCATCTACATATAACACAAGGAATACGATTGCGGTTCCATTAACCTTCTTGTACACACAAAGTGTTCATCCGGATTTTGTGAGAAACCAAACTCTTTGATCGTCTCATCAAAACGGATATTCCAACTCTGGATGCTTGCTTCAATCCATAAATGGATTTCGAAGCTTGCATACCTTTTCGCCATCGTGAAATGAAGCCCTCGAGTTGTGTCATGTACATCCTCGGCAGATTTCCATTCAGAAAGTCGTCTTCACATCCATTTGCCATATCTCATAATCATAATGGCGGCAATGGCTAGAGTATCTAATGGATTTAAGCATTGCCATTTGATCAAGGTCTCGTCATAGTCAACTCCTTGTCTTTGACGAAAGCCTTTGGCCACAAGCCTTGCTTTATAGGTAATCACATTACCATCCATGCCGCTTTCTTCTTGAAAACCCATTTGCACCCTATAGGTTTTATCCCTTCAGGTGCATCAACCAAAGTCCATACTTGGTTTTCATACATGGAATCCATTTCAGATTTCATGGCACGAAGCCATTTTTCAGATTCTGAACTCTTCAGAACCTCTTCATAGGTGGTAGGCTCATCATCCTCTATGAGCAATACGTCATTCTGTTCACTCACGAGAAATCCATATCTCTCGGGAACAGAGCGTATCCTACTTGACCTCACAATTTAGTGTGAAGTAGAAGGTTGAACTGCTACCTCATCTCAGATGAGTCACGCTTTGAGTTCGAACAGTTGATCTGCGTCTCGAGCATCTTGAACTTCTTCAAGCTCAATTACTGCTCCCACCGTCTTCTTGTAAAAGAAACTCTTTCTCTAAAAGACAGCGTGCATCGAAACAAACACCTTTTGTTCCTCAGCATTGTAGAATTGATATCCTCTTGTTTCTTTAGGATATCCAATGAACAGACACTTGTCAGATTTTGCTTCAAGCTTATCTGACTTTGTCCGCTTCACATAAGCAGGACAACCCCATACTTTCAAATAAGAAAGATAAGGTTTCTTGTTAGTCCACATCTCATATGGAGTAACATTAATCGCTCTTTGATGGAACTCTGTTTAACAAGTAAACAAATGTCTCAAGTGCATATCCCCAAAGGATTTTGGTAATCGCAAAGCCCATCATAGATCGAACCATGTCCAGCAAGGTTCGATTTCTCCTTTCTGCCACACCATTGTGCTGTGGTGTGTAAGGAGGAGTCCACTGAGATAAGATCCCATTATCTCGGAGATAATCCAAAAACTCTTGGTCTAAGTATTCACCACCACGATCGGATCGTAATGTTTTGATACTTTACCAAGTTGTTTTTCTACTTCATTCTGGTTGTTTGAACTTTTCAAGCGCTTGATTTATCTCATCGAATCTGATACCCATATCGAGAATAATCATCGATGAAGGTAATGAAGTAACAACAACCATTTCGGCATGGATGGACATCGGACCACATACATCCAATGTATTAGGTCTAATAATCCAGTCGCTCGTTCACCCTTTCCCTTAAAAGGTAACTTAGTCATCTTGCCTAATAAACAAGATTCACATGTGTCATATGATTCATAATCAAATGACCCTAAACTTCCACTCTTGTGGAGCTTAGCGATGCGTCTCTCATTTATATGGCCAAGCGACAATGCCATAAATAAGTTGATTTTAAATTATCTCTTTTATGTCTTTTAGCGTCATTGACATTCATAACCGGATGTGACATATCTAATATGTATATTCCATTGCATAATGTACCAGTACCATAAAGCATTCCATTTGAGCTAATAGAACAACCATTGTTACCAAAAGACAAATGGAAACCAAATCTATTTAAACAAGAAACAGACAATATGTTCTTTGTTAACACGGGTACAAAATAACAATCATCCAAGTTAAGTACAAGCCCACTGGGGAGTGTCAAAACATAAGTTCCTACGGCTAATGCAGAACTCTTGCTCCATTGCCAACACGCAGTCCATTTCTCCTTTATGAGTCCTTCGTCATCCTCGAGGCCTGCATATCATTGCATATGTGTGAGCCACAACCGTATCTAATACCCATATGTTATGATCGAAGCAGATTAACCTCGATGACAAACATACCAAGAAGTCGAGGCATCGATGCCTTCTTACGCTTCGGTTGTTCCAGATAGACTTTGCGATTCGCCTCCGATGACCGGTCTTACCGCAATGGAAGCGGGTACCTTTGGTGCGATATCTTTGGTCTTCTTCTTGCCTTTCGCTGCACTTCCTTTAAACCACGAGCCTTTTCTTCTTCTGTTTCCTTTTCTTGGAAGCAGAGGAAGAAGAATCCACCAATAGCAACGCCTTGCTATCTTGCTTGACAGCTTGTTCTGCTGTCTTGAGCATGTTGATCAGCTCGGGAATTGTGGAGGATATTTGGTTCATCCGATAGTTCAACACAAACTGTGAATAACTATCTGATAAGCCAACAAGAATCAAGTCTATACTTAACTCAATCCATCACAAAACCTAAGACTGCCAACCTCTCAATATAGCCATTCATCTTCAATGCATATTGCACTGCAGATGAACCAGGAGTCATCTTCGTTGTAAAGAGCAATCTTGAGGTCTCGAACCGTTCGGACCGAGCTTGCTCATCAAACAACTCTCGTAGATGATACACTATCGTGTGAGCATCCATAGACTCGTCTGCTTCTGCAGCTCAGGTGACATCGATGCAAGCATAATGCATGTAGCTATGTCACTGTCTTTGAGATGCTTACGATATGCCTTCGATCATCATCGAAGCTCCTTGAGTAGTGGATCGTAAGCGGAAAATCAAGGATGTATCCAAGATCTTGGATCCGAGAACAATTCTCGATTTCGCGGCGGTCAAGAAAATTCGGTCCAGATTAATTTGTTTGTATCCATTAGTGGCGTAGATTCACACTAGTCGACATCTTGAATCAACCTAAACATAGAGAGAAAAGGAAGTTAGAATAGAATTAAATGTATGATCATAAGGACTTAAATGACATACATATGGCTCCCACTAGTTTCAATAGAATCCATAACCCTCATCATGAATCCAAGAAACAAAATGGCACATGTCTGGTGGGTCGATATCCGACATTGCTAAGAATGACCTTGAGGTTAGCTCAACAAATCACCTTAGGTCAATCGGTGGGTATCGGTCATACCAATTGCATCTCGAATGCAACTATCGCTCGATGCTATCAACAGGTTGATGTATGCACATACATTGGGTTATCAACACTTGATGCGTGTACATCGATGTACCTACCCAATTCGCCTCTGTCCACGTTGACGCGAGGTTAGCTCAACAAATCAACGCTTCTAGGAAAACCGACCCATTAATCCGAAAATCATATTTTCATGGTTCGAACATATCCGTATAGAGTGAGCTTGAGGTTAGCTCAACAACCCAACCTATAAGAACTCGGTTCTTACCATATTAATGGAAGCGTTAGTTTTCATATTTAAATTGAGGATTTTAGGTCTCATCAAATTAATCTCATCCAAGGATCATAGTCATCTTGACTATATGGACTGATTTAGGGCATTGTATCAATCATATTGAACTTATACCTAAAATCATCCATCATCCCTCCAAAAAATGTGTTTATAGTCATTTGGAGCAAGTTACGGTCGATCGGTACATGTGCCATCATTTGGAACCTTTATTCTATCGATTACGACTATCGTAGACGCGTTCGGTCATTGGAACATGTTCTAGTCGACTGGAAGGGTTACTGTACACGTTCCAGTCGACTGGGACATGTTCTAGTCGACTGGAACCCTTCTTCCAGTCGACTGGAACAAATCACAGTCATTGGAATGCTGCTCTTCGGTCATTGGAGCAATTCCTAGTCGACTGGAATGCTCTCTCAATCATTGGAGCAAGTCGATCATTGGAATGAGCTAGGCTTGCTTTTAGTTGGCTAATTCTCAATTCGTGCAGTCCCAATTCACAAAACCAATATACCAAGTATATAAAACATTATATTGATGTGCTAATGAAACTTTTTCATCAAATCATGCATGCCATATAGTCAAACTATATTTGAAAAACTTGAAACCGATTAATCAACTATTAATCATTTTGATTTCCACATAATTCAAGGACACCAAATAATCATGCTAAGGATCTCTAGGTAGGTTACGTTATCAAAATTACTTGACACTTGTCACACAAATTGCGACGGCCAAAATAACTAAGATAACGGAATAAGCTAACGAGACTCTAAAGTGACCTATTCGACATCCTAAAATTATTGGAAACCCTAAATTCAAGAATCTCACCTTGGCATGCATACCACATCAACATAACACATTTTTACTCACTATAAAAATGATTCAAGGCATTGGAAATGAGAATTACACAACCAATCATTTCAAACAAAACAGCCCCAGCATGTTTCTCAAAACTGCCAAGCTATGCATTTTGCTCAAAATGATCATTGAAACATTTTCAATAAATGCTGAGAAAATTACAGAGGTTAAAACATGTTCCCAACATGCTCCATGAATTTTTTCAGGATTTATTTCCAACAAAAACTCATTGAACCTCAGCAATCTAGCCAAACCAGAATCTGTGTTCTTCAGCACAGACATTCCCAGCAGCATACAAGAAATTCGGAAATAAATAGTAAATCACCTTGAAAACATTTTCCATCCACAGAGACATTCACAAACATCTTAGGGACGTGTCGGTGAAAACCAATCCGAAAAACGATTTTTCTAGAATTTATTCTCGAATTTACAAGCATAGCTGTTTCAGAAACGTTCAACAAGACAGCATCCGAAACTTAGGGAATTAAATCAGCAAAACCTTATCAATCGGCATCGATAAAATTTTTCCTTTCATAGACACATTCAGCAACATCTTATGAGCAAGTCTATGGCAGAAAATTTCGAAAACCCCAATTCTATACAGATTCGAAATTGCACAAAAGTAGCATGCAACACAGCTCAATTCACTAAGGAATTCCGACCTAGTTATCATTTTGACTGTTTATACAACACAAGTGGCTCTGATACCACTGTAGGAAAATCCCGGGGTGGGCATCACATGCCCAGGGTGCGGAATTAAAATTTTTAAGTCCCGGGACATTCCCGAAAGCCAGGATCCATGTGTATGTATACACAATCAAACCATAACGACCAAAGGAGACCGTCTCTAACGGTATCCACGCAGAGGTCGGAAAACCTAACCGGGACAAACTCTTTTGACCCGGGAATAGCTAGAACAAGGTAAGGAGTGTGCTAGCACTAACCTTGTTCTTGGAGAGCTTGGATCTATGGAGGAGATGACAAAAACCTTGAAAGAGGAGATGAAGAAAACGATGGAGAAGATGGTTTTCTCAAAACCTTTGCTTCTTCTCTTCATTCACGATGGTAGTCTTCCAAAAGACTTGAGAGAAACTCTTTTCTCTTCTTTTTATCCCATCCATACGAGCATCACTCATCAATCCACTTTTGATTTTGTCATTTTGCATTTAATGAAAGTGATGACTCATCAAAATAAAGAAGTTTCTCAAGCTTCCTCTTCCCATTCCACGTAAATGCATAATTATATATATATTAATTAATTATTTAATTAATTAATTAATATATATAATTGCTGAAGTGGTCCATCTGCTGGGTCGGTCCTACCAACTCTCTGGCCCCAGCCGTGAAAAATCACGGAAGCGGTTTTCGAATGTCGATGTCGCGATCTCATCGGGACATATCCCAATCTCATCGGGATCCATTTAATCCTATTGCTCTCCGGATATCGGATCTCCGTCCAAACTATTTCTGATTCTCGAGTCACTCTAATCGTGTGACCCATTAGGTTCCGGTTATGTTGGCCTTAGATTAACACTTAATCCAGAGCAAGTCATGAGCGGTATCTAGCAACACATCATGACCCCAATTGATAGGAAAGTAATTGGTTTGACTAATGAAACCATATCACGAACCCTTCCATAGACAATTACCGCGCAATTAGTCCTTTCACCATGCTATACCCCACTTGGTTTGAGTATGGGCAATGTGTCAACTCTTACTAGGTGATTAAATCAAATCTAGTCAGTGTAATTAGATCTCGCCCTAGGACTCATTACTTTATATGTCCATGAAGACCATCTTCATGACATATGTATGCTCCGGCGCGAGACTTCAAAGTAATGATCACGATAAGAGGCCATGGGTATCTCTTCTGCTATCACAAGTGGTGAATCCTCTATTGGCTACTCAATTACCTTGAATACCTCGAAGCTATACCCAATCACCACCCTATGAGCGACCTCTCGAAGGCAACAAGGAATGGAGTCAAAATGTAATCGGTATTCAAGATATCCTTGAGTACCTCAAGTCTAAGGATACTTGCACCATTGCTATGATGAGATTATCAACGACATTTGAATAGTACATCCATGTGATGATCTCATGGCAGGTCATCCAATGTACTTACTACCACTAGTAAGCATCCACATGTCAAATCTAAATATCTCAATATTTACGGTTATGCGAGATCCTTTGCTGATCCAATCAAGGAATTTGACATGTGCTAGTCTATCCGGATTAACGATGTCCAGTCTCATTAATCCTATGACTAGGGATAATTTGAATCTTGACATAATTGCACATGATAGGAATCTCGATGAGTATGATCACATCATAATTTCCTTCATGCTATGTCATATATCATGGACTTCATAAATTTGATTAAAGATCACTATCAATTCATAATAAAATGAATATCAAATAAATGAAAATGCCTTTGCTTTATTTATTCATAACGTCTGTACATGACTATGAACAAAATGCGCTAAAGGGGATTGCCTTTAGGGCACTACTCTAACATCTTCTAACAATTCTAGATATGCATCTTGGAGTTCATTAAAGTTAGAAGTTACCTCCTCGTCACCTTTGTTTTCGACTACTAAGCACATGTTTGCTTGTACTGAAGCTTCTGAATCAGATTCAGATTCGGATGAATCCAAATCTTCCCAAGTAGCCATCATACTCTTTTTATTTTCTTTATTCTTCTTCTGCTTTCTTTTCAGTAACGAACATTTAGACTTGTAGTGTCCTGGTTTGTTGTACTAATAGCAAATGATAGAGACCTTCTCGTTCTTGACTTCATCTTTGTTATTTTTCTTGAAAGAAAAATCTTTGTTTCCTTTTGCTTTCTTCTTCCACTTTCTTCTGATCTTCCTTGAGATAAAAGATAATTTATCATCATCGTCACTTGAATCTTGTTCAGATTCACTGGTGTCATCATTCTTGATTTCTTCGATCTTTAGTGCTTTTGATGATGAACTTCTATTGCTCTGATTCTTGTGATTTTTTTGACCAGCCTTTAATGTTATAGACTTGTCCCTTCTAGGTTTGTGTTCAGCATCAAGCTCCACTTCATGTATCTTCAGAGAACCAATCAGCTCATCAAGCTTTAATTTGCTCAGGTCTTTGGCTTCTTGTACTGCTGTGACTTTAGGTCTCCATCTTTTGGGCAAACTCCTGAGAATCTTTCTTACATGGTCGTGATTGTCGTAGATCCTCCCAAAAGCTTTCAGTCCATTAACAATAGTTTGAAATCGTCCAAACATCTGATTAATGGACTCATCTTCTTTCATTTTAAAGAACTCATATTGATGTACAAGAATGCTGATCTTGGACTCCTTTACTTGATTTGTACCTTCAAGTGCGATGGATAAGGTGTCCCACATCTCCTTCGTAGTTTCGCATCTATGAACTTTATCGTATTCACTTCTGCTTAAGGCACAGCTCAAAAAGAATTTGGCCTTTGAATTTAGTTGAAATCTCACTTTGTGATCGGTTGACCATCTGTTACGTGGAATAGTATTGCCACCATCATCTACTAGTTTGTATGGTCCATTCTCGATGATGTCCCAAAGATCAACATGTGTGGATTCAATGAAAAGCCACATCCTGTCCTTCCAATAATGATTGTCCTCACCATTGAATGCAGGAGGTCTTGCGAAGGAGGCACCTTCAGCAATAAACACGTGTGATTCTACCATGGATCTTTGTCCTCACTATGTAAAGGTGGTTCTTGGAAATCAAGCTCTGATACCAATTGAAGTAAATTATACGTTAATATAGAACTCACTAAGTATACAAGAAAGGGGGGGGGAGGGTTGAATTGTGTAATCTTTTTGTTAATACACAAAGCCTTTGATAATCTTTTGAAAAAGAAACTTTTTCAAGTATTAAATGAATATCAAATAGGTACTTAGTTAAATTGCAAATAACTCGTATAAATTTGTATAAGAACAAGTGTATTTAAGAGTAAAGAGTTAGAAGATAGACGATGCGATTTTTATACTGGTTCACCCCAAACCTTGGGCTACGTCCAGTCCTCAGAATTCTTCTAAATTTTCACTATACTTTTTCAAAATTACTAGTATTCTTTCCTCCCTTCCAGAGCCTCTTCAGGTCTCTTACACTGAGTATTCTTTTAGCTATCTTAGCCTTTCCATGCTCTCAGCCTTTTCTTTCTCTCACTAGAAAGATAATGCGAGCTTTTGTTACAGTAATGTTAGCTTTTGTATATCGCATATAATTTTTGTAAGTAATAACTTATAAGCATCAAAGATTGTTCAATCTTCGACTAGGACTAATATTTATAGCCTACGTCTCCAACCACTTCTTGAATCTTGATAACTGCTTCTTGCATCTTGCTTTTTGCTTCTTACATCTAGCATAAACCATTATTCAGTTGAGTTCTGTAACTAACTCAACCTGCTTCTTCTGAGTTTTCGGAACTTCTTCTGAGTTTTCAAACTTCTTCTGAGTTTTCAAACTTATTTTGTGTTTTAGTGTTTCTTCTGTGTTTTGAAACTCCTTCTGTGTTTCGCAACTTCTTTTGTATTTTGAAACTCCTTCTGTGTTTCGCTACTTCTTCTATGTTTCGAAACTCCTTCTGTGTTTTGCTACTTCTTCTGTATTTTGAAACTCCTTTTGTGTTTCGCAACTTCTTCTGTGTTTTGAAACTCCTTCTGTGTTTCGTCCACTGCACGCTTAACACACACATCAAAATAGTTCATTTATTTCAAACATTATTATTATTGCTTATCAACAAAATTATTAAACGTGAAGTCATTTTGACTTAACACTATCTACCTTTTATTAGATTAGGCATTAGAAACATCTGACTTCCATATACCACTTTTCTTTGCTTACTTATAGCTATATCCCTTTTTAAATGTGATGTTCCTCCTTTCAAAACTATAATGAGCAAGTTCTGACATTACTTACACTTAGCCTTAATAATTCCCTCACTTATTTTAGCTTAAAAAGTGATGTTAAACATCACTTTTTGCTTTTGTTTTCTTTTATCCAAGTTGTTCCTTCATTTATTATAGGATCATCATTTGATTAGGACAAACTATCTCATACATATGGTTGATTTGAACATCATATTAGGTTGAACTATTTTTAAGGGTTAGGTTAACCTATTTGAAATAATTATATATTGTGAGGGAGTTAACACAAGAACTTGAGGCCAAAAATAAAAACTTAACGGCCCTTAATGGAAATGTTCATAATTGGACTATAAATTATGAGAAGCTAGATTCAGAAGCTCGCAACTAAAACTAGTATTTAATTGGTAAGAAGTACAAGGTGGATGCTTGTCATAAATTATTAAAGAGCAAGTCTTTCATGTATTGACATTATGAAATGTGAACTTCCTTCATCGAGTGTTTAAACAAATGCAGGGAGCTTATCAAGTTGAAGAATAAAAACATGAAAACTAATGAATTACTTGTTAGTGTCCTACTTATGAGTCTACCCAAGAACTTGATTCTGAGTCTATGTATAGTGAATTTCATAATATCTTGAAAGATTTTGGTTAATGATATCCAAAATCCTACCCTATATATTTACAAAGGTGAGTGCACCCATCAAACTATAGTATAGTGATAGCAAATATCAAATGTCAATTTTATAGGGACTATAAATATTAGTACTTGCCTCTTTTATATTATTTGATTGATAAAATAAGGTGATGGTTTAATTAAAACTAGAAAACTAAACTAAAATTCAAGATAAATAATAACTAAGAATGCAAGTCACTCAAGGATTAACCAAATCAAATAAGTCGTACTTATATAACTAATTCCTTAAGATTTTTAAGCTATTAACCCTTTATCAGCAATTTAATTAAAGATAACGAGCTTGTAAAATTCTTATTTTATGTTAATATCTTTTCAAGATTATCAACACCTGATCTTAGGTTGATTCACTAAAATCTCTTCCTAGTTAAAACTTCTAAAATTGCTTTATTTAATTTGTGAATTTCACTATTAGGTTTAAGTTTAACCTTAACTTGGAAGATTTATGTTATCTTATCTCTACAGAGGGCTTCTCAGTCTCAAATGCAAGAAATCATACATGAACAATTCTCCTAGAAATATCACTTTAAGACATAATCAAAAAATATAATTGATTCCAATGAGTCAAAATCAAATTTCATTAATTAAAGAGTCAAGCCACAAAGTCCCTAAGGTTCATCTAACCTAGGCACTAAATGAATGTAGTTATAAAAACATAAAACATAATTAAGGATTCAAAATAAGAACTAAAAAAAGAGAATTCGTTATATATCCCCTTTTCTTTAATAAAATTCACTTAAACTTTGATGGAAATATGCTCTTTATTCGGATGTCCCAGTTAATATTCAAGTATGTGCCACTCTAAAGTTCAAAGCTATGTTTTAAAACTCGAACTCCTTTAATTGTCCTTCTTATTTGCCTTTTATACTTTGTAATTAGGGTTTTTGTATTGGACATATTAACCACACTGTCGTATATAGTGACCTTGTCTTTTACTTTCTCTTTAATTATTCAACAATCATGTAGAAACATGGTTCCAACCACTTATACAGTCTATGGACACAACTATGTTCATCACCATATGGGCGTGTCTAACCTCAATAAGGGTGAAGCAATATCCTTCAACCTGTACATGGTTATAGGGACTTATACAATCCCTTACATGGCTATGATCAAGTCCCACACAGTCGTGTCCTTCACCAACATGATATATCCTTAAAAAATAGCTTTAATCCTTTAGTTTTTTACCTTAATTTTGTCGAATTATGCTCCTTTTAATCCATGAAGGCAATTAAGTCCTAAAAACATAATAGGAATGAATTAAGTATTAAAACAATTAAAAACTCTCAAATAAACAAACAAAATACGGTAAATATGAGACTAAAAATATAGTCCATTAAGCATTTATCAAACTTCTCCACATTTAAACATTTGTTTGTCTTTAAACAAATCATAATTCAAACCGTTAAGACTTAAAAGATCCATCCCTTTTTAAACTCAAGATGTCCATTCACACCTAAACTATCATATCTTATGAATGAAATAAACATACAATTAAACTCTAGCAATCCTAAAACTAACTTCTTCTTTTTAAAGAATAAATCCTAGAACTAACTTCCACAAAATAATATCAATATCAATTAAATTGACAATTCTTATGAAATCAAAAGAACAAAAGTTCACAACCTTACAAAGGATTCACTCAATTCATTTAAAAGTGTTTTAGGGTGAAAGTATAATAAAACTCTCAAGTCAATACATAAAAGGAATCTTAACAATAAGCTTATTATAAATACCATCTCCACCACTAATAAGTAAACTAGAAGCAAAAATCTAAAGGTCTTTTAAATAGGATGTAATGGAGCTCAGGTAAAGGTGTGGAAAGGATAATTAAAAAGTTAAAAATAAGAAGGGAATTTACGCAAACAAGACTACACAAAAACTTGGTTTTCATAGCATAGGTCTTTTAATCAAATATGTCAACACAATAATGATTCTTCTCACTCACCAACAAATATTACAACTTTTCTTCTTTTTTTTTTTCAATTGATATGCGTGGGATAAATAATTTTTAAACTTGAACTTCAAGCAACTTTGGAGAGAATATAAAGTTGTAACAATAATGCACTTAAGAAAAAAATTTAGCGATTAATACACACCAACAATCATAAACATAACGGACCTTCTATTTAAAATTCTTCAATATAATCCAAGTTTTATGTATTCAAGTAAATGTAAATTGTAACATCCCGTTCCCATATTAAGGGTTAGAACCCTAGAATTTGGTACATGTGAGATCAAAAAGAGATTTAGAAAATGCATTTCATGCTTATGCACAGTGTCAGCATACACACATGTGAGTTTGATTATTGCACACATTAAAATAATTGTTAATGCACTCAATTAACATTTTCAGTTATAAATAATTGTTTTAATGTGAATATTATGTGAATTATGGTTTTGTGTCTTAAAAATTGAGTGGGAATGTATAAGTAGTGAATTAGAATTTTTGGAGAAAATTTGGGAATTTTCTGAAATATAAGGGTATTTGTGGACTAGAAAAAATACCAAGTGACAGAATAATTGATGAATAGTAGTAGAAATAAGGGTCAAATGGTAAGGGAAATTTTTATAAAGGACTTTGGGATTTAATGACATATGTCATTGAAAATTGAGAGACAATTGGATTAGAAACTGGAGGCAAATGGACTAGCTTATTAAAAGATCAAGAAGAGACTATGACTTGTCACTTGCCACACCACATGTTAAGTCACGAAATTAATAAAAGAAAGACCAAATTGTGGTCTTTCTCTTCTCACCCACGACACTAGCTCCATTTTTCATCTTTTCATTTGTTTTCTTCATCTTTCTCTATTTCACTCCGACACTTTCTTCTCCAAGCCACAAGTTGAACCTTGCTTTCTTCAATCACTAGCCATTCTATTTTCTTCATTTCTTACTAAAGACCTAACCCTAACATCCTTGAAAGATGATGCACATGTGAGAGAAAGAAGCTAGGGTTGAGGGAGATCTTGAAGAGTTGAAGAATCTTGGAACTAAATCAAGTAAGTTATGCTTTAATCATTATGGGTATTGTAAAGGAAACTAATATGAAGAATAATTTGAGATTGATGAATTGATCATGAAATTTATATGTATGAGTCATGAGTGATGAAATGTTTATGTTAATGTCTTTCTTTTGTATATGTGATGATTAAGGATTCATAAATTGATGTAGAGATGATTTAGAGTTAGAATGAATCCTTAATTCATAAATTAATGATTCACCCATTGATGTCGGGCATGTGTCTTGCGGGAGTTAGATGCTACATATGTGGTATCAGAGCCCAGAAGTACTATCTTATATGGAAATTTTGAAATGTGTGTTAAGTCACATGCATTTTGTCATGTCATAGCAGACAGCGGCAATTGATCCCCAGTATGAGTCACATGCATGAGCATTTCTTAAGAGTTTGAGTTGTGAGAAGCATTGAGAGAAATGATAATCCTTCAGAATGTGAGAAAAAGAAAGTTTTGGATATATAGAAATGAGAAATAGTATATGGATAGATATGACAAATAAAGGTTCAACAAACTTGTATTGGTGAATGTATTATGAATATGATATCAATATTGTATTGTGGTAATATATCCTCGAATGTGAAATAGATGCGAATACATTGTTGTGGATTGATTAAGGAAAATAGATATATGGTAGAAAAAGATAAGATTTAAAGTGTATAAACAAAGTTAGATGAAAAAAGAATTTTCTATGACCTTGAGAGGTAGAAATTGGGCTTGGAATGGTTGTTTGATTATCATGATAAGAGCTTATGACTCAATGTGAGAATATGTTAGTAGGATCGAAATCAAAATTTCAGGATGATTATGCATCTATGATTTCGAATTGATTGTGAACACGCATAGGTATGACGAAATAATGAAAATTGGAAGGTGAGACGATGATAACGGTAGATGAAAAAGTTGTCAAAGTTAAGTTGATTTGCCTATGTGAGTGCACATCTGATAATGGGATCACCATGACAAGTGAAAATATTAAGCATATGTGTATGATATGTGTGGAGATGATATAGGAAGCAATCGGTGACTTATTGAATAATTGCTAATCATATTTCCTATAGTTTAAATTCTAAGATGAGTTAGAGTAAGAAATGAAAGTGCTTATAGTGATCAATTGGGAATGAATTGAGATTGTTAATGATGTTACCATATATGATGAATTTGAGGAAAAAGAAGAAGGACATGATCATGGCAAAATCCCACGATCGAGACGATGCCTTGAAAGGGAAGTGTTGTCTAGAATCAAATGAGATCAAGGTATCCTTAGCATAAGTTATTAATTGGTGAGTGGTTCTAAATACATCTCTAGATAAGATGTAATGATTTTGATGGTATATACCAAAGTACTAGAGTAAATAAATTGCTTCATGCTTCAATGAGCCTTATTAAAAAGGATGTTACGATCATATAAGTTATGGAATAAATTGATCTTAATGAGATATTATGAGTAGCTGAAATTGATCTTCCTAAGGTACTAAGAATGACTGACAAGTAATGGTGAAGACAGTTGATTGATAAGAATTTCATGAGCGGTATCGATGAAAGTAGCAAGAAATCTTCCTTCAAAGAATAATTTTTCTAAATTAGGTTAAGTTGATTAGACGATTCAATTTAAGAGTGATCAATGAAGAAACAAATCATAAATGAATATGTAATGAATCAAAAGTGAATATTGGAGTCATACCCCTAGTGGAGACTCAGGCATAAGAGGTAGAATATGTTACTGAGAGTGTATCCATTTTGTCTTGTAATTATCCAACTATGTGATTAGATTATTGAATTGGAGGTGACATTATTGCTAATGTGAGGAGCACCTGGGTCTACATTTTATTCTGTGAAAATATGTTTAGGAGATATAAATTTGATATGATGAATGTGTTACAAATTCAGGAAGTTAAGATTGCAAATAAATTGAAATATGTGGAGAAACTAGAAAGAATGAACAGAAGTTAGAACAAGTCAATGTGAAATCAAAGGAAATAGAGTGAATTGTGAAACTGATTCTAGAAGAAGAAATCAATTGGGAAAAATCGAAAATAACACTTCCTCATTGAGGAATTAGATACTTAAAGAATTATAAGAACAAATCATGGGCATAAAGAGTCTTAGGTTATATCTGTTGGAGTTAACAATGCCCCGACAGTATTATGATATTGAAGGTTAAAGTGATTCAAGCAAAATTATATTAGTTAGTGACTATGATCATAAGGGACAATTGGAGTGTATTCGAAGAATGAAGTGAATATTTTGAATATTTGAGGAAATTTTACATATCACGAAGGTAAAAACAGTTATATGCCAGGTTCCATAAAAGTGAATCTTAGCTTGATCAAATAAACTATGGGTGGTATAGTATTTGAATATGGCACATTGGGAGACTCAAAGAAGATAAAGGTGATGCTAAAGTGAAAAACTACAAGGAATATATGAGAGATTTAGAGTTCTTTAGAACTAGTTATATACTGGATACTACTAGAGACTGTTAAGGGGTTTTTACTTATCCCTTAACACAAAAAAAGTGTTCAAGGAAATAAATGTCTAAATTGTATGAGTGATGATTGTATAAAGAATTTTTGAGGAACTATAACCCCAATGTTAATTATGCCATTTGGATTTGGAGATTTCATGATATATATGATAGAGTTTTCCATTAGAGATTAAGATGGAATCATGTAACATTATAAAGTGATTTGGAACCTCTTGTAATTGTGATTGTTTTAAAAGCTTGGATATATATATATTATAGTAAAGATTGAGGTAATTATTAAGATTGAAAAGATTGAAAGGATTGTGCAAATGAGTAATTCCTAATAAAGCTAGTGTTGTAATCTAATGCATGGAATAGAAAATTCAATAGCAGAGTATCACAAATTTGGATATTGAGGTTATCAAATTTAGTGCAATAAAAAATGTAGAATGTTGAGTTGATAAGGGGTAAAGGAAGTATTTTAGTTATTGAAATTTAAAATAAGTTTTGCATAAAAGGATTAGCAAAACTCAAATCGAGGATTTAGAAATTATGAATCTTATTAAGGAAAATGAAAATGAATCTAAATTTTTGAGTCTGAATCGGAAGAATGATATTTTGTGATTGAAATAAGAAGTATGTGTACTCGATAAAGATAACTAAGTAAAGAGATTGTTAGAGAAGCGCAATAACAACCTAAGCTATACATCTTAGTAGGAATTTACATAAACAACAATTAGCAGCTAAGAATGTATAATCAAGTGACTGAATGATTGAATTACCAGCATTCTTACATGTTGGAGATATGCTTAAAGCTTTTAATTGGGAGTTCATAGGAGTATGAGATCAATGTAAAATTCTAAGTGACTTTAAGCATAACAATAATTATCGTAGTGATATCATTAGAATATTGTATGAGGCGTAATACGACAAAAGAGTCGTTTGCCCTTACATTGAATAAAGAGGGCCTAAAAATAGTTAAAGCTCAAAATTGATTCGAGGAACGGTAATGAGTGAAATGAATCTATAATAGAAAGTAAGTGATTCAAGAAAGACGAATGAATTTGGTAGATTATCATGGAAGTTATGGAATATAGAGTGATAGAAGAAAGAGTTGAACGTATTAACACTGAAGAGAAGTGAATTATCATAGGGAAGATGAAGTGTTTTTATGAGTACCACCTTGGTAAGGTGTGTTGTGCTCAGATTCGCAGAAAGGATAAGCTAAGCTATTATGAATTGATCTGTATGAAATTATTATGAGTTAGTGTTATTGATAAGAGATATCTTAGATTCATAATAGGTGAAATGTGAATATGCTAAGAAATAATGATATGATCTGACAAAGATGTACTGTCAGCTTGCAAAGTGAAATTTTTGGATAATCTGAGATATTAAGGAACTAGTTAAGATAGTTAGTGACCAAATAAGTGATTGAAATACCTAGTGAGTCTATCGACTATGGTTGTTTGGATGAGAGTATTCCAGTGATAAGGTTATATGGAAAACGGAGGAGCATATGATGAAACAATACCCTTGCCTTATTGATTAATCAGATAAGAATTTCGAGGACGAAATTATTAAGGAGGGGAGAAATGTAATATCCCGTTCCCATACTAAAGGTTAGAACTCTAAAATTTGGTACATGTGAGATCAAAGAGAGATTTAAAAAATGCATTTCATGCTTATGCATAATGTCATCCTACACACATATGAATTTGATTATTGCACATATTAAAATAATTGTTCATGCACTCAATTGACATTTTTGGGTATAAATGATTGTTTTAATGTGAATATGATGTGAATTATGGTTTTATGTCTTAAAAATTAAGTGGGAACGTATAAGTAGTGAATTAGAATTTTAGGAGAAAATTTATGAATTTTCTGAAATATAAGGGTATTTTTGGACTAGAAAAAATGCCAAGTGGCAGAACAATTGATGAATAGTAGTATAAATAAGGGATGGTAAGGGAAATTTTTATAAAGGACTTTGGGATTTAATGACACATGTCATTGAAAATTGGGAGACAATTGGATTAGAAATTGGAGGCAAATGGACTAGTTTATTAAAAGAGAGAGTGACATGTGGCAAGTGACAAGTGTCACTTGCCACACCACATGTTAAGTCACAAAATTAATAAAAGAAAGACCAAATTGTGGTCTTTCTCTTCTCACCCACGACACTAGCTCCATTTTTTCATCTTCTTCATTTGTTTTTCTTAATCTTTCTCTCTATTTCACTCACGACACTTTCTTCTCCAAGCCACAAGTTGAACCTTGCTTTCTTCAATCACTAGCCATTCTATTTTCTTCATTTCTTACTAAAGACCTAACCCTAACATCCTTGAAAGATGATGCACATGTGAGAAAAAGAAGCTAGGGTTGAGGGAGATCTTGAAGAGTTGAAGAATCTTGGAACTAAATCAAGTAAGTTATGCTTTAATCATTATGGGTATTGTAAAGGAAACTAATATGAAGAGTAATTTGAAATTGATGAATTGATAATGAAATTTATATGTATGAGTCATGAGTGATGAAATGTTTATGGTAATGTCTTTCTTTTGTATATGTGATGATTAATGATTCATAAATTGATGTAGAGATGATTTAGAGTTAGAATGAATCCTTAAGAGAAGTAGAATGAAGTGAAGAAAAATTGATTTATGAATAGATATTGTTATGTTATGTTTTTAATAGATAAAAACGTGGATCATTGATTTGTTAGACATGGATTGGATTGAGATTTGACTAACAAATGGATTGGATTGAGATTTGAAGTTATATAAAAGGCAAGTACAGTGTCTTGAAAAGGGAAGAACTATGATGAAAGTTTAGAGGCAAAGTGAATGGTGTATAAAGTGTGCTGGAGAAATATTAGCTGTGATATTTTTCACTGAATATGCTTATGTTGTTTAGCCATAACTTGTTCTGTAATTATCCAAATGAGATAATTTTGTATTTGGATTAAATTAGTGACATAGGGCTACATTTTGTATGAAGATGTAGAATTCAAATTCTATCATTTGAAATTTCCAATTTCAAATTGAAGTTTAGTACTAGGTATAGAGAAAAAGTGCAGAAAAACTAGATACATATTGGGTTTTTATTATGTTTTTCTTGATGAATTAATGTGAATCTTTTTAGATATTTTTGTGATGATTTAAAATGAGTATGAAGCTAAAGAGAGGGATTAATTTTGTGTCTTGAAATATGAAGGATCTAGGTGATACTTAGAAGTGAAATGAAAGTAGAAATGAAGTTGAATATGTGCAGAAAATTGATGATGAATGCATATATATGTGTATGTTTTTGTTATTAGTGTTTATGATCGATCATGGGCTATAATTTAGTTATGGATGATGTTGAGTTGAAAGGGAGTTAGAATAATGGATAAATTATGGGCATTGAACTAGAAATGATAGATTAAGCATGAGGAATTGAATGTTGTAAGTAAAGAGTTAAAAATATTCTGATCTGAAACTTCCATGAGTTTTCTGTACTGATATAGAGAGTTTTTGACAAAGTTGTCTGTCCCAAATGCTGTATAGGAGGGACATTTGGGACAGCTACATCATTCTGAACTTTTGACCCCTATAAAGGAAAAAATTATTTTCGAGGTCTTATAGAAATTGTAGATCTAGAAGTCTTATTTGAAACAGTTTTTAAATGACCTTAATCTGATATTTGTAGTGAAAGTTATGCCCATTTTACCAAACAAGTGTGAAGAAGAAGAAAAAAGGAAGGAGGAGGCAAAGTTCTGTCGAAGGATCATAGAAGTCACCGTCGTGATCGCGACCCGCAAGTCCTCCCCCTCCAGCTTGAACATGTTCCACTAGTTTGGTCATAACTTTATCATCCGACCTCCAAATGACCTAATTTCTAAAGCATTGGATTCATAACACATTTCTCTATATCTTCATAAAAAGTTATAACTTTTAGTTTTGACTCGAAAAAGATTGATCTAATCAAAGTAAGGGTATCAGTTGGAAGAGCATGAATTGGATATTTTACGGAACAAGTTCCAGTATTTTGATGATATCTTGATCTGTAGAATTTCAAATAAGATGATTTTTAATTTGGAATAAACTATAGATATAGGCCTACAAATTGTCTCAAAAAGTCGAATTGTGATTCAGCCTCTAAGATGTTGAATTTCTGGATGGAAGTTGTGCATAGTATATTGTTTTTGAATATAGATAACCCGATAATGTTTGAGGCATATTTTCCAAATTACTGAACCAAATTGAGTGATTTTGGTGTCAATGGAAAGATAAGACATAGAGGAACACTTTTCTAGAAGAGATTTTGACCAAATTACCTCATTTTCATATTATGATTGAACGTGAATAGTAGACTCGAAAGGGGTGTCTTGGAAAAATCTGAAAGTGATTCAATGAATTATGAATTGTGATTTAATGGTTTTATTGAGGTATAAACCTAAGTATAAATTATACTTAGGTGAGTTTTGATATGAGATTGATTTTGTGAAAAAATTAATGGATAAATACTCGAGATTATCATTGAGCATGCATTGTACATAGTCCATTTATACAATTGTGCATAAGTAAATGCTTGTAAGTGTGCAACTATTAATGTATGTGCGACGTGTGTTTTGCATAAATGAGTTGTGCAGGTTAAATGTTTGCATTCAGGCGTTTCCAGAATTTGGAAGCAAATGCTAATCTGGAGCGTACTGTAAGTAGACCTAAATGGTCTCATTCTATTGTTTGTTTGTTTTGTTTGATTTTTGTATAAATTGACTACTGAACGTCGATATGAATGCGTCTTGATTGTTGATTACGGACAGAAGGTCAGATGATTGTGATGATTGATGAGATATTGAAGTGTTGCTTAGATGTGAATGAGAAGAACTAAGTGTACTTAGTGTGATTGTTAAATGTGTTATGAATGTGCATTGTATGTAAGTGAAAGTGTGATTCTCAACTTAATGTTAAATGCTGGACTAAGGTCCGATGATATGGGAATGAGATTGAATGGAAACATGTAAATGTGATTGATGCATTCCATTGTGATCGCGACTCTGTCGATGCGATCTTACGATCGATCCTTGAAAATCGGTCAAATAAAATAAATTCCAAGATTGCTGTATAGAATGCAACCTCGGGTCGTCTCACTTAATTGGAACCAAATAAAAATGGTCTAACTAGCCTAATTGTCAAAAATTGCAATTGAAGTTGATAAACGGGGGTTTGGTATTTTGGTCAAAACTGATAAAGTAATCAAAATCTAACAAAAAGTAGAAAAGAATATTTTTGGGATTTTTGAAATAATGCAATAAACAAAGAATCAGATAAAAATCAAATTGATAAAATCCTCTTGAAAATGAGACTCGAGCTATCACAGTTCAAAAATGATTTTAGGATACAATCCACTAAGTTTGAAAGATCAACCCTAAAGGACTCTTTAGGTCCAAAGATTTAATTAATGAACTCCATCATTTAAATCTTTGTTAAAACCTTAGTGTGAGAATAGACAAGCAATTGCAACCGGTCTATTGAATAAAACACAACAATCTCAATCAAACACAACTAGGCGGATAAAGACCAGTAAATGCAATATTCAATGACATATATGAAACTTCATATATTAAGCATCAAAAGTTCTACAAATTACTTAGTCCAAATCTCAACATAGTTATCGACTGCACTGTTAAACTATAACAATGCTAATCTAGAAATATCGATGCAATCCTCTAACTCGGAAGTTACACAAATATAACAAGAATTGAGATACTATGTGATTACTCCCTTTGAAGCTTCTGTGAACTCAAGCCATTGCTACATTTTCAAGAGGAAAGTTGACTCAGCCACGCATGACTCGGTTAATCCCTCGATCTTGGAGATGTGACGATGCTCATTTTGGTAGAAGGCGGCGGCGGTGGTGATGATGGTGAGCGATGATGAAAGCGTGGAGATGGAATCGAATGTCGTCTCCTTCTTACGCTTCCAGTCTGCGTGTTCAAAGTCTTCTCTATCTCGTCTGCGTATGACCTAAAAGCGGAAAGTTTTATATGATGGAGTCTTGGGCGGGTCGAACGGTGAGACGAACTTTCCATAAAAAGTCGGATATCCGCTCGTACGTCGCGACGAATAAAATAAATAAATCAAATTCGTCGCGACGTGTGCAATCGTCTGCTCATCGCGTCGTGTGCATCGCCGTGTGTCGCGACGTCTGGAAGTATCTTTATGCTTTCGTCGCGTCGTGTGAGATGCCATGCGTCATAGCGTCGCGGAAAGACCTATGGTACATTGACTTCGGCGTTGACTCCTTTATTCTGCAATAAGATAATAGCAACAATTTGCGTACCAATTGTCCCAATAAAATTGTAGAGAAATAAGTATCAAATCATGACAATTTCTTGACAAATTAAGAATTGAAAGAACTTCGTATGAGGAACCAATTTAAGCACAAAAATCATCAATTAGGAGTCAACACATGCACAAGCGACTATAAAAATGCAGCCAATTCATAGTATAAACTTGGCTCAATCAAATTCCCCCACACTTAAACCTTTGTACTCTGGACAAAGTTTACAAGAGTAAAAAGAATACAAGAGAAAAGAAAATAGCAGCCATACTCAAAACAATAAAATGAAATTGGCGCAAGTCACTTCCTCATAATTCAACCACAGCAAAATGAAAGAGTGCTAATAAAATAAACATTGAAAGAATTCAAGTACAAGAGATTGAACAGAAGAGATAGCACTCAAGATATAGTGTTTTCGCTCACTTCACTTGTGTCTAGGATTTTTTCCTCTCAATCTACTTAATCCATCTCTTACCATAAGCTTGTGTCAATTCTATTTCTCCACCACAAAACTATCATTCGAAGATCAAGAGGACTTTGAGGGTTGTAATGTATGGAATGCTAAATGAAATGGATGAGCGGAAAGAAAGAAAATATGAGCATATGCACTAAACGCGAATCGATGTCAATAGTGGAATGCAAACTAATCATTTGCATAAACAGAATGCAACTTTTTTTTGTAATTTGAACATTTTAGAGACATTGTCTCTTTCTAGACACACAATTTATTATTATTATTATTATTATTTATTTTATTATTTTTATGTTATTTTGACATAGGCAAAATAACTTATGACACCACAATGGAGCACAAAGCATATTGGGCAATCAAACAATGCAATATGGACTTGGAATCTTCCGAATGGAGAGGAAGTTGCAACTTCAGAGCTCGAGAATTAAGGTTAGGCATATGAGCATGCGACTCTATAAAGAAAATCCAAATTGATGCATGACAAGATCATTCGGAGGAAAAGTTTCAAAGAGGGAGATTGTAACACCCCACTCCCGAGTGACCCGAACCCGATATCATTGGTGACATCCGAGTCCGTGTCCCGCGAGGGTGGCGTACTACATCAGTCGGTCGGTAAAACTTCGGTATACTTTTTTGAACCATTCATTCGGCGTTAGCGCGACAAACATAGTAGACGATGAAAACCTTTGCAGTAGATACAATCATTTAATAATATTTTACAGTAACCAAACAGTACAATTACAAATCATTTTACAACAATTGTGGATTACAAAATTAGGAAACCCTAATGCAGACGCGAACCGATCCCAACCTCTACCTGAACTTGCACCTGGCATACTCCCGTGTCAAGCGGGGTACTCTTCTAGTCCTGAAAAATAAATTGCAATTTTGGATGAGTTTGCGAACTCAATGAGAAACCATCATCGATGGTTCACCCAACTCATGCATTCACAAATCATATACACATAGCACACAGATAGCATTTATAATATATCACATGCAATTTCCTTACTCACATTTTTCCAGTCATATGTAGTCAATTTACTCTTTTTTTTGTCAGTCATATACGTATGCAATGCGCATGTGACACTTTTCTATTTTCATTTCGTTGTTGTGACCGGCGCTTTATCGGTGATCGATAATCTAGGGAGTAGGAGAGCCTCGGGGTATGCCTTAACTCCCTCGAGCTCGAGGCTCGGTTCGATCTGATGTTTCGTTGGGCTTGAAGCCCTGATACAGTAAGCCTGTGGTATCCGAGCACTGCGTGGGAGAGCCCTCAGGGTATGCACCACCTCAGGGGACAAGCGATACCACGACATTTCGTTGGCTGCTCCGATCCTGGCCGCCAATTATCGATCATTTACTATGCATGAATGCACGTGTCTCATTTTCAATTCTCGGTCATATGCAATTCAATTTATTTTCACCGATGCATTCACAATTCAATTCATTAACCATTTGCTCACATTGGCACTTCAATATCACAATCCAATACTTGAACACCCATGGTCCAAAATCAATCAAAATAATCACACAAATATCCATCCTTAACTCCTCGTGGCATCGGTGCATATAATTAATAAACACATAAGGTGAGAAACCAACTAGGTTACTCACCTGCTTTCGAAACTAATGCGGAAAGTCTCGATAACGTCCGTGGGATGACGTTCCAACTATGCCTCTAAAACAATTAAAATAAGTACCCATTACCAACTGTATAGTTAGAAATATCAAACAATGCACAGGGAACAATTTAAAACGTGTACAATGCATGTTCATGGCATTCCCGGCCCTAATCCAAAATTTTCCTATTAGAAATTTCATCTAAAAATTAGAAAGCTATAGCCACTGACAGCACTCAATTCGGACCTCGATCAGTTCAACAATAAATAAAACAGTGAGCACAGAACAATTACCCGGACCCACGTCAATTTCTCCTCTAAAAATTCCCAATTTCTCGCAGAATGAAATTCAATATTCAATGAATCAGATGCCTCAAGAATCAGGTCAATCGAACGTCGGACGGAAAAGTTATTCACGAAAGAAAACAAAATTCACATTAACCAATTTATACCTATATATATATAACCCTTATTTCCCCCTTTATTTTCTGATTTCCAACCATACTTCCAACACCCATAACTCTTTGCACAAAACTCTAAAAATCATAAACCATACCTCATTGGAAAGATCATAAAAACCGCTACAAGTTTCAAGAAGACCATAAAAATCAATTCCACCCCTAAGGGTGTCAAAAATCCAATCAAAGGTGCTGCCTAGTCCATACCTCTAAAACAGAACAGTACATGGTAAATTTAGTAACTCTCATTATGTTCAGTCAAAAATAGAACAATAAATATGCTCATCAAGATCACAATGTTATCTATAACTTTCATGAACAACTCAAAGTCCAATTCCATTGCTAACTAGGTCAAATAATTCAATCAATGATGCTGTCCCTGAAATCACTCAATCTGAGCAGTAAATTTCTATCAAGCATAACTCCCTGTACACAAGTCAAAAAAATCACTACCTTATATCCCTGAAAAGATACAATCTGAAACTTCAAGTTTCATGAAGAACCCACACTCCAATTAGATTTCTAACAATTTCAAAACTATTATGCAAGTTACTGCCATGATCAGCCATTCCCATCCTAATGCAAGATCAGTTTTTTGCAAAATCATAACTCCCAACTCTGACCTCTAAAAATTATATGACATATCTCATATTCAAGATAATTTCTTCTTCTGAAACTTTGAAGAAGATCACTCACACCAAATTCAGTCCACAAAAATGGCTAAAATTGCTTCCAAGCAGAATACTCACAAGTCAGACACTTAAGCTAGGTTTCATCAACATGCCCAAAACCAGTCCATAGAAAACAGTTCATATCTCTCAATATACACCTCTAAAAATAGCAAGATCAGTGGAAATGGAAAGATCATTTAATAGACTTCAACTTTCATTTAGATCATTTTCTCTAAATCCTTCTAAATTAATTTAGAAAAATCATCAAAACAATCAGATCCTTAATCCGGATACTGTTCACCTAAGCCAAAACAGTAACTTTCCAAGCCAAATTTCACCCTCTTAGAGTCACAATTAGACAACACCTATTTCACAAAAAAATGTAGCCAACAAATCAAAGTTTCAGTGGGAATAAACCTTGCCTCATTTTCTCACCTATACAATTAGTTATGATCAAAACATTCCAATAGGTCAAAACTCAATTTTCAGCTTTCATCAACAACCTAAGTTCTATCACTTCTAACATCAATAACACATGACTAAGCATCCATTCCTACCTTTAATTTCAGCACAACAAACACTTCTACAATGAAACAAAAATTGGCAGCACATACCTACACAATTCCTTACTTTATTTCCCTTTATTACACATCACAAACATCATTAACAACACCACTTATCACATACTTTAACTACCACAATCAATTCCCTCACACAAGCATGCTTTTAAACCCATTCAAACCTACCCCTTTCATGATCAAATAAATGCACAAGTGCTTCCCATGCATACTTCTAACTACCATGGTATTCAATACCTAATGAAAACATCATTAAAACAAAGAACTTAAATGAACTTTACCTATCAAGCTTCCAATCTTTACTTCCTTCTTAACTTCTTCACTTCCTACCTTCACTATTCACTTCCTCCACCACCATATATATGTATTTCATCATCATGGGAAGACTATAGCTTGGTGACAATTTAGAGAACTCTAGAGTGTTTGGAAGAAGATGAAAACAAGAAGAAGAAAATCGATGGATAAAGATGGAGGTTTCGGATGAAGGAAGAGGAGTAGCTTTCGAAGTGAATTTCTAACCCTTTCAAGGAGGAGAGCCGTGATAAACAAGGAAAACTCAAGTAGAAACCATCTTTTAAAACTCATTTATTGCCTTCAAGTATGTAGAATGTCGTAAGTGATGGACATAAGAAGACAAAAGCAATGAATGAAGAGCCACTTGGCTTTTATATGGGAAAAGACAAAAGTGAATTTGATTAACATAATTTAATCATAATCTAATCTCATTTACTCACACTTAAACACTAATCATGACTCTCACATAATTCCCACAATTAATTTATTCCATAATCCTATGCCATTATGCAACCCTTTTCAATCAGAAAAGGTTCACTCGATCGATCGGTTGGAATTTTTCGATTAGGAAAGAACCCCTAAAAATTTCAGAAAAATTCCATAAATTTCTAAAATAGAAAGCGATTTATGGCGCACTCAGAATAATTTTTCAAGCCCATTAACCACGTTAATCCCACTAAAATGCCGTTTAGGCCCAATTCTGGAATGTCATGTATGCATATACGGTAATTTCATGTGCACAAATTCACGGATCACCGATACCGGTATGTATGGACACTACTCATACATCCCAATTAATTTCACCTTATGCCAATTTTACTATTTTACCCTTCCAGTAGGGGGTGGGATGTTACAATTCCCCCCTCCTTATAAAAATTTCGTCCTCGAAATTTTCGATTAACGATTCAGCGACAGGTTATTAAATGTCCCTACATGTCCTATACACTTTTTTCCCTCAATAATTCATTTTCCGAAATGTCACAGTAATCATACTCAGTAAATTATTCAGTCACTTATTTGACTAACTCATTATCACTCAGCACAGTCGACGGACTCTACAAGGCTATCAATTGGCGATCGCACTATCTTAACTATCTCACTTGTCATGGCTACCTTTAGTTCCGATGCTATGACTCAGCTCATTATTTCTGAACCTGTTCACTAATCATCACGTTTATCCATTCAATACCTGTTTCTCACTATACCGTCCAATATCTTTTTCTCCCAATAACATACAGACTAAGTCGTATTCCATGGAGTACATCTTTTCAAGGTGATACTTACAATAACCTTCTTTATCTCGTCTCTAACGATTCACTTTCCTTTAATACCAACACAGTGACATTTAGATCCATTTCGCCATAACCAGTGATACTTTACCCAATGCAGTCATACTTTATATCCCATTGATGCTTAGTTCAAATTCAACTCTCCTTAGACAATTCACTGTTCTAAAGTATTAACGCACTTTATTCGGATATGTACTTTACTCTGGTTCATTTGTCCGATCCGGTTCCACCTCCACTAACCCATTCAGCTTTCCTGAGTCACTTTCCTTTGTTTCACTCATCACAGTCTCAAATCCATTATGGTCTTTGACTCCCGTTAAACAACATGATGTGTAGCGGTATATTCCTCTGATGAAATCGAACTCTATAACATGGTCATAATCCTGTGAAACTCAAACCACTTAAGCATTTCTCCTGTTAAACATTCACACCTATAAGCAAATCAATAATCACTTCATTCTATACCGTAGTAACTCAATTTCACTCTTCGCATATTCCTACGAGAATGTCTCGCTTCGATTATTCAATTTCCTTGCTCACCAATTCTTTTGCTCAATTACTTTTGTCAGGTACATATACTTCTTCCTTGAATCACTCAATACTGTTTCCCCCGATTTTACTGCGTCGCCTAGATCGATATAGAAATCATCATTTTGACTCTGAAACTTTTAGCCTTTCTTAACTCTATCTAGCCCCACTATCTACAAACTTCCATGGTCTAGTAACACTTCCTTTTTTCTCTATATTCTACGTGACATTTGGCCTTCTTGAGTGGAAACCCCAATATACGTATTTATTACATTCGATTCGTAATTGTCATTCACTATTTGAGACTCTGATGACCTTTATCAAGATAATATTCAGTTGTGTATGCCGTTTAAACTCCAAACTTTTCTCAAATTTCATGATGTATACCTTATAGGAATCCAAGGTCTCCAAAGCTTTACACAATTTCGATGATAACGCCAATACCATTTATCAAAGTCAATTTAATTTATCACTGTTCAACACTTTCAAACACATTCCGTCTATCATCATAATCACTATCATTTGCTTACTTCACATCATTCCGTATTAGGGTCTTATTAACTTTCCCATACATCACATCATTGTCAGTTTCCCTTTTGAACTTCTTGTCTTCATTTATTTACTCTTTTCATTTGTTTTCCTGTCGGTAACATCGACATGTGCCAATACCTAGTCATCCGTATTTGGACTTCCATAAATTCCACTTCGTTTAAGTATTTTACTTCGCAGTTCGAAGGAGATCTATTCACCTTTCATTGCAATAGGATCACCTCAATAGGATCACCTCAAATTAACATTCCATTTATGTCGTTGGATACTTCACATTCCCATACACACGCAATACATATAACCTCAATCGTATAGTTCACTTGTTATGTCTAAATCTCCTCTTGAGGTATGACTCAATTTCACTTTTGATTTCTTCTATACTTCCTTTCTTGCTACCATCATTATACTGTTCACGAAAGTCTCATAAGCCAATTAGTGTCCCTAATTGCTTTTCAATCATTCTTCACTATACGTGCTATCTCAATCGGAACAATTTTATGCCATAATTTAAAAGATCGGAACATTCCTTACACTAAGGTTCCTTTGTGACAGTCACATAAACACTTTCTTTCACACTTATTCAGTAATCTATACCTCAACATTTTATCCGAAACCAATTAGTAACCTATATAATTCAGACTTCCATAAAATCCTTTCCGTTTATGCTAATCCTCGAATAAATAACTGATGCCATAATCATTTCTCATTTCTTCTCATAAAGGTACATTCAGTCCTCCCATGTCTTACTTTAACCCATTATGAACTTTACACTTATAGCCACTGTACTCATTCACCGATCATCTCCTCTATGATTTCCATGTATCAGTCACATATGTTTCATTAATCACGATCAACGTTACTATCCAATAGATATTCCCAACGATAGGTGACTTACATGCGACAACTCTTTCTTATATCACTATCATTGTTTCATTTTCACTTATCATTGGACTATATGTCTCATCATTTTATTTCCATATCCGTCACGTCAAGCTTGACCTTGTAAGGTCACAACGGCTTGACTTATACTGCTGTCATCTCCTTATTACTACTTATCTCTTTATTTTCCTCAAACAGTCTATGATAAGGTATTCACAGTCTTCAATACGCAACAAAATCGTTGATACAACTCCACTGTATCTCCATCCATTTCTCTATTTACCCATCCATTTATCATTTCTGTGTCCATATACATCTTTTCAACTAAATCCAGAATTTCCCGATATATAATCAATAGAAATTGTCAGTCTGTCCTTTTTCCCTTACGATCTTATTATGTTGATTTCCAAACTCTTAGCACCATATTCGCATAACCAGTTCAGTCTCAAGCTTATGCGGTCCAGATCATAACCATTTCACGAATTCATTTCAGTTTATCTGTACGCTTTTATCTCACCCTTTCGATTTTTCCTCACTCTACTAGGCACTAGGCATCTTGTTTTTTTTCAATTCTTTACATTACAGATAGTAGTTCTGATTACTTATTGATCTTCTTACACTCTCGCTATCATCATCTATCTATGATATCTACGAATATCTAACACCAATACAGTGAATCAATATCTACCTAATCAGACCATCTACACTTTACTCCGTTCCAATATTTCCCAGTTCATCACATATACAGTCAGAGCTGTAATTACCTAATCATCCCGGACTTTTAATCTCATTAGGCCTACTATAACCAATATGCTTCCCATATCTTTAGTGGACCTCTCCTAGTTCTAAACATATTCATTTTTCTATCACCGCAATATTACCATTTTAATCCGGGAATTCATTGATATCAATTCTTTCCTTAATCTGTCTAGGCCAACTAACACAGTCATTCTAACCACAGTATAGTTTCAATCTCCTTATCCATTTTTTTTTCCTTTTTCCTAATTGTTTATACACTTTCAGGGGTTCACCCTCTAACACAGTCTCACTGTTCTCTCACTTAGTCACTTGACACGTATGCACACGTAGGATTTCTACCGTGCGACTCAAATTAGGGATCGATTACTACGATGCGCAATGACACGACTCATATGCATGCACCTATGTTTGGTGTGCCCGGATACATTACGTACACACAGGCTCGATACCACCTAAATGTAACACCCACTCCCCGAGTGACCGAACCCGATATCATTGGTGACATCCGAGTCCGTGCCCCGCGAGGGTGACGTACTACATCAGTCGGTCGGTAAAACTCGGTATACTTTTTTTTTGAACCATTCATTCCACGTTAGCGCGACAAACATAGTAGACAGTAGAAAACCTTTGCAGTAGATACAATCATTTAATAATATTTTACAGTAACCAAACAGTACAATTACAAATCATTTTACAACAATTGTGGATTACAAAATTAGGAAACCCTAATGCAGACGCGAACCGATCCCAACCTCTACCTGAACTTGCACCCAGGCATACTCCCGTGTCAAACGGGGTACTCTTCTAGTCCTGAAAAATAAATTGCAATTTTGGATGAGTTTGCGAACTCAATGAGAAACCATCATCGATGGTTCACCCAACTCATGCATTCACAAATCATATACACATAGCACACAGTAGCATTTATAGTATATCACATGCAATTTCCTTACTCACATTTTTCCAGTCATATGCAGTCAATTTACATTTTTTTTGTCGATCATATCACGTATGCAATGCGCGTGTGACACTTTTCCATTTTCATTTCGTTGTTGTGACCGAGCGCCTATCAGTGATCAGTAATCTAGGGAGTAGGAGAACCCTCAGGGTATGCACTAACTCCCCTCGAGCTCGAGGCTCGGTTCGATCTGATGTTTCGTTGGGCTTGAAGCCTTGATACTGATGAGCCTGTGCTATCCGAGCACTGCGTGGGAGAGCCCTCAGGGTATGCACCACCTCAGGAGACAAGCGATACCACGACATTTCGTTGGCTGCTTCGGTCACAACTGCCAATTATCTGATCATTTACTATGCATGAATGCACATGTCTCATTTTCAATTCTCAGTCATATGCAATTCAATTTATTTTCACTGATGCATTCACAATTCAATTCATTAACCATTTGCTCACATTGGCACTTCAATATCACAATCCAATATTTGAACACCCATGGTCCAAATCAATCAAAACAATCACACAAATATCCATCCTTAACTCCTCGTGGCATCGGTCATATAATTAATAAACACATAAAATTTGAAACCAACTAGGTTACTCACACTTGTACTTCGAGCTAATGCCGGAAGTCTCGCAACGTCCGTGGGATGACGTTCAACTATGCCTCTAGAACAATTAAAATAAGTACCCATTACCAATCGTATAGTTAGAAATATCAAACAATGCACAGGGAACAATTTAAAACGTGTACAATGCATGTTCATGGCATTCCCGACCCTAATCCAAAATTTTCCTATTAGAAATTTCATCTAAAAATTAGAAAGCTATAGCCACTGACAGCACTCAATTCGGACCTCGATCAGTTCAACAATAAATAAAACAGTGAGCAGAACAATTACGGGACCCACGTCAATTTCCCTCTAAAATTCCCAATTTCTGCAGAATGAAATTCAATATTCAATGAATCCGATGCCTCAAGAATCAGGTCAATCGGACGTCGGACGGAAAAGTTATTCACGAAAGAAAACAAAATTCACATTAACAAATTTATACCTATATATATATAACCCTTATTTCCCCCTTTATTTTCTGATTTCCAACCATACTTCCAACACCCATAACTCTTTGCACACAACTCTAAAAATCATAAACCATACCTCATTGGAAAGATCATAAAAACCTCTACAAGTTTCAAGAAGACCATAAAAATCAATTCCACTCCTAAGGGTGTCAAAAACCCAATCAAAGGTGCTGCCTAGTCCATACCTCTAAATCAGAACAGTACATGGTAAATTTAGTAACTCTCATTCTGTTCAGTCAAAAATAGAACAATAAATATGCTCATCAAGATCACAATGTTATCTATAACTTTTATGAACAACTCAAAGTCCAATTCCATTGTTAACTAGGTCAAATAATTCAATCAATGATGCTGTCCACGAAATCACTCGAAGCGATGAAATTTCTATCAAGCATAACTCCTGTACACAAGTCAAAAAATCACTACCTTATATCCCTGAAAGATACAATCTGAAATTTCAAGTTTCATGAAGAACCCACACTCCAATTCGATTTCTAACAATTTCAAAACTATTATGCAAGTTCTTGCCATGATCACCATTCCCATCCTAATGCAAGATCGAGTTTTTACAAAATCATAACTCCCAAATCGACCTCTAAAATTATATGCCATATCTCATCTTCAAGATAATTTCTTCTTCTGAAACTTTGAAGAAGATCACTCACACCAAATTCAGTCCACAAAATGGCTAAAATTGCTTCCAAGCAGAATACTCACAAGTCCAGACACTTAAGCTAGGTTTCATCAACATGCCCAAAACCAGTCCATAGAAAACAGTTCATATCTCTCAATATACACCTCTAAAAATAGCAAGATCAGTGGAAATGGAAAGATCATTTAATAGACTTCAACTTTCATTTAGATCATTTTCTCTAAATCCTTTTAAATTAATTTAGAAAAATCATCAAAACAATCAGATCCTTAATCCGGATACTGTTCACCTAAGCCAAGACAGTAACTTTCCAAGCCAAATTTCACCCTCTTAGAGTCACAATTAGACAACACCTATTTCACATAAAAATGTAGCCAACAAATCAAAGTTTCAGTGGGCATAAACCTTGCCTCATTTTCTCACCTATACAATTAGTTATGATCAAAACATTCCAATAGGTCAAAATTCAATTTCCAGCTTTCATCAACAACCTAAGTTCTATCACTTCTAACATCAATAACACATGACTAAGCATCCATTCCTACCTTTAATTTCAGCACAACAAACACTTCTACAATGACACAAAAATTGGCAGCACATACCTACACAATTCCTTACTTTATTTCCCTTTATTACACATCACAAACATCATTAACAACATCACTTATCACATACTTTAACTACCACAATCAATTCCCTCACACAAGCATGCTTTTAAACCCATTTAAACCTACCCCTTTCATGATCAAATAAATGCACAAGTGCTTCCCATGCATACTTCTAACTACCATGGTATTCAATACCTAATGAAAACATCATTAAAACAAAGAACTTAAATGAACTTTACCTATCAAGCTTCCAATCTTTACTTCCTTCTTAACTTCTTCACTTCCTACCTTCACTATTCACTTCCTCCACCACCATATATATGTATTTCATCATCATGGGAAGACTATAGCTTGGTGACAATTTAGAGAACTCTAGAGTGTTTGGAAGAAGATGAAAACAAGAAGAAGAAAATCGATGGATAAAGATGGAGGTTTCGGATGAAGGAAGAGGAGTAGCTTTCAAAGTGAATTTCTAACCCTTTCAAGGAGGAGAGCCGTGATAAACAAGGAAAACTCAAGTAGAAACCATCTTTTAAAACTCATTTATTACCTTCAAGTATGTAGAATGTCGTAAGTGATGGACATAAGAAGACAAAAGCAATGAATGAAGAGCCACTTGGCTTTTATAAATGGGAAAAGACAAAAGTGAATTTGATTAACATAATTTAATCATAATCTAATCTCATTTACTCACACTTAAACACTAATCATGACTCTCACATAATTCCCACAATTAATTTATTCCATAATCCTATGCCATTATGCAGCCCTTTTGATGCAGAAAAGGTTCACTCGATCGGTCGATTGAAATTTTTCATCAGGAAAGAACCGAAAAATTTCAGAAAAATTTTCATAAATTCCTAAAATAGAAAAGCGATTTATGGCACTCAGCATAATTTTTCAAGCCCATTAACCACGTTAATCCCACTAAAATGCCGTTTAGGCCCAATTACCGGGAATATCATGTATGCATGTACAGTAATTTCATGTGCACAAATTCACGGATCACCAGTACCAATATGTATGGACACTACTCATACATCCCAATTAATTTCACCTTATGCCAATTTTACTATTTTTCCCTTCCAGTAGGGGGTGGGATGTTACAGAGATAAAGTCTTGTTATTCAAAGCTCGCTTCACCTTCAAACATGGGACTTTCAATACTCGTTGGGAGGGACCGTACTTGGTCACAAAGGTGCACAACTTTGGTATGGTAGAGCTTTTACATGAAGCAACTGGAACCTGACTCAAGGTCAATGGCCATCTTTTGAGGCTCTATTATGAGAACCAGAAATCACTGTGAATATCAGGTTTTTCCGTCTCCTTTGCTTATTTCTTTACGTTTTGTGTTTCGCACTTACTTTTTCTAGCCATTAGATAGATAGCTTCCTTTGTTTTCTTTTCATTTTCCTATCATCGTTTCTGTCCCTTCATGAGTTTCTATGCATTTGTGCTTCTTGTACATTTTCATTGAGGACAATGTGTGCTTCAAGTGTGGGGGAGTTGTTTCCTCATTTATTTTTCACATTGTATGACTGTTGATATTGAGGACAATATGAATTGTTGGCTAATTGGTGCATTCTGCTGATAAACTTGGTGAATTTTCTATCTTTCGTCATTCTGCATTTCTTCTCATGACGAGTGTCCACACGTCGCGTAAACGCTCTTGATTTTGTATCGTCGTCCATACATCTCGACGCTCTTACTTCGCACGTCATGACGCAATACTCATGCATGAATGATTACGTGCTTAATTCTTCCACTCATTTCAAATTTACCTCGCTTAGACTTTTGTGGCTTTTGTTTTCAAAGTTTTACTAGGTTCAAAATGATGCTTGAGTTTTTGAAAACACCTCCATCCTTTTAATGATAATTGACCTTGACAAAATCTTGCTTTCAATGTTCTCAATTCAAAGTGAATGGAAGCATGCTAATAAAGTGGCATTGTGAGTTTTTGAGACTTGAGATTATTCATGGAGATTATACCCTTGTGGAAGGATATTTGAGCCATAACTTTTCCTCTATTTTTGTGTGCATCTACTTATTTCATTCTTTTCTAGAATTTGTTTCAATTCTTACTTGAAGCTTAATGGACTGAATTTTTGTTGATATGATAGAGGCGTTCCTTTCTCAACCCATTTTCCTAAACACTGTCCACTACACATTTATTCCTTGCTAACCCCTTTGAGCCCTCCTATTATGAGCTGATAGCAGCTCCTAAATCTAATAAGGCACGTCCTATGGTCACCTTTCCTATAACACAAGGAATAGTGAACGATCCAGGATCCTGACACTTAACTGGAATTTGGGGCTTGAACAATGCAGACACATTGGAGCTTACCTGGACTCTCTCGTTTGGCCTAAATTTTCTCTTGTTAGTGCACAAATCCTTCAAATATTTTGCATAGGCCGGAACTCTCTTCACTAAATCTAGCAAAGGCACATTCACTTCAACCTTCCTAAACAAGTCAATAATTTCTTTTTCATGTTGTTTTTCATTTAGGTGCTTGCTCATCAAATAAGAGTTTGGAAAAGGAAGGTCTTGAATACTTACCTCCTTACCTTTACCTACTTGCTTGCTTGACTCTCCACTTCCTGCTTGATCATTGGAACTCTCTGAAGTAGTTCCTTTGTTCCTTGAAGCTTGCTTTCTCTCTCTCAGAAGTTCTTCTTCCCTCACACTTTTTAATCTCTTAATCTTATCCTGTGGTGGAGGTACTGGCTCACTCTCAATCTTATCCTCACATGGCTCTTCATCATCTTGAGGCTTAAACCTCACTTGCTTCCCACTCCTGAGGGCAATGGCATTCAAACTCTTCGGGTTCATCACAATATTTGAAGGAATAGTCCCACTGCTTTTTGCTTGATTTTCACTCATGTTGTTAGACAAGCTGAGTAACATAAAATTTATGTTCTCCGCTTTGGTCTCCCATCGCTCCATCCTCTTCTCCAAGGCATTGAACTCGGCGTGCGATCTTTGAGGAATCTGTTGAATCAAAGAAGCAATAGCATTAAACTGGTTAGCATTAGAATCCTCTCTTCCTTCATCAAGGTCATCATCTTGTGGAGCAACCGATTGGTATCCTCCTTTGGTGGGACTACCGGGCTTCTTTGTTGATTAGGAACCGACTAGTGGAAGTGCTAGCTCCTCCCCCTTGTGAAAATCTGGTAGGTGCCTGTTCTCCTCATTCCTCCAATCAATCTAGGATTAGCCTTCCATCCTTCATTGTATGTGTTGGAGTATGGGTCCCATTTCGATTCTGCCGCCTTGATACATTGCGAAACTTCCTCATATCGTCTCAGGCAAACACTCAAATATACATTATCGACCCACAATTTTCACAACTAGGTGCGGTAAGCTCTGTTGAAGTAGTAGAACGATGCACATTCAAATTTTTCAGCTCGGTAGTGATGCAAGACAATTTGTGATGTTATCCGATTTTCCAAAGAATCCACTTTTGATTCTAGGCTTTCCATTCTTTTAGCTTGAGCCGTCAAGGCTCCCAACTCATGCACTCCTCTTTGATCTCGACATTGTATCATTGATGGTTTAAAGCCATCTTCTTAATCGATCTTATGCTTCCAAGGCATGAAGGTCAATCGAGAGCCTTCGATCTGACATCTAACATACCCTTCTCCTGACTCTTCAACCCATCATAAAAGTACTGCACCAATTGTTCATCAGGAATTTGGTGATGGGGGCATCTGGACAAAAGATCTTGGAAGCGGTTCCAATAATCATACAGTGACTCATCGTACTCCTGACGGGCTGAGTAAATCTCCTTCCTCATGGAAGATGTCCTGGAAGCTGGAAAGTATTTCTCCAAAAAGGCCTTCCTCAGATTGGCCCAGCTATGGTAAGCATTGGCCACATGCCTAGGACGACTCATATACCACTCTCTTGCTTTCCCTTCCAAGGACAAGTGAAATACCTTCCAAAGCACTTGATCCAAGGTAGCTCCCACTGGCTTCATACTCTGGCAGATCATTGTCAAAGCCTGTAGGTGCATATATGGATCCTCTCCTGCCAAGCCATGAAATTTAGGAAGAGAATTAATCAACAAGCCTTTAATCTCAAAATTAACATCAAAATTAGGGCAAGCAGTAGTAAATGGATCATAATGAACATCAAAAGTTGTCGCTTCCCTAATTGTCCTACGTCTCTGGTTCTCATTGTTTTCTCCCACCCTCTCATGCTCACCATTTCCTCCATTAGTCCCATTTCTAGGTTGGTGAACAGGATAATCAGGATTCGGAAAAATGTTTGGATTCTCAGCCATATTCTCACTATCTCGCTCAACTACTCTCCGTCTCTCTTGTTCTTTCCTTTCTTTCCTAAGTCTCCTCAAATGTCTCTCAACTTCGGGATGGAATTGAACAAATCTACCTCTCCTGGGCATGCACCAAAAAAATCAATCCACAAATAAAATGAATGGTAACAAAATTGCTCACAGTCACACAAGATCGGATAAAAGTGAAATGTGATGAATGCGAGAGTATGGATGTATGAGTGTATGTATGAGTGTGTATGTGTGAAAATAAAAATGTGCAAAGTAACAGACAAAAATCAAAGTATGATGCGTTTGTGTGCAAAAGAGAATCAAACCTATACTATGAACAAGCGTAAAGATCAAACTATAATAAATGCAAGCAAAAACAATGATTCCTATTATCAACGACAAATCAAAAGAATGACAATGGCTATTCGATGGTAAACCAATTTTTGGTTCCCGTATGGCGCCAATTTGATCATGGCTCATCGATGCGATCTTACGATCGATCCTTGAAAACCGGTCAAATAAAATAAATTCCAAGATTGCTGTATAGAATGCAACCTCAGGTCGTCTCACTTAATTGGAACCAAATAAAAATGGTCTAACTAGCCTAATTGTCAAAAATTGCAATTGAAGTTGATAAACGGGGGTTTGGTATTTTGGTCAAAACTAATAAAGTAATCAAAATCTAACAAAAAGTAGAAAAGAATATTTTTGGGATTTTTGAAATAATGCAATAAACAAAGAATCGATAAAATCAAATTGATAAAATCCTCTTGAAAATGAGGCTCGAGCTATCACAGTTCAAAATGATTTTAGGGATACAATCCACTAAGTTTGAAAGATCAACCCTAAAGGACTCTTTAGGTCCAAAGATTTAATTAATGAACTCCATCATTTAAACCTTTGTTAAAAACCTTAGTGTGAGAATAGACAAGCAATTGCAACCGGTCTATTGAATAAAACACAACAATCTCAATCAAACACAACTCGGCAGATAAAGACCGTAAATGCAATATTCAATGACATATATGAAACTTCATATATTAAGCATCAAAAGTTCTACAAATTACTTAGTCCAAATCTCAACATAGTTATCAGCACACGGTTAAACTATAACAATGCTAATCTAGAAATATCAATGCAATCCTCTAACTCAGAAGTTACACAAATATAACTAGAATTCAGATACCATGTGATTACTCCCCTTCGAAGCTTCTGTGAACTCAAGCCATTGCTACATTTTCAAGAGGAAAGTTGACTCAGCCACGCATGACTCTGGTTGATCCCTCAGATACTGGAGATGTGACGATGCTCATTTTGGCGAGAAGACGCGGCGGTGGTGATGATGGTAGCGATGATGAAAACATGGAGATGGAATCGAATGTCGTCTCCTTCTTCTGCTTCCCGAGTCTGCGTGTTCAAAGTCTTCTCTATCTCCCGTCTGCGTATGACCTAAAAACGACAAGTTTTTATATGATGGAGCACGGGTAGGGTCGAACGATGAGGCGAACTTTCCATAAAAAGTCGATATATCGCCAGACGTTGCGACGAATAAAATAAATAAATCAAATTGCGTGGCGTGTGCAATCGCTTGCTCGTCGTCGCGTCGTGTGCATCGCCGTCGCGTCGCGACGTCTTGGAAGTCTTTGTCTTTCGCCGCGTCGTGTGAGATGCCATGCGTCATGACGTGCGGAAAGACCTATGGTATTGACTTCGGACGTTGACTCCTTTGTTTACGCAATAAGATAATAGCAACAATTTGCGTACCAATTGTCCCAATAAAATTGTAGAGAATAAGTATCAAATCATGACAATTTACTGACAAATTAAGAATTGAAAGAACTTGGTATGAGGAACCAATTTAAGCACAAAAATCATCAATTAGGAGTCAACACATGCACAAGCAGTTATAAAAATGCAGCCAATTCATAGTATAAACTTGGCTCAATCACATTGCATGAATGCATGAAATATAATGGCAATTGTGACTATAGTAGCCAACGGTTAGAGCTTAAAGCTCAACGAGTGAAAATGAGCCTCGAGCTCAAAAGTGATTCAGAGTCTCAGGCTCAACGTTTAATGAGCCCTGTATCCCCCAAGCGGATAAGGGGCAGTTATCAATGAGCCCTATATGGAACAATTTAGGCACTCGATCATAACAAAGTAAGAAATAAAAAGTACATCTCATGTGCACTGCGTATGTATAAAATGAATGATTAAGTGTATTGAATATGAAGTGTGAAATTGAATGTGAAATGTGAAATAATGTGAAATGTGAATTATGTGTTATGTGATTGGGTAAGCCATCGATGATGGTCACTCATTAAGTTCGCAAAACTCACCCAAAATTTGCAAATATTTTTCAGGAATCAAAAGAATACCCTGTTAGGTAAACGAGAGTATCTCTGCAGCATACAAGTAAAAGACAGAGGTTGGGATCAGTTCGTATTTGCATTGTACTTTTTCCTTTTGTATTGAATTGTATAATTTTCACAATTTTTGTATCAAATAACGTATTCAGAAACTTTTGCACAATGTGTATACAAATGTATTTATGTTGAAATTGTAATGGGCCCAAGTGGAAAGTAAATTTTCGATAAGCTGTGTATTGATTGTTTTGCTATGATTGAAAATGTTTATGAAATGAAGTGGGCCTGATTTGGTTATCAATTTCGGCACTTTATGTTTGTGATTTCAAAAAAAAAATTGTATTGGAATTTGAATGATTGAGTGCTATAGGATGCCACCCTCGCGGGGCACGAACTCGGATATCATCTATCGATATCAGGTACGTGTCTTGCGGGAGTTGGATGCTACATAAATCCTTCATGATTCAAAAGTAGATGAAAAGTTTTCAAGAAAAATAAGGTAATTGGCTATCAATGTGGGTATTATCATTCAAAGACAAGGTTAATGTCAAAATTGCTTGCTCCAAAGGGATAAAATAGGGTAGATAACAATTAAAGAAAAATAGGCTAAAACAACTGGTCAAATCTAAGTACCTTTATCATTTTGATGCCTCTAGTTTGACAATTTGGTCTCAACATGAATAATAAGAACAATTTTAAAATTATCCAACTATACATGATATACACATAATAAAAAAGAACCAAACATAATATAATGATGTATTGCTCTTAGGCTTAAAACTCACATTTAAGCTTAATATGTGTAAATAATATGCAATTTTCATTCAAATTAACAATCTCAATGATTACTAAAAGTACATCTAATAAAACAAGTCTATTTCAGCCTTCATCCTTTTGCATACTAACTCAACTCGATAATTAATAACAACCTAAAGTGTTGTTGAAAGATTTTAAATAAATTGAGATTTTAGTTAAAAAGAATAAATAATGAGGATTATAATAGGCACGATAATTGGCCCAAAATTGAAAATTTTCTTCAAATTTTATTCAAAATTCAATATACCCTTCTCCACACTTAAAGATTTACATTGTTCACAATGCACATACTAAAAGAACATAAAAAAATAAGATCAAAGAAAAACAAAGTGAGAAAGGAATATTGGTGTGGTACTTCTTTAAGCGATAAACTTGTTGCAATTTCCTATCCTCGCAAAATAAAAATAAAAGGGGATAAAAGGCAAAAATAAAATAAATAATAATACTAAACAAGAGTTTAGAAAGGCTACTCACTAGCTATTAAGACAAAACAAAATAATAAATAAATAAACAATACACAAAATGTAAAAATAAAAATGAAAGAAACAAAAAACACTACATACAACATCTTAGTCCCCTCTGTGTCTGCCAGTCCATAAGTCTACTGAGAATGTCCATTGTTTAGGTATCCTTAAGTGCAGCATTTGTAGTAACATAAGCATCTACTTACTGTGGATTTAGTGATAATATGACAACTCTAGTTGGTGGAGGTGGTACCTCGACTTTGAGATATCCTGCAATCTTGAGCAATAACTCCTCCATCCATCTATCATGCATCTTCAGCTGTGTTGCACACTTCGTTAGTCTTATTGCCCATCCTGAATAGTGTGTTGCACTCCTAAGATCTGCCTTATGTATTTCTCTAAACAGTTGATCTTCAGATGGTCTAGCTATGGAGGTGTCGATAATCTCCTAGGTGAGTTCGGACTCTCCAATAAGTCATCCTAATGCTCGACTTCTCATATCATTCACTTTAGCAACTACCTACTTTTATTGGTCTCCAACCAATCTATAGATATCACCTACTAGTCCCTATCTCAGAGTCACTATTTGCATGTTCTTTATTGTATCTAGACTCAAAGAGACCATGTTATCGATTAGTCTCATTAATGGTAATCTACCAAAAACTTCCATCCTACTAGCTAGTTGGGTCATATAAGGCCCAATACAAATCATGCCCACCTTTTTATTCTCATATTGGTGCGTAAAATATTTGGCCAATATGTGCCCCAGATGAATAGGAACCCACTCTTTCATGCTTCATAAATACAAACCATTCACTTCCCCAAAACTCTAAAGCTATCACTTTGCCTACTCGATGTATGACCAAGTATGGTATGAATATACTTGAATGTAAGGCATCTCAATGTGGATGTTGTATTATTGCTAATACAACTGAAAAAATGTCTAGCCTCTATCTCGTATGGATAATCCACTTGAAGATCAAAATAATATTGAATTTCCATAAAATCTTGATCATAAAGGCCCATCATTATGAAAACAATTAATGTAGTTCATCCACGTCTTATCCCCTAGCAACCTAAACTGAATGGAGTTATGCCGGTTTCAAATGAAGTGGCCTTCTCCAAAAAGGAAGTGGAGCAGAAATCTAGTATGAGCTTCCTGTAAATAGGCTTCACTATCTCAAAGATAGTCCAACATATCTAGGCATTAAACGAATTTAGTTCATAAAAATAGAAAGCATAATCAAAGATTTAGAAGGAGGATTAAAAACAAAATAATTCATTATATATCCCTTTTAAATAAAATTCACGAAACTTTGATAGAAATATGCTGCATTTTAATAATTAAAAATAAAGTGAAAAAGGGAATAATGTTGGATTATTAAGTGTAATTGGTTTGAAAATTTTTCTTAAATAAGTCTAATAAAATTTTGTAATGTTTAGTTCAGAAGGTTAGATTAAAGAGTAGATTGGATTTGTCAATTAGTTGAGTCCAAAATTCATGTAAAGATAACCTTAGATTATATATTGGATTTGTCAATTAGTTGAGTCCAAAATTCATGTAAAGATTGTAACATCCCGTCCCCATAATAAGGATTAGGACTCAAATTTCAATACATGTGAGCTTAAAGAGATTAAGAAACTACATTTTCTTGCTCATGCGTAATGTTAGCATATATGCATAAATATTTAATCTTTGCACAAAGAAAAATAAGTGTACATACATTCATTGACATCTTCTGGGTATGATTGTTTTTAAATGTGATTTTATTGAAAAGGAGAAGTAGAGGGAGTAGAGAGAGTGATCTTGGTATGAGTTGTGATAAGGAAAGATTTGGAAACAAAATTGGTAGTGGTCTAGAAAATGTTCACTGAGTGTGCTTCAGTCTTTTAGCCACAACGTTTTCTCTAGTTGTCCAAACGAGATGATTCTTGATTTGGATTAACTAGATATATATGGCTACATTTTGTATGAGGACGTTGAATTTCAATTCCATCTCTAAGAGTCTCAAAATTTCATGAAGTTGAGAACTGGGTGCAGTACATTGGGAGCTGAATGTAAAATTTGTGTTCTGACTTCGGGAGAAAATCTGAATTAATTTAGATAGATTTCGGCAAAGTTGCCTTCTTAGGAGTTGTAGATCTTTCTTTTATATTTCCAACGGTATATAGTATGAAATTTTTGGACATCTAAGTCGAAAGTTATGATCATTATATGTGGAGAAGCAAAAGTAAGACGCAACAAAGTAAGACGCAACAAAAGTAAGACGCAACAAAAGTAAAACACAGTAAAAGTAAGACACAACAAAGTAAGAAGATGCAGAAGATAGAATTTTACTTCAAGGTCTTCATGAAATTTGTAGCTCTTGAAGTCCTCTTTCGAACCATCTAAAGAACGCCTTAATCAAAAAATTTTAGAGAAAGTTATAGCTGTTTCCCCGAAACAGGTTCAGTATGATTGAGGACAAAAGTGGATTGGATTCGTTTGGACATAACTCCTTCTCTAGACACCCAAATGACTTGATTCTTAAACCATTGGACTCGTAAGACATTGCTCTACATCTCTACTAAAAATAATAGCCCTTGGAATCAAATTTAGAAAAACTTGAGTGAAAAAGTGAAACGGGTATAGCGAGTGTATTCTTCAATAGTATGATTTGATGTTATTCTACTGAACATACTTCAGTATTTTGATGATATCCTGATCTGTAGAGCTTCAAATGAGATGATTTTTAATTTGTGGTAAACTAGAGACATGAAGATACAAATGGTATGAGAACTTGGAATCTAATTCAATCTCTAAGATGCTTAAATTTCATATGGGAGTTGTGCATAGTACATTGTTTAGGACAAGAGCAGTCCAAAAATGTTTGAAGTGTATCTTTCGAATCACTGATCTGAATTGAATGATTTTGGTGTCAATGGAAACGTAAGACAATAGAGAAGATTCTTCTAGAATAAAGTGTTATGTCAGAATATTCAAGAGTACTTTTTCCAAGACACTTACATGTAAAAGACATAAGGCATAAATGGAAGGGCAAATGAGACAATTCTCAATCATTAAGGGCATAATTGGAAGAAGTGTTGTCTTGCCTATAAATGGAGTAGAAACACGTGAATGAAAGGAAAAAGTAGATGAGAACAACAAAAATGAGAGAGAAAGAGAAGAAGAATTTGGTGGTTTGAGAAAAAAGAAGAAAGTGGGTTAGGGTTTAATTCTTCTTAGTCTTTAAGAAAGATTTTGAAGCTGTCCAAGAAGAGAAAAAGGAAGAGGAAGAAAGGACTTTCCATTTGAGCTAAGGATCTCTTCATTTGATGAAGAAGTAAGGTAAGATCATTTTGAATCTTTTGAATTTTTGGAACGATTCTAGTTCATAGAGTTTAGAAAATGCTTGGTTTTAAGTGTTCTAGAATCAATTTTAGTGATTTTGATTTATGGGATTTTCAATTGGGTTCCTATTGGATGAGAATTTGAATATTTTGAGATCATATGAGGTTAAAAAAGAGATGATGAGAAATTGAGTTATAATATAAAGTAACCAAGTGGTCTTGAGGTGTAAGCTTATGAATAAGCTAGGCATATGCAAAGGGTGAAGATTTAAAGGAGAATTTAGAAAGATTATGTACAAATGAAGTTTAAATCTAAGTTCAATTAGACACATATGAATTATGAAATGGGAATAAGCATAATACGTGTTCTAGAACATATGCCTGGGATTGTCATTGAGCATGCATTATACATAGTCCATTATTACAATTGTGTATAAATAAATGTTTATACATGTGCAATTATTGATGAGTGTGCAATGTGTGTCTTGCATTAATAGGTTGTGCAGGTCAAGTGTTCGCATTCAGGCATTTTCAGAATTTGAAAGCAAATGTTAATCTAGAGCGTACTGCGAGTAGACCGAGATGGTCTCACTTCATTGTTTGTTATTTGAATTCTGTATTATTTGACTATCGAATGACTTTGTAAATGTGATTGATTATGTTAGTTTTCGAACAGGAGGTCCGATAATTGTGATGATTGACTTGGATATTGAAGTGCTACTTGAATGTGAATTAGATGAACTAAGTGTATTGTAGTGATTGCTAAGTATTTTCGGAATATGTAATCGCATGCAAGTGAAAGTGTGAATTCTCAACTATATGTTGAATGCCGAATTTCAATCCGATGATAAGTGAATATGATTGAATAAGAGCATGCAAATATGAGTGATACATTTCATTTCATGAATACATGAAACATAATGGTTGTTGTGATCAAAGTAGCTACCGATCAGAATTTAAAGCTCAGTGTGTGAAAAAGAGTCACGAGCTCAAAAGTGATTCAGAGCCTCAGGCTCATCGTTTAATGAGATCTATATGGGACAGTTATCAATGAGCCCTATATAAGACAGTTATCAATGAGTCCTTTAAGGGACAGTATAGGCACTTTATCACATCAAAATAACAAATAAAAAGTGGTTCTCATGACACTGCATATGCGTAATTAAGTGATTAAATTGTATTGAATGTGAAGTGTGAAATGTGTGATGATGTGATTTATCTGTTATGTGATTGGGTGAGCCATCGATGATGGTCACTCACTGAGTTCGCAAAACTCACCCAAAATTTGCAAATATTTTTTAAGATCAAAAGAATACCCCGTTAGGCCAACGGGAGTATACCTACAGCATTCAAGTGAAGGATAGATGTCAGGATCAGTTCGCATCTGCATTACATTTCTTTATTTTGTATTGAATTGTATATTCCGCAACCCCTTATATAAACAGGTTTTTTCGAAATGACTCAAGTGTTTTGTATTTGTGAAAGGGCCCAAATGGCTATTGAAAATGTTTATGAATGAATGTGAGCCCAAATTAACTATCGATTTCTGCTTATTATGTTATTGATTTCAAAAAAAATATGTAGATTTTTGAATGATTGAGTGCTTTAGAACGTCACCCTCACGGGGTACAGACTCGGATATCACCATTGATGTCGGGTTCGGGTCTTATAGAAGTGGGGTGTTACAACGATAACCTTAGATTATACTTTTAGAATAGTGTAAAGTTCATGAAACTTTGAATTTTGTTATCAATAAATTATTTTATAGAACTAATGATTAATAGTTACATATATGGATTTCTAAAATATATGAATTATGTTTATTTATTTCACAAATAATTAACTAAGTACAAAGTATTTCACATTTATATTTTATTACGTATTATGAGGTGTATCACTCGTTAATTCAACAAAAATTTGTTAATTAAATTTTCAGTTGTGTATGACTATAATTTAGAATATTAAGGTAAATAAATCATGTTTATGAAATAAAATAGAAACTATCTTATAATAGGTTGTGAATAAATTGTATAAATCATGAATTTGTGACTTGCTAGGATATATTACATTCGATGGTCATAGATTGATATGTTGTTTAAATATGAGTGAGCGATGGTTAGGTATCTATCCATGAAGCAGATATCGAGACATTATGAGTCCCGAGTGTGTCTTGTATCGATAGTTAGGTATTAGGATATCCTGAGTCTTAGACATATCCTATGTTGATGACTTCGTACTAGAGTAGTACCAAGTTACTAAATTTGATTGAGGAATTGAGGTATCCTGTACTGATATTTATATAACTAATTATGTTTCCACTTAGTTAGAGATTACGATGAGTAGAGATGAACCAATAGACCATTGAATCTAAGTCTACTAGGTTAAACATAGCCTAGATAATTCAATTAATAATAAGATAAAATGTAGATGGAAGTAATAAAATAATATTAGTCTTAATCATTGCTAATGATAAATTTTGGATGTTTGTTAATTGTTTGAATAGGCTAAGTATTGTTGTCTATTTAGTATTATATGTATATTTTAATCATTTGACTAATTTCAATATACATATTGCGTTATTTGATTTTAAGGGTATAGTTTGTTACTCTTACTAAGTAGACAACTCACTCCTTTTCATTATTTTTTAGGAGATAGAGATTGTCGATAAACCTAGTGCACGTGATTGACAGACTGAAGTTTAGTTGAGGCTAGTATATTAAATTAAGTAAAGTTTTCTTTATTGTATATACTTTTGTAAATGACAATTTGAGTAGTTGTGTTTGTATATAATATTTTTGTGACTAACGAACATCTTTTTTAAAAACTAATAAAGATTTTGATAATTAATGTTATAATTGTGGAAGAATTTGGATAATGGTGGTTTAAGAATGATTGGAGCTTTACAATCAGATAAAGGTGTTACAAGGTTGATGCTAAAGGCAGAGGTGAATTTCGATGAGAATAGTGTTTTGAGTGGAAGAGAATTGGTAAACAGGGGGGAAATTTTACATATGAAGTCTTTGTCAAGGAGAGATTGGTGATGTATATAGCTTTGGAGTTCTATTTGTTAGCAGTGTAGGGCCCACTATGAGAGGGGGCCCCATTTCAACAGTCCCCTCTCTAGACTCTAAGAAGTGATGCACAGTACATTCTAAGAAGTGATGCACATTGCTTATAAATGACTATAACGTTATAAGCTAAAGTTATAACTTTTTTTAAAAGTAAAAGTAATTTTGTGGTCCTCATGCTTATAAATAGTCTTGAAATATTTAAGTATATTTTTACTTTCTAATTTCTTTCTTTTCATCATTGTATGTATTTAAAGTACTCCAACTCAAAAATTAGCAGTAAAAAAATTTATGATTCTATCTTCGAGTTACGAGTATAATTTAAAGGTAAAGTTTCGATTTTTAATATATTTTTACTCTTTGTTTTTATTTTAATATTAGATATTAAATTTTGCTATTTTTTGTATCACGATATAATACCATTTATATATCTTTGTGATATATTGTGAAGTTGTTGGAGTTTGGTTGTGCTTGCATACTTCTTCCAGTTCCATACAGGTGTTTTTGTTCTTTTTCTAATCCAACTGTGTTGTAATTAGGTTATATTATGTTACCTAAAAAGCATTTTTCTGGAAGGAAAAAAAGGAAAAAAAAAAAAAAGAAAATAAGTAGCACAGTTGATAGAATCCCAAAAAAGAGCAATAAATAAATTTATTAAAAGAGTAGGCTCCTCTAGTGAGAGTCATGAAGAATTAGGTGAAGGTGATTTTGAACAACATAAAGAAAACTTAAGTGATGAGATTCATATTCATGAGGATATTAGAAATCTGAGTGAGGATGATCATGTACCAAATGCATCCACTTCAGAAAATATATAGTATATTGAGCAAGTAAGCCCTATATTGGACATTTATGATCCTAGAAATTGAGATAATCTTGATAATAAAGCAAGGGACATTTTAGTTGAAAAAGTGCGTAAGAGTTGAATCTTATGTTTCCTTTAGACGGTACTCTCGTCATTTTTATATTCTTATTATTATAAAATTTGAGTAATAGAGATTAACGATAGAAAATGGTTAGTTTATTCTAAACATGTAGATAAAGTATATTGTTTTTGTTGTAAATTGTTCAAATCTACTAACAAACAAAGTGGATTAGCAAATGACCGATTTAGATATTATTAATGATTTTGCATCTAGAAATGCACGGAAAAATTAATTTTCATAAATCTTGATCTTACGTGTATTTGTTAGTGTTATGATCATTTAATATTTAATTGGTTATGTAAACTTATAAATTGAGTCGTTTATGTTTCATACAAATATATAAACTTAAATATATTGTCGATTTTTTTAGATTCTTTTTTTTTTTAATTTTGCTCATGGCCTATAAAACTATAAGAACGGCCCTGTTTGTTAGTTCTTATTGCTAAAACTCACCAACGTCTGAGTTGAAGCGTTCCAATCTAATCCATTGCAAGGTTAATCTTACACGTTCCAAAAAGGTTTATGATTTGGTTGATCAGTCCATACAGTCTTTGGATTAAAAGCAGGTTGTGTTATGCATCACTCTTGTTTGTTTGCAGAAATTGCCTAAAGGCAGCAGCCATTAATGAACGAGGCTGTAGGGATGCTCAATGGACAATCAGAAGCGCCCAAATTGCCAACTGAAGTCTCCTCATCACCTCCCCCACGTTTCACAGTCAAATCTAAATTACGTAGGACTAATTGATTACTAATATTAATAATCAATTAAGCTTTCTTGGACTTTTATGCTACTTGGTCCAATGCAATTTGCTGTTCTTCTAATTCTTTGCACAATTACATCCTTAATTTTGTTAGATGTCGAAAGTTCATAGATGTAATTTTTCCAAGACAATGCCATTGAAGACCGTTGTACTTCTTAGTTTTCATAATAACAAAATTAGAATTATCATATTTGAGTGGTCAACTTCGATCCACTTAATATTTTACTTATGATGCAATTTTCAAAAATTCTAATGTCCATTAGATTTGAAAATTAAAATTTTGAAAAATTATTTATTCTCTCGTCTCTTAATGAAGAGACAAACTTTATCAATTAAACTTCCTTTGTTGTTATAATTAAGAATGAATGGAAGCAATCATGAACCTCAGCTCATATTGAGGAACAGATTACAACGTTTTGAGGCAAAGAATCTGTACCATATAAAAGCGTCTTCCATATACTATCTTTAAAAATAACTACATGTTTCAAGAAAATGATCTTAACAAAACCTCATGCTTTCTCATTCCTAGTGCTTGCAAAGCATGCTTCTGAGCTCATGGACCTGTCTTCATCTACCTTTATAGTGTTTATCATTGCTGCAACTTGACTTATTGATGGCCTTTCATTTGGTGACGGATTTATGCATTGCAGCGCCACCTGTAGTAAGTTCACCATTCTTTCTTCACTGGCACCTTGTGAGATCAAGGTCCGGTCAAATACTTCCACTGTCCATTCCTCTCTAACTACTGAATGAACCCACCTCGCCAAATCAAAGTCATTGTTTTGCATTAGCTTCCCTGTCAGAAGCTCCAGAAGAATCACCCCCAAGCTGTATACATCAACCTTGAAGGTGCTATATGCACTGTCTCCATTCAGGACATTTTGCTTGAAATTGTCAGATTGATCTTGCCTTGCATATATCATGAGACCATATTCGCTTATGGATGGTTCCATGCTATTATTGAACAAAACGTTTGTTGATTTGAGGTTCCCATGAGCAATTCCATCATCACGAAGCTCCTTGTGCATGGACGCCAACGCCTCGGCAATGTTCAGAGCAACGCTCAGTCTGCTGGCCCAATCGAATAGTTGCCCACTTTCTGATCCTTCAAGTAAACAACAGTAAAATATTTCGTTGGATTAGGCCCCAAAAGGAGTGAGGAGGTAATATTTTTTTGAACAATTTCCTGGTTTTATGCTTGGTTAGAATATCTACTTGACTTGTCTACACCGTTGCCAAGTGCCAAAATGTGAAAAACATTTGCAATTTATGCTCTTGGTAAAGCATGACTATGTCTGAGGTATACAACAGCAGAAGAAATTGCCCATGTCAACAGTTGAAAATTGGAATGTCCTTACCGTGAAGCAGATTGAAGAGACTGCCATTTCGCTGGTATTCGTACACCAGGAGCTTCTCTTCCTTGGAGCAGTACAATGCAACAACCGGTAACACTCTTGTATGCTTCACACTGTCTATCCTCCGCATTCTACGCATAAAGTCTTCCGCTGAAATACCCCAATCTTTGATCCTCTTCACTACCAAGATCACCCCATTGTCGAGTCTGACCTTGTAGAGGCTTCCATGCTTTCCTCTACCAAGCAACTCGGCTGATGCTCGAAGCAAGTCCTCAAATTTCAAATCCTTCACCACAGGATTTGAAAGAATTACAAGTGATGTGGAAGTCCTTCCACTTTCAGCAGATGTAATTGAGTACTCCGATCTTCTGCCACGAGTACTAGATTTGCTGTCATTCTCTGCTGATGTTGTCTTTTTTGCAGCATCGATATTTCTCTCTCTTTGCCTGCTTTTACTAACCAACTTTAAAGCAACCAGGATTAACACAATTGCTAGAACAATTATATAGGCCAGGTAGACGAGAAATGGATGCTTCAATGAACGCTTTCCTTCCTCTTTTGATGGTAAATTTGGCGGTGGGGCTAATGCTGGCGGTGCGGCTAGTGCCGGAGCTGATGGTGGGCATGCATTTGATAAAGGTGCTCCACATAACTCAACATTACCAACAAAGCTGTCTGCGGGAAACTTGCCTTTGAAATCAGGGACTGGACCGCTCAAATTGTTGTTTGAGACATTGAATTCCTCAAGATTAGAGAAATCCAAATGTGGTATTGAACCATTAAGCTGATTGTTTTGGACAAGGAACACCAAAAGGCCAGATATCCTGAACAGATCAGGAATCTCACCAGAGAACTCATTGTCGGATATGTCAAGTTTTTTCAGGTTAACCAACCTTGACAGAGAAACAGGAATGCCACCTGAGAACTGGTTCCCATTTAAGTACAAGTGGGTTAAACTTCTGCAGTTTCCTATATCTTCCGATAACGTTCCAATTATTTTGTTCCCTTTCAGGCTCAAAACAGCAAGAGAACTGGAAGTGCATAGAGAACTAGAATCAATTTTTCCAATAAAATTTAACCCTTCAAGAACTAGCTTAGAAACACGTTGTGACTTGCATGTAAGGCCCTTCCATGTTCCATTACTAGGTCCATTACATGGGTCTGAAGCATTGTTCCAACCCCAACTGGGATCAGTTGGTGGATTACCTGCTGCAAGTATCTCGATGAACTTGAGTAATGCCTGCTTCACGTTTTCTGCTTCTGAATTTGCCATTGGAAAGATCAGAAAGATCGAAATTAGAAGCCCCCGAATGGGAGCTCGATCCATTTTTGTTGAACAAACCAAAGCCGGAGTTTTGTGAAGTCGTTCAGGAGAAAAATACAAGGGGCCATACTACCATTCCCATTTTTTACTTGGAGATGACTGACTTGGAGTTGTTCTGGTAAAACAAGGAGAAGTTTACGAAGTTTCAATGTTGTTGCTTCAAGCAGTTCTCAGTTCCAATTGGCTGAATACTGAGAGAGGTTATAAAGGAACTGAATGCATTTGCGATAAGTTTGTGAATGAAGACAAAATGCCAGGCTCCCATAGCCGGCATTTTGACCTAGTAACGATTTCAACTTTAGACTCACCGTTGGCTCTTACCGATCTGAGATTGCTAATAATTATAGTATCAGTTAATTATTGACGTATCTCCTTTTTGGTGGGTCATTGTACCAACAGAAATATATAAATTATTAACGCTATCATGATGTAGGACAATTGCAGGATTTGCACAAAAAACCGGTTATACTGTTATTTAATGGGATACACTGCGTAGGATTAGCCGTCATGACAGGCTATATCCTGCAACAAAGCTAGAAATAGTGCAATGTTCTTGTTAAAAAAACAGATGACATGTCTTACAGGCCAAAAGATGAGCCAAATCCTTTTTTGTCCTAAATCTCTAATCCGTTTTAGTTTGTTTGGTAAATCTTAGATCTGAATACAAGAATCCAACTGCAATCAAGGGCTGTTATCATGTTTTCTTAACTTTCCGTCATTAATTCCTTTTAGCAGAATAGTTAAGGACTATAAACTGAATCAGTACAATTGTACATTCATTTTTGGCACGATTGGCATATATCGAAAGAGAAGGATTTTGCCTTTCTTTAACCAGAATTTGAACCAGATGAGGAGAAAGGTTTTTGTCAATAAAATCCCTTCACCGCAAACGGGCTACATTTGTTCATATCAATTGGAACCAGCTCTTTTGCTTATCTGGCAGAACAATGCCGCAACTATTTCTTTTAGCTCTATGTAGTAACATATTTGCGTCTGACTTCCCAATTTTGGGCTTCCCGTTATATTTTATTACAGTAATTGGTGGAACGTGTGCTTGGAATGATCAACCGTAGTCGGCCAGATTGCAGAAGCAAAGTTACACAAAAACTGACAAGAAGCATCGCAAGCAGACATATTCGTTGCCAATTGCAATCACATTCGTTACTACAACAATTGTTCACATCTGACTACATTATCAATGAGACTTTGTACTTCCATATCAAAATGTATCACTTGACAATACCTACTGTCTTTACTACACTGCACTCAACAGCCTATGTAACTTTAAGATTATACAAGCATATTAAAGGGAGTTGTGTAACTTAACCATCAAAGGAGGTGAAATGCAACAAACGTTTGTTGCCACCAATTATGTGGTTCTCTATGGGGCTGCTACAGCCCCAGAAGGGCATCATGGGTCCACATGTCCGGCAATATCATCGTCACTTGATTCGCTTTCTTCCTCTGTGACATCCTCCTCATCACTCCTCTCTTCTGTAGTGGAATTTGTAATATTCTCCCTTTTAGCATAACGTTCACAGTATTCTGTTAATGATCACAAAATCAAAATCAGATTATATCCATCGGTCTTTAGCAACAAGTGACTTTTTGAGCAACCCATGTATAAAAATGACAAAGCATTCTGTCCTTCATATGTTACAATGAAAAGTACTCTCAGGGAAAAACATATTAATGTGATCCCAGATCATGCAGTGTCTTAGACTCTTAGTATACATCTAGAAGCAGTGTCAAGGAATGAAAAAGTTATGTGATTCCAGATCAAAGGACATTTTCTATGGTAAGCATAAAGCTCATCTAAGCCTGAGATTAGTAGGTTCAGAGTTTCAAAACTAACGTTTATGCACCATAATGAATGACACAGTTCATGTTCTGTCAGGATAACGACCACGCACACTCTGAATCCATGTACGTTGACCCTTTTCAGGAGGATCAGAACATGAACCGTTGCCATTCACTATGGTGCATAAACTTTTCATTTTTCTTTTAGTGCTTTCTGTTCATAGCCAGAAACTAATTAATCATTTTGCTTCTAAATTTCTTCTTGTTCCCAGATGTGCACACACGTTGTATAAACATAAACAATGATTCGAGTGCCAGAACTTATTGAATTGTGTTTCTAGAATAATTCATATCAATCACTATCATACTACTCCTGTTAACAACATAAATATGTATTTAATGATGATAAAAGAACACTGAATAACTGTCACCTTTCACTTTTGATCATACTTTTCTCTATCCTTCATCATCAATGATGCAGCATCACCATTGAGAGGATCTGAAGGATTTGGATAAAGTAATAGCTGTGGCAGGAAAACTTCAAAACATTTAAAAGATCTGCAGCAATGGCAATGATCGTTCACGGGTAAGAAATCCTGGAAAGAAAGCTAAAAGGAAAAGGACAATGGCGGAAAAATGCATATGTAACCGATATTCCATTTGAGTAAATGACATTAAGTACTTATTAAACATGCAATGGCTAATCATTTACCAAACATTGGACTCCATGACTGGTTGATAACATCCAAGCATACAGAACCAGAACTGCCATTAACATATAACAAGGATAAAGTTAAGTGTATCAATAAAAAAATGATATTTGAAGGCAATTATTGAAATGTAACTATGTCATAATTTGAACTTAATGTAAATTCTTTCAGAGAATCAGACCCTGGGCCTGCTAGAATTTCAACCCCTAAAATTGACTTACCCATCTCTCATGTCACCAACTGAATCAATGCACACAACCAATTAAAAGCTTCATAGGAAAAAGAAGTCTGATTTTAGCTTACAGTTCATCAACATTTGGGTGGAATATCTTGTTCACAAATCCAATAGAAGGAGATTTGTATGGATAAGCATCAGGAAGTTCAACATGGATTTTCCAAACCCCACCTTCATAGAGACCTTGGAGAGTCACAATCATATAAGTCAAAAAATAAAGAAGTTAATGTAAAATTTCATAAGCTTTCACATGAAAAAAGAATAACTGTTTGGAAATTCTTCAGAAAAAATGCTGTAAAATCAACTAGAATCAAGCCTATAGTGTTCAGCAAACTGTTGTAACAATGGATATATAACAGCTAAAAAGGATAAAATGCCATTCTAAACCCTAAAACAATATTGCATATACTAGGACCGTTTATTTTCAATTCTATTTCTACTGTTTAGTTTCACTTTGGGTTTTCTGTTGTAGTCTCTAGTTTTCTTTTACTGTTTTAGTTTCTGTCCTTTTAAATAAAAACAAAACCTCTTTAATCGTTAATGTCAATGTAATTATATTTTATTACTGATAATAATTACATATTATATAAAATTTAAAGATAAATTATTTTTTAAATAAAAATTAAATAAATTTATTTAATCTCTTATAAAATATTTATTTCATAAGCTATGAAACTGGAAGAAACCAAAACCAAAAATAGAAATTAAAACTTAAACAAGAAAGTTTTTTAATTGAAATTGAAAACAAAAAAGAAAATAAAAATAAAATGGAAACAAACAACCTTAAGAATCTTGTCAAGAGCAGAAAAGATAACAAATTAGTATTTGTATTACAATCGCTTTCTTTAGATCATGATCTGATAAACATATGCCAAAGATCCTTCTCCAAAACCATGATTTTGAGAGGTTTCTTTTCCATAATTATGATCCTGAAATATTAACCAAATACCAAAAGAGATGCTTTCATGCAACCCACTTTTAGACAAAAGTTGTTCTAAATGTAATCCCAAGCATTTACAATATTTGATGGTTCATAAATTAGTTTCAACCATGCACACACAACCAAGCAAAGAGAGACATGGAAGAAGAAAGCACAAATGGAAAGCACCATATACAAACCAAGTTCACCAAAGAAAGGAAACAACTAGTAAGATAGATGTCAAACGAGAAGGAAAATGCACCACATCTGAAGATACATACTTCCTTTAGGACCATTAAACTCCACATTAAATTCATTCAATCCATCGTTTATTGTCTCCACATTGTAATCGCTCATCATCCTGGACACATGAATATGACAGCTCAGAATCAACTGAAAAGAGAATTGCTATCAATAACTTGAGCAAGAAAGCAGTTGCAGATCTTGGTAAACAAGGTTATTCTGCAAAATAACACTCATTTACTGGATATAAAAGGACGAAGCCCTTATGACAAAAAGAAACAAGGAGATAAATCAGGAATCCATTGCAAAGCATCAGAATTGAGGACAAAAGGATAACAGGAACCACATGATCCACGCACAGGGCAGTCACCAGTTGTGACAATATCTGAAATCTTGCACTGAACAAGCCAAGAACTGCAAATAACAAGTCCAAACGACAAGCAGTAAACCACAGAATAGTTTTTATACAACTTCAGCTCCTTAACAACAATGCGCCTGTGCTCTTGATAGTTTTGAAATCTTATCGTTCTTTCTGACACTACTAGGGCATTTCACGGATCATACTTCGGTCCACAACGCTGAATTTCTACCTTCTCCCATAAGCATGAAACTTAGTATAACGTATATCTAAAAAGGTCTAAACACGAATCTTCCATTTCAATTATTTCAACTGAATGAAGTGGGTAATCCATAATGCATATACTAATAACGAATAGAACTTACAGCTTCATGACGTCCATCTCCCTCCTCTTGCTTGGAGAAGACATTTTATATTAAAAGTCAAGAAAAAAGAACCTGCCAGTAGAGCATTAAAGGATGTGCTTTTAATTTCACAGGACTAGAACAGAAGGGGCGGAAAAAAAGCACATCTTAAACGAAATCCACTAACTCAAAATATTTTAAAATCAAGACGCAAAATATACAGGGAGAAAAGCATACCCCTTTTTCAGAAATAAATAAAAACGTACGCACAATGTGGGATCTTGACCTCAAAAATAATGAAAGTCCGAAGTAACAAGCTAGTGAAGATCAAATCTGTCAAAGAAAATGAACCATATCACTTAGCCAATTCATCCAATGGCGAAAACAAGACAAATAATTGCTGCTAAGAACACAGGCTTGAAGCTCCTTTTGATAAAACAACCAAGTACTACAAAATGATGCATATATCTTCCATATCCAACTTCATCGAATCTCACATTGCTTTATATGACAAATAAAAAGAAAACCTTCCCACATAAACGAAGCAAACATCGGTGCCCTATACATGCTTCATATGCCCATGTACAAAATTTGCAGCATTCAACTCTTAATAGTCAAATTCAGAACCCCTCAATCCAAAGGAAGCAACAGAATTCAAGATTCCAAAATATCATTTGACTTTGGAGAAAAAAATAAAGATTAAAAAAAAAAGTAACAAAGCAGAAACCGCAAACAATAGATGATTTTATTTAAAGTTGAGGCCTTGAGGTCAAAACCTGGTATTTAAGACGTTTTTCACTCAAATCTTAACAAAATGGAACGACCCTTTCAAGATCGTGGTATCGTGAGAAGGGAAAAGAAACTGGGAAATAAAGAGAAAAAAAAAGGGGAAACAGAAAGAAGACAAAGTGACCAAGAAACAGGACATTGTGAATATATGTATATATATGTGGCGTGGGGGGGTGGTGGTGGAGAAAGAGCAGAGAGTGAATGTCGACATTTTCACATGCGCGTGTTCCAACTTTAATTTGGCAACGTGTCGATGCAACTGTGTAGGTGTTTAATTATTAACTAACTAAGATGATTATTTTTCAAAAGAAAAAAGCTAATTAAGATGACATGAGAGTCACTTGTGATGATCATTTAGTTTGTATTACTTTTTGGCCAAAAGGCTCACTTTTGACCCTAAATTTTTTTCCAATTAACAGCTTTAACTTTAATATTTCAAATGAGTGGGGCCTTTCACCAATATGACAAATGGACTCAAATTTTAATTAAATTAAATTAATATTTTATTTTATTATTAAGAGTAGGACCCACTATTTATGTTCAAAAACAAACGTTGAGCATAGGGATTAGATTACTGATTATTTTGTTATCCTAACAAAATTTAATCATGTCATTACTTGAATAAAATAATTATTATTAAATTAACAAAGATTAAGTTAACACAATTTTAATAATTAATGAAACATATGAATACGACAGTATTTTAGAACTGCATCATTGTTTCTTTAGCAAGCTTTTAATAATCAGCCATCGTTCTCTATAGTTAATGGCCATTGGCCGTGAAGTTGGAGAATGGAAGTGACATTCGCACAACGTAGTGGTTAACAATCCTCGAGAGAAGTCGTGAGCATCAAAGCATGTTAAGTTAACTGAGGTATGTTAGATTTGATTATTACTGATTATTAGGTATTTTTGTGTGTTTGGGATGCTTCCTTCTTATGGATTGCACATGTTGGTGTGCGTTAGACAATGGTTGTTTGTAACATCCCATCACCTGTGAGAAGCTAGAATAGTAAATATGAGTGATTAATGAGAACTTAGAAACGCATTTTTCATGCTCATGCATAATATGACATATAAATACACATGAATACTGAAAGTTTTGCACATGAAAATAATTGTGCATGCATTCATGAATGATTCCGGATATAATTGGATTGAGTTATGATTTTTAGAAATTTAGTAAATTTTGAATTTGTTTTTGTTGAAAATATTATTGGTTAGTAGAATTGTGAGATTTGTGAATTTTGGTAAATTTAGGAATAAATTTTGAAAAATTAGAGAAAATAGAAAAAAAAAGAAATCAAATGGAGATTTGGAGATAGTTGGATTGTAAAGATAGAATTAATGGGGTTACTTTCAAAGAAACTCAGTTAGAATTAGACCTTAGGAAAAGTGACAAGTGTAAAGTTGCATTTATTATTTGTCAGAAGTAAGTTTGAGGTATCCGAGAGTTAAAAAGGGGTTTGTTCTTTTCCTAAGTTCTTTCCTTGTTATCATCTTCTCCAAATTTCTTCTCATACACAGAGTTTTCCATCAAACTCCTTCTGAGAGTTAACTTTGATTTTTCATATCCTTCTACTACTAAGTGTTTCTACTACCTTAAGAAAAAACCAGAAGTTGGTTAGTATTCACAGTAGTTTATGTAATTTTGTATGGAGTTAGGACTTGAAGATAGTTGAAGCTTTTGGAGTCCTCAACAAGTAAGTAGTGAGTAAAATTGTTAAAGTTGTGAATTTTTGAAATAAAGTTGATGAATTTATTGCCAGTGCATGATCGTGGCATTTACGTATATTTATATTCTTGAACATTGTGTTAAGGGGATGAAAATTGAGAATATGGTGTTATTTGGTTTTTGATAGATTGTTAGTGATCAGGTGTTGTGAAAATGGTTCTTGGATTTGAAATAACAATGAAATGATGTATAGGATTAGTGTAGAGAGTTAGATATGGAAATGTGATATGCTATGTTTCTTCACTGAGCATGTAAGAATATATAGGTGTTTATACGAGAGTTGATGAAGACTTAGAGATGTTTAAGAAAAAGGTTTTTGAGTTGAGGAGTGTTGGGCCGGGCCCGTCGTCCGAATCCCGAGGAGGGCCCTCAGTTGCCCGGCGTCAAGCGCTCCATATACCGTCGAACCCGATCCCAACATCTATCTGAAGACATATTCGATTCATACATACGTAAACATATACTCATACATACCATCGCATGCATTCTCAACATGCGTTTCCATATCTCAAATTCATAAAACATATGTCATTCTCATTCAAGAAATGCAATATATTCTCAAATGCAACAGTAATACAAAGTAAAATGAAATTTTAAAATACAAAAGATGCTCCATGATAAAATGCTCGGAGGGCGATCAAATTACTAACTTAAGGCAAAGCTCCTAATTAGGTGGAAGTTTCGATGCCTCGCCAAGTCAACTATCGTCTCGATCCGCACCGAGGAGGGAGAGTAATGGGGTGAAATCTGCGAAGCTCGATGGCATATCGTTTATAGCCATTGGCGTAACGAGCCACACAATCAAGCAATATATATATATATAATATAAATATCACTAGCAAATCATAATTCATCAATTCAATTCACATTCAATCAAGATATGTCAAGCAATTTCTATTTCTTATTACATCAATCATTATGCAACAAATCTATCAAATCTATCATATCTTATGCTCATCAAATCAATCGTGTATGCACAAACAACTGGCTCGAGAGTTCCGTAATCCATCCAGATAACCCAAGGTAAATCCGTAATCCATCCGAGTCCGATTTCTCGAGGATCTCGTTGCCCTGTGAAGCGTGGGAGAAGGCTTTCAAATATGTCAACGTGCACGTGACTCCATCCGTAACTCTCTTGCCCAAACAAAGCACATAATCCATTCGATTCATGCTCAAAGCATATCATAATTTCTATTCTTTCCATTCTTTCCATTGCCATATAGGCCCATTAATCCATGCATAATTATGATCAAAGCATATTCAGCATCTCTCATGCAATTCAATATAACGCAAGCAAGCACACATCATGCAATTGCTCATACACACAATAACGATAAACATATTACCCACCTAGTATCATTGAGTATCGGACTCACTTGTTGTCCTTCCTCTCGCGATTGAGTCAAATCAGCTTGGTTCCTATAATAAACCAAGTTTCCACACATTAATATCTATAGCAATTATCTAATAAAGCTCAAAAGCAAAAAGTAAGCGTTAAAGTCTCCATCCGATTCCCATCGAAATTCCCGAACTTTCCGAAACAATTCCCGAATTTCCCTTCTTCATACAACTTGTAGTCCTTAATTTCTAGATCACAACGAATCCAAGATCACCTCATTCGGATATCTACACCAAAAGATATCCCTAACAATATAAACATCTCAATTTGAAACAAGGGCTTCGCCAAGAACGAAGGGCGCTTCGTCGCGACGAAGGACCACCTTTCGCCATGGCAAGCGAGGCTCGCGACGAACCAAGCGTCGCGTCGCGACGTCTCCCTTCGCGCGTCGCGACATCTGACATTTCACACGCTGCGACGAATAATCGTAAAATTATTTACACGTCGCGACGTGGCTCCCTTCTTCGTTCGCCGCGGCGTGTTCATACGCACGTCGCGACGTCTGGGTCGAGGAACTCGACTCCGAACCCAGATTTCTGCAGATTTCAACTGCTAATTCCTCCATTTACCACACTCAACACTTCTAAACAATATAACAGGTCTTAAAAGGTATTCCTAAGTCATTCTCAACTCCCAAACACATCAATCTAACGATTTAGCCATATTTTCGCCCAAAACCCTAAAACATCGTCGATTCTCACATAATCCACAATCTCAATGTTTAAACCCAATCAAAACAAGTTTAAAGGAAGCTAAACTTACCAGAAGTTGCTTCGAATCGATCGGAAAGCTCAAAATCGCGAAACTTTTCTTCTTCTCTCTTCCTCTCCACCGACGGCGTTTCTCTTCTTCTCTTTTCTTCTTTTCCTTTCCTTTCTCTTCTCCTTTCCTTTCTAATTCTCTTCTTAACTTAAGGGTATGGGCCCTCCCTAAGCCCAAGCCCAACAACTTAAGCTAACTTCTCAACCCTTACACACTATAAATCCTCTAACCCTCATATAAATCATAATTAAACCACATTTAGTCCTTATATATCCAATATTCCCAAATAACTCCAATTAAAGCAAAACCACCAATTATCACAATTTTCTCAATTTAATCAAACTAAGGCAAAATACCACAATTATCACAATTCATGCTTAATAATATCATTAAAAAAATTAGGGTCTAACATTTCTCCCCTCTTAAAAGAAATTTTGTCCTCGAAATTTACAGATCAATCGTCGAAGAGATGCGGATACTTCTCCCAGATAGCGTCCAATGGCTCCCAGTAGCTTCCTCTCCGAATGATTCCTCCAAAGGACTTTACTAATCTGAACTGTCTTGTTCCTAAGAACCTTGTCCTTAGAATCCAAAATCAGATCTTTGGAAGCTCCTCATAGCTCAAATCATCTCAAGCTCAACCTCACTAGCTTAATAACATGTGACGGATCCGATCTATATCTCCTCAACATCGACACATGAAAAACATCGTGAATCTGCGATAACTCCGGAGGTAATGCCAATCTGTAGGCAAGTGGTCCAATCCTCTCAAGGATCTCATAAGAACCCACATACCTCGGACTCAACTTCCCTTTCTTGCCGAATCTCAATACTCCTTTCCAAGGAGATGTCTTAAGAAACACTTTCTCACCGACATCATACTCCATCTCCTTTCGGTGAGCATCAACATAACTCTTCATTCTGTCCTGTGCTACCTTAAGCCGCTGCTTAATCAGATTGACTTTCTCAACAGTCATCCGAATCAAGTCCGTCCTTCCAATTGCCTCTCTCTTCTTCATCCCAACAGATCGAGTCCTACACCTCCACCCATACAATGCCTCATACACGGAGCCATCTGAATGCTCGAATGGTGCAATTGTTATAAACAAATTCGACCAACGGTAAATGCTCATCCCATGCTCCTCGAAAATCCATCACACAAGCCCGAAGCATCCCCTTAAGTGTTCGAATAGTCCTCTCCGACTGACCATCCGTCTGAGGGTGAAAAGCCGTACTAAAATTCAGCTTAGTCCTCAAAGCTTCCTGCAAACTACTCCAAAACCTCGAAGTGAACCGAGGATCTCGATCCGACACAATGGAATCCGGAATCCCATGCAGCCTCACTATCTCATCGATATACTTCTTTGCCAACACATGCAAAGAATCGATCCGTCGAATCGCCAAAAGTGGGCTGACTTAGTCAACCGATCAACAATCACCCAAATGGCATCATGCCTCCTGCCGGTCCTAGCAATCCCATCAAAAGTCCATCGTCACTCGCGCCACTTCCACTCCGGAATAGGCAACGGCCTCAACTTGCCGAAGGTGCACGGTGTTCGACCTTGACTTGACGACACACACTAGACACTTACTGATGAACTCTGGTATATCCCTCTTCATGCCTTTCCACCAAAAGTGCTCTCTCAAATCTCGATACATCCTGGTGCTACCGGGATGCATGATGTAAGGCGCATTGTGTGCCTCATCCATAATCTCATCCTTGATCTCCCGCACATCCAGAATACACAACCTACCCAAGAATCGTCATAAGCCCATCATCCCGCACATCTATCTCAGAAACCTTGCTATTCTGAATCTCATCCCGAAGCTTGCTCAAATCCGCTCCTGAGCCTGCAAATCCCTAACCTTTTCCTTCAGCATCGGTCTAACTCGAAAATTAGCCAGAAGACAATCCGGTTCTTCCTGTGTCAAACTTATCCTAAACTTAGCCATCTCTTCCAATAAAGGAAGATAAATCGATCGAACATGAGCAATCGGCGACTTCTCGCTCAAGGCATCCGCCCTGACATTGGCCTTGCGGATGATACTCAATCAACAAATCATAGTCCTTTAGCACTCTAACCACCTCCACGCCTCAAATTCAATTCCTTCGACTTAGCAAATACTTGGACTCTTATGATCGGTGAAGATCGAGTTTGAACTCCATACAAATAATGCCTCAAATCTTTAAGGCAAAGATCACATTGCTAACTCCAAATCGTCGTCGGATAATTCAGATCATAAGGCTTCAAGCGCCTCAAGCATAAGCAATTACCGATCTCCTGCATCAAAACACATCCGAGACCCTTCCTCGAAGCATCACTATACACCGAATAACCCTCATCACCCGATGGCAAAATCAAAATCGGGGCATTTGGTCAATCTGGCTGAGCTCCTCAAGCTCCTCTCACAATCCTCACTCCAATCAAACTTCGATTCTTTCTCAACAATTTCATCATCGGAGCGGATATCATCGAGAATCCTCCACAAACCGTCTCATAGTAGCTGTCAAACCCGTAAAACTCCTCACTACGCCACATTCTTCTGGCGCTTCCCAATTCACAATCGCTTTATCTTCTTTGGATCCACATGAACTCCTTGCTCGAGATCACGTGTCCAAGAAATGAAACTTCCTCGGCCAAAATTCGCATTTCGAATTTGGCATACAACTCATTATCCTCAAAGTCTCCAAAGTCATCCTCAAATGCTCCTCATGCTCCCGATCCTCTTGGAATACACCAATATATCATCAATGAAGACAATGATAAATTGGTCCAAGAATAACAAACACCGATTCATCAAATCCATAAACGCCGCAGATCATTAAATCAATCCGAAGGCATCACCAAAAACTCAAAGTGTTCATCTCGAGTCACAAAGCGCACTTCGACACATCCGACTCCTTGATCCTCAATCGATGATATCCCGATCTCAAGTCGATCTTGAAAAGACTCTCGCTCCTTGCAATTGATCAAGCAGATCATCAATGCGAGGAAGCGGATACTTATTCTTCACGTGACTGATTGACTTCACATAGTCCACACATTCTCAAAGAGCCATCTTTCTTCTTCACAAATAGGGCGAGACTCCGCATGGCGAAGAACTTCGGTCGAATATACCTTTCTCCAATAACTCCTCCAATTGCTCCTTAGCTCCTTCAATTCCACGGAGCCATCCGATAAAGGCGGAATCGAAATCGACTAATGCCGACCTGAGCTCAATCGAAACTCAATCTCTCGAGTTGGCGGTAGTCCTGGCAATTCCTCGGGAAAGACGTCCGAGAAATCCCTGACTACTGGAATATCCTCCAGCTTCCCTCTATCAGCTCTAGAGTCTATCACATAAGCCAAAAACGCCTCACAACCCTTACTCATCATCCTCTCTGCTGTCATTGCTGAAACAATCCTGGGCGGACTCGCTTTCCTGTCCCCAGTAAACATCACTCTTCTGCCATCTAAATCAAACTCTACTGTCTTCTGCTTACAATCCAGTCGGGCATTGTACTTTTCCAATGTGTCCATACCCAATATCACATCTAATCCGCGCATCCTTAGTGGCATCAGATCTACCACTAGAAGTTCTCCACCAATGCAAAGCTCGCATCCTCTAAACACTTGACTAATCACAATGTGTTGACCAATCGGAGTACTCACCATCAGCGGAGTATCCAACGGACTCACAATCATATCACATACGGGTCTACTCGAAGAAACAAACGAATGAGTAGAACCCGGATCAATCAACACAATCACAAAGATCGTGAAATAAGTGAGCCATACCGGTGACAACATCTGAGCGGCCTCTGCATCCTCCGCGTCATAGTAAACACCACAGTGGTGCACGCCTCTCGGTCTCCCGGAAGACTACGCCTCCACAGGCATCGAAACTACCTACCTCAGTCATAGTCCTCTGACCTATGGTCTCTGTCCTCCTCGGAGCTGACATCTGACCTCTCTCCTGTCGTGGAGGCTGAGGACACTCTCTGCAATGTATCCTTCACCCCACAGTTGAAACAAGCTCTGTCGATCTGAAGCACTCTCCTCTATGAGGTTTCCTTGCAGTGCTCACGTCGGGATAACCGATCTATCTCCTCTCCTCTTCTACCGCTACCCACCAGTCGAAGCTCGGTGAGAAGCAGTAGAAGTCCTCATCGGTCTCTGCCGGCTAGCACCACTGCTCCTCTCCTCTGAATAAACAGGGAAGCTCCTAGCACTCCTGTCTGGCATAGGAGCACTAGTGCTACCTCCTCTCCTGGACTGATCTCTACCCTTTCTCTTCCTGTTTGCAGCACTCTTGATGTTCTCTATATTCTCAACCCTCAGAGCTGCCTCAACTAGGCTGAAATCATTTGAAATGCTGACAATTACCTTCTCTCACGATGCAAGTGCAATCCAGACTCAAATCTGCGGCATCTGGCAGTCTCGCTCAACATCGGATCGGAGGCATCTGGGATAGCTGGGTGAACTGCATCCATACTCGTAGAATCATATCCTCTCAGGTGAGACTCAGAAACTCCCTCTGCTTCTGCTGGACATAAACCTCTGACAAATATTTCTTCTTAAAAGCAGCCACAAAATCCTGCCAAGCCAACCCTCTCGGCCTCATCATTGCCCGACACGTCTCCCTGTCTGAGCATCCCCTGAGCAAATCGGCAAGATACACCACTCGCTCATCGCCTCACAATCCATCGATCCATCACCGTTCGTCCTCCGTAACCATGTCTCGGCTTCCTCGGGATCACCGTCCCAAAGAAGTCAATCATCCGTACTTTCTCGACATGTCTGCTTTCCCCTCTTCATCGGGTGGTGCGAAAGGTGGGCATCGGCCCATAGCTTTGAACAAGCGCTGAGTAGCACTGAAACATCCTCGGATCAAATCGGGGCACTTGCCTGGAATCGGCGACTCTGCGTCGTGACGCGTGGGCTCACTCTCTAGCCCGATAGAAGCCTCAACATGCATTGGGGCTACAGACTCATCGGTCCTCTCCTCTCTCGTAGGAGAGTCAGGTGCAGCAGATCCTTGCATAGCTCCTCGTGTCCTTCTACGAGGTGGCATCGTACTCCTTCAAAGGTAAACACTAAGGATTAGCTATATGACAATCTAAATGTATGCATGATATGCACGTCACGTAATAATGCAACAAGTAATCATATATCACACAATCCTATATGCATTCTAAGCCAAGGACACCTAAACCTGGCTCTGATACCAAACATGTTGGGCCCGGGCCCCGTACGTCCGAATCCCAGGAGGGCCCTCGGGTTGCCCCGGCGTCGGGCGCTCCATATACCGTCGAACCCGATCCCAACATCCATACAAAGACATATTCGATTCGCACATACGTAAACATATACTCATACATACCATCGCATGCATTCTCAACATGCGTTTCCATATCTCAAATTCATAAAACATATGTCATTCTCATTGAAGAAATGCAGCGATATTCTCAAATGCAAAGCGTAATACAAAGTAAAATGAAATTTCAAAATACAAAAGATGCTCCATGATAAAATGCTCGGAGGCGATCAAATTACTAACTTAAAGCAAAGCTCTAATTAGTGGAAGTTTCGATGCCTCGCCAAGTCAACTATCGTCTCGATCACTTTTGAGGAGGGAGAGTAATGGGGTGAGCTGCTGACTTCGATGGCATATCGTTTATAGCCATTGGCAACGAGCCACACAATCAAGCAATATATATATATATATATATACATATCACTAGCAAATCATAATTCATCAATTCAATTCACATTCAATCGGTATATGTCAAGCAATTTCTATTTCTTATTACATCAATCATTATGCAACAAATCTATCAAATCAATAATATCTTATGCTCATCAAATCAATCATGTATGCACAAACAAGCGGCTCGAGAGTTCCAGTAATCCATCCGGATAACCCGAAGGTAAATCAAGTAATCCATTCGAGTCCGATTTCTCGAGGATCTCGTTGCCCAAGCGGCAAGCCAGGAGAAGGCTTTCAAATATGTCAGCGTGCGTGACTCCATCCGTAACTCTCTTGCCCAAACAAAGCACATAATCCATTCGATTCATGCTCAAAGCATATCATAATTTCCATTCTTTCCATTCTTTCCATTGCCATATAGGCCCATTAATCCATGCATAATTATGATCAAAGCATATTCAGCATCTCTCATGCAATTCAATATAACGCAAGCAAGCACACATCATGCAATTGCCCGTACACACAATAACGATAAACATATTACCCACCTAGTATCGCTGAGTATCAGACTCACTGTTGTCCTTCCTCTCGCGATTGGGTCAAATCAACGGTTCCTATAATAAACCAAGTTTCCACACAATTAATATCTATAGCAATTATCTAATAAAGCTCGAAAAGCAAAAAGTAAAGCGTTAAAAGTCTCCATCCGATTCCCATCGAAATTCCCGAACTTTCCGAAACAATTCCGAATTTCCCTTCTTCATACAACTTGTAGTCCTTAATTTCTAGATCACAACGAATCCAAGATCACCTCATTCGGATATCTACACCAAAGATATCCCTAACAATATAAACATCTCAATTTGAACAAGGGCTTCGCCAAGCGAAGGGCCGCTCGTCATGACGAAGGACCTGCTATGCCATGGCCGGCGGAGGCTCATGGCGAACCAAGCGTCGCCGTCGCGACGTCTCCTTCGCACGTCACGACATCTACATTTCACGCGCCGACGAATAATCGTAAAATTATTTACGTCGCGACGTGGCTCCTTTCGTTCGTCGGCGGCGTGTTCATACGCGTCGCGACGTCTGGTCGAGAAACTCGACTCAACCCAGATTCTGCAGATTTCAATGCTAATTCCTCCATTACCACACTCAACACTTCTAAACAATATAACAGGTCTTAAAAGGTATTCCTAAGTCATTCTCGACTCCCAAACACATCAATCTAACGATTTAGCCATATTTTAGCCCAAAACCTAAAACATCGTCGATTCTCACATAATCCACAATCTCGATGTTTAAACCCAATCAAAACAAGTTTAAAGGAAGCTAAACTTACGAAGTTGCTTGAATCGATTGGAAAGCTCAAAATCGTGAAACTCTTCTTCTTCTCTCTTCCTCTCCACCGACGACGTTTCTCTTCTTCTCTTTTCTTCTTTTCCTTTCCTTTCTCTTCTCCTTTCCTTTCTAATTCTCTTCTTAACCTAAGGGTATGGGCCCTCCCTAAGCCCAAGCCCAACAACTTAAGCTAACTTCTCAACCCTTACACACTATAAATCCTCTAACCCTCATATAAATCATAATTAAACCACATTTAGTCCTTATATATCCAATATTCCCAAATAACTCCAATTAAAGCAAAACCACCGAATTATCACAATTTTCTCAATTTAATCAAACTAAGGCAAAATACCACAATTATCACAATTCATGCTTAATAATATCATTAAAAAAAAAATTCGGGGTCTAACAAGGAGTATAGATAGTATCGTCTATGATAACATCATATCGTCAATGATGATGTCATAGCATCTGTGAAGAAGTACCGTCTTAAGTTAACCATCTGTATCGTCTTAGGTTGAATTCTGTTTCATCTTAAGTTGACCATCTGTATCGTCGTAGGTTGATTTCTGCTTCGTCTGCTTTCTATTTAAATACGCTTTACGCCTTGATACTTTCTACTTAAATCGCTATTTGCTTTGTTTTATGTAGACAGAACCTTGTTTGATTCTTTCAGCCATAACTTTGTCGTTCAACCTCCAAATGACTTGATTTTTGAAGCATTGGATTCATAACACATTTCTTTATCTCTCCATAGAAATTTATAGCTTTTGGTTTTGACTCGAAAAATTATCAAAGTAAGGGCATCGATTGGAAGATCATGAACTAGTTACTGAACATATTCCAGTATTTTGATGATATCTTCTTTAGGATTCCAAATGAGATGATTTTTTATTTAGAGTAAACTAGAGATATAGGCTTACAAATTATCTGAAGAAGTTGAATTGTGATTCAGTCTTTAAGATATTGAATTTCTGGATGGAAGTTGTACATAGTATACTATTTTTGAATGTGAACAACCCAATAATGTTTGAAGTATATCTTCCAAATTACTGAACCAAATTGAGTGATTTTAGTGTCAATAGAAAAATAAGACTTAGAGGAACACTTTTATAGAAGAGGGTATGACCAAATTATATCAATTGCATCCTCTGATTTAACGTGAACAGTAGACCCAAAAGAGTGTCATGGAAAAATCTGAAAGTAAACCAGTGGGAAATGAATTATGATTTTAATGGTTTTAGTGAGGCATAAACCTAAGTATGAATTATACTTAGATGAGTTTTGACATGAGAGAGATTTTGGTGAAGAAACTAATGGAAGGATACCCGGGATTGTCATGAACATGCATTGTACATAATTCATTCCTACATGGGCATTATTTAACAATTATATTTGTGCATGTTGTGATATATGTGTATGTTTTGCATAATATAGAGGAATGAATTGAGCACCATCCTCCAAATGTTGCTGAAATTTCAAAGCAATAGCTTCTGGAGTAAACTATGAGTAACCTAGACGGTCTCACTTAATTACTTGTTTGCTTAATTTATGTTTTGAATGATAATTGAATGTGTTTAATTGTGAATTCTGGACAGAAGGTCTGATGAATGTGAATGTGGATTGAGATATTGAAGTGTTGTATAATGTGAGTGATTATGGTACATGCATCCCATACATGAATGCAAAATTAGATAATAATAGTTGTGACCAGAGTAGCCACCGATTAGAGCTTAAGGCTCAATGAGTGAAAATGAGCCTCAAGCTCAAAAGTGATTAAGAGCCTAAGGCTCACTATGTATAATAAGCCCTGTATCCTCATCGGATAAGCGATAGTTAGTAATGAGCCCAGTATCCAAAATAGATACAGGACAGTTCAGGCACTCAGTGACAACAACGTAACAATTAGAAAAGTGTCTCATAAGCATTTCATATGCATTTTGATAAGTATGTTTGATTGATTGAAATGAGTAATTACCTATGCTTGAGTGAAAATGTGTTACATGACCTATTATGCAAATTTGTGGATTACATGTTATGTGAAATGGTGTGTTGCATGAATTGAGTGAACCATCGATGATGGTTACCGCATTGAGTTTGTAAAATTCATCAAAATTGTAACGTTGTCTTTTCAGGATCGAGAGACGACTCTAGCTACTGAGAAGCTCTACCAGTCGTGTAAACTGTGATTGGCAAGAGAAGTCATGACTCAAAGATCGGTCAGCTGGATTTTGGGGACAAGTTAGATAGACTTTGTATATTTTCCTCTTCCATATATTACTTTTGTACTAGGTTTTGATGATGTACATATAGAAAATGTTGAAAGACACAATGTAGTCATTCGAGTTTTATGAAATGAAACGAGGAAAGAGTTGGTTTTAAAATATTGTGGTTTTTCTATTGATGCCTTCTAAATGAATTATGACACCATGCCATATGAAGTGAATGTAGTGATCGAACATAACTCACTCTTATCATAGGTTATGTACCGGAATGACCTCTGGGAATTATGGTGTGTACCCTGTGATAAGGGGGCGTTACATTTGAGGTAGTATCAGAGCATGGTTTGACATCTGTTGGGACATATAGAATGTTAAGCATAAAATATCACGAGAAATATGGATAATGATTGAAGTTATTGTTTATTATAGGTCATCTGCTCTAGGTGATGAAATTGATCAACCACTTGACTAAGGATCGGTAGGAGCCAGTAGGGAGTCCTTAGCACCTCGATCTGAGGAGATGTCTCCTAGAGTTTCCGAAAGAAGGGAGAGGAGGTATGATAGGTTGCGGAAGTAGGGAGCTATGGACTTTTATGGTAGCACAGACCCCGCTGAGGCCGAGGGATGGTTAGAGAGGACAAAAAACATATTTGATCAGATGGACTACGAGCCTGATGAGAGGTTCGATTATGTAGTGTCTTTCTTTGCGGGCCCGACTTACCGGTGGTGGAAGGTCATCCTGTAGTATCACCAAGCCTTGCCAATTGAAGTGGGAGGACTTTCTAAGAGTCTTTAGAGATAATTACTTGCCTAAGATCTATTTGGACATGAAGATGCAGGAGTTCTTGGAATTGAAGTAGGGTAGGACGTCAGTGGTTGAATATGAGGTCCGGTTTAATGAGTTAATAGGTTATGTTACTACTCTGATCCCTACAGAAGAAGACAAATGTAGGAGGTTTGAGAATGGATTCAATATGGAGATCAGAACAAGGTTGGTGCTTTCAAATCTAGGCACTTTCACTGAATTGAGAGTCAGGAAGTTCAGGTAGAAGAGACTGGGGAGTTCTTCCATGAGGACTGAGGGGCGGGGTAACCAACCGTAGTCCCAGGTCAGAGTCTATGTTATGACTAGGTAGGAGACTCAGGACTCACCAGATGTAGTGACAGGTGCACTTCTCATCTATGATTTTGAGGCATTTGCATTGCTAGATCCAAGATCCACATACTCCTTTATCGTATCGCATTTGACATGTAGACCACATTATGATAGGGAGTTGCTACAGTATAAGCTAGAGGTGAGTAGACCTCTAGGTAGTACTACTATCATAGGCAAGGTTTGCAAGGGGTGTTTGATTAGGATCGATCAAACAGAGTTGGAGGTAGACCTGATTATCTTACAATTGAGAGAGATAGATGTTATTCTAGGCATGAATTAACTCATTGCTCATAGGGCTATCATGAGCTGCTACACCAAGGAGGTAATACTATAATCTTTTGGTCAACCGAGGGAAGTATTCAGAGGAGTTAGTTAGGCAGTGCCAGCCAGGATGATATCAGCTATGAGTGCACTGAGATTGATGCAGGGAGGATGTGAGGTTTATCAAGCCCACGTCATTGATACTAGAGCAGAGCAGAGTATACAGGACATTCCCGTGATTAGGGAGTTTCTGGATGTGTTTCCCGATGAGCTACCTAGTTTACCACCAGATCGAGAAACAAAGCTTACAATTGATCTAGTTCCAGGTGTTGCTCCTATATCCATTCCTCCATATAGGATGGCACCTATGGAATTGAAGGAGTTGAAGGCTCAGCTGTAAGAGTTATTGGAAAAGGGTTTTGTTAGACCCAGTGTTTTACCTTGGGGAGCTCCAGTGCTATTTGTGAAGAAGAAAGATGGGACTTTGAGGTTATGCATCGATTATAGGCAGCTGAATCAAATAACAGTGAAGAACAAGTATTCGTTGCCTAGAATTGATGATTTACTTGATCAATTGCAGGGAGTTCAGATATTTACTAAGCTGGATCTGAGATCAGGGTATTATCAGTTAAAGATAGCAGAGGCTGATGTACTTAAGAGTGCATTCAGGAGCAAGTATGATCACTTTAAGTTTTTAGTGATGTCGTTTGGACTGACTAATGCCCCAACAGCTTTTATGGCCCTGATGAATAAGGTGTTTAAGCCCTACCTGGATCGATTTGTGATTGTGTTCATTGATGATATCTTGGTATATTCGAAGAGCAAAAAGGAGCATGTCAAGCATCTGAGAGTCATCTTACAGATTATAAGAGAGAAACAGTTGTATGTCAAATTCAGTAAGTATGAATTTTAGCTGAATCATGTTGTGTTTCTGGGACATATAGTGACTGGGGATGGCATAGATCTGAAGAAGATTAAGGCAGTGATGAATTGGGGAGCTCTGAGAAATGTGTCGGAGATCCGAAGCTTCCTAGGATTGGCTAGGTATTACCGAAGGTTTGTCGAAGGGTTTTCTTTGTTCTCAGCCCCTCTGACTAAACTTCTGAGGAAGAATGTAGTGTTTATATAGAGTGAGGAGTGTCAGAAGAGCTTTGAGGAACTGAAACATCAGTTGACTACTGCACCAATGTTAACTATTCTATCGAGGATCGGAGGATATGTGGTATATAGTGATGCTTCGCATCATGGATTAGGATGTGTGTTGATGCAGCATGGCAAGATGATCGCCTATACATAGAGACAATTATGGTCTCACGAGATCAATTATCTGGTATATGATTTAGAGCTAGCTGCAGTTGTCTTTGCACTAAAGATTTGGAGACATTATTTATATGGAGAGACTTTTTAGATATACACAGATCATAAAAGTTTGAGATATCTGCTGAGTCAGAGGGAGTTGAACTTGAGGTAGAGGAGATAGACTGAGTTATTGAAGGATTATGACTGCACTATTGAGTATGACCCGGGGAAAGCTAATGTAGTGGTAGATGTTTTGAGCATGAAGTCTAATATCAATGCAGCTCAGATTCAGTTATCGAGGTTACCTAGTTTAATTCAATTAAGAGCTCTTAAAGTGGAGTTGAATTTAGAACATGATAGGGCCTTGATTGCTATATTGAAACTTAGGTTGATGTTACATGATAGAATCAGAAGAGTACAAAGAGAAGATCCTGATATGGTGAAGCTTATAAAGAAAGTAAAGATTAATCCAGATTTTGAGTTTAAGTTGAGGGATGAGACATTATGGTTGAGATAGAGGCTATGTGTGCCTAATGTGGATGATCTGAGGAAGGAAATACTTGAGGAAGCTCATATGGCCACCTAGGCTATACATCTTGGTAATTTGTATAACACATTGAAGCAACATTTTTGGTGGCCTATAATGAAGAAGCAAGTGACAGAGTATGTATGTAGATTTATCATGTGCCAGCAGGTGAAAGTTGAGCACCAGGCTTCGATAGGGAATCTACATTCGTTGCCTATTCCATAGTGGAAATAGGAATGGATCACTATGGATTTCATTATAGGACTGCCTAAGACTCCGAGACAGCATGATGCTATATGAGTCATAGTGGATCGGTTGACTAAATCGGCCCACTTCTTACTAGTGAGAGAAAATAACTCATTTGATCAGTTAGCCCGGAGATATGTGAATGAGGTGGTGAGACTGCATGGGGTTTCAATGTTTATAGTATGGGACATGGATCCCATATTTACTTCGAGATTTTAGAAGAGCTTACAATCTGCCATGGGTACTAAGTTGAACTTCAGTACAACATTTCATCCTCAGACAGATAGACAGAGTGAGAGGATAATCAAGATTATTGAGGATATACTCAGAGCTTGTGGATTGGAGTTTAGAGGAGCTTGGGATCAATATATGGCATTGATAGAGTTTGCCTACAACAACCATTATCACAGTATTATCGGAATGAAACTGTATAAGGCATTGTATGGTAGGAAATATTGTATGGGGGATAGAGTATTCCTGAGAGTGTCACCTTGGAGGGGAGTTTTGAGATTTGGTAAAAAATGACAAGTTGAGCCCTAGGTACATTGGTCCTTATGAGATCATTGAGAGGATTGGACTTTTGGCCTATAAGCTGGCTTTACTGAATGAGATGTCTCAGGTATTTCATGTGAGTATGGTCCAAAGATACCGATCGGATCTGACATATGTGATACCGACTCAGGAGATTGAGGTTGCTAGTAACTTATGTTATGTTGAGGAGCCGATCAAGATTGTGGGATTGCAGATCAAGCAATTGAGGTCATTTCATTGGTAAAAGTCCTTTGGAGGAACCACTTAACTAAAGAAGCAACATGGAAGACGGAGGAGCATATGAGAGACATTATCCCCACCTGTTTGAACAAACAAGTAAGAATTTTGAGGACAAAATTTATTTTAAGGAGGGGAGAGTTGTAACATCCCATCACCTATGGGAGGTTAGAATATTAAATATGAGTGATTAATGAGAGCTTAGAAACACATTTTTCATACTCATGCATAATATGACATACAAATAATGTGAATAGTGAAAGTTTGCACATGAAAATAATTGTACATGCATTCATGAATGATTCTGGGTATAGTTGGATTGAGTTGTGATTTTTGGAAATTTAGTGAATTTTGAATTTGTTTATGTTGAAAATATTATCGGTTAGTAGAATTGTGAGATTTGTGAATTTTGGTAAATTTAGGAATAAATTTCAAAAAATTAGAGAAAATAGGAAAAAAAGAAATCAAAGGGAGATTTGGAGATAGTTGGATTGTAAAGATAGAATTAATGGAGTTATTTTCAAAGAAATTTAGTTAGAATTAGACCTTAGGAAAAGTGACAAGTGTAAATTTGACTTTTTTATTTATCATAAGTAAGTTTGAGTTATCCGAGAGTTAAAAAGGGGTTTGTTCTTTTCCTAAGTTCTTTCCTTGTTATCATCTTCTCCGAATTTCTTCCTATACATAGAGTTTTCCATCAAACTCCTTCTAAGAGTTAACTTTGATTTTTCATATCCCTCACCTCTCCCTCTACTGCTAAGTGTTTCTTTTGCCATAAGAAAAACCAGAAGTTGGTTAGTGTTCACAATGGTTTACGTAATTTTGTATGGAGTTAGAGCTTGAAGATAGTTGAAGCTTTTGGAGTCTTCAACAAGTAAGTAGTGAGTAAAATTGTTAGAGTTGTGAATTTTTGAAATAAAGTTGATGAATTTATTGTCAGTGCATGATCATGGCATTTACGTATATTTATATTCTTGAACACTATGTTAAGGTGATAAAAATTGGAGATATGGTGTTATTTGGTTTTTGATGGATTGTTAATGATCAGGTGTTGTTGGACCCCTGATTTTTAAGTGAAAATAAGAAATATTCAAAAGTGGATGAGTTGATTGAAATGAAGTTAAATGATAAGAACTAAAAAGAAAAATTGTGAAAATATGAAAAATTTGACTTTTTGACCTTTGAGAGTTGACTTTTGTTTGAAACAAAATTTGAGAAAAAGGTCTTCTTGAAACTTGTAGCTCTAGTTAAGAGTTTTCTTTCGCCATAAAGTTTGCAATTTTTCGATATCGGGAGTGAAAGTTATGATCAGTCAAAGTTTAGGTGTATTATAGGTTGACTTATGTTATGACAGAACTTTTGACTGACAAATTGACTTTATTAGAGGTTAAATTAATTTTTATGTCCTTCATGAAAGTGTAGGTGACTTTCTGATCTTTGCAGTGATATAAAATATGAGGTGTTCGGAATTTGGAGTTGAAAGATATAAATTTTCAAAGTTAAATATTTTTTAGGTTTACATTAAATTGGGGCAGGACATTTGATTGGCTTTTTGACCTCTTTAGAGACAAAATTGATTTTTCAGATCTACATGAAAGTTGTAGAGCTTCCTTCAAGCTTTCCATAGAGACCAAATTTGTTACATTTGGAGTTCAGAACCAAGAGTTATTAAGGTTGGAAGTTTCGGATTGAATTAGGTTATAAAAAAAAGGGTTTAAGCTAGCACTCGCCCGTCGCACCCAGGCGGGCTCGCGAGGGTGAGTCCGGGCTCGCTGGATGCGAGCCGCTCGCCCTCGGCTCACCCATCGAGCGTCCAAAGCGACGTCGTTTTCTCCTCCTCGCGCGACGTCATTCTGTTCTTCTTCCGTTACACGCGCGCGTTTTCCTCCAAACGGCGTCGTTCTGTTTCCTCTTTACGACACCGTTTTGCATTTCTTTCTCTCTGCGCGTGCGTCCGTTTCTTCATCCGACGTCGTTTTGCTTCCCGAACGCGCAAAACGTCGCCGTTTTTTATTCCCTCCTGAATTTTGCTATTGATTTTCAAATCCGACCCTTATGTAATCTTTTGCTTATATCTTTTCCGTCCGACATCCGATTGAGTTGATTCTTGAAGCGTTGGATTTCTAAGACAATGAATTTCATTTTTTATTGAAAATTTGAGAATTTTTGAGATTAAATTAAGGGTGATTAATTTAATCAAAGTGAGTTGGACTATTTTCTGAACATAGTTCGGTATTTTGAGAAATTCTCGATCTGTGATGATCCGATTGAAGTGATTCTTGAGGAGAAATAAAATTAAGACATAGGGATACAAATCATATGAAGAAATGAAATTTCAATTTTGCCCCTGAGACTTTAAATTTCTGAATTGAAGTTCGGATTAGTGTGCAGTTTTGGATTAAGAACATCTGAAAGTATATTGGGCATAACTTTTGCTCTGGTAATCGAAATGAGGCGATTCTTAATTTGAATTAAACTAGAGAAATAGAGCTACAATTTTTATGAAGACATAGAATGTCAATTTTGGGATTAAGAATGTAAATTTCTGGATGGAAATAACTTGCTGGAAAATGTGTTAGAATATGAATATACCCAAAATATTTTGAGCATAACTTTTGATGTAGTGCTCCAAATTGGATGATTTTTATGGCATTATGAAATTAAGACTTAGAGGAACATTTCTCTATAAGGAAGTTTTGGCAAATTCCTTCAAATTGATAGTGCGAATCATATCCGCAAGTAAGCATGACTTAAAGTAAATGTTAGGGGCATTTTGGGAAATCCACTTAAAGAGAGGGGCAAAAGGGTCATTTGACCCTCATTTTAAATGACATGGCAGAATGATAACTATGGGCTGTCGTTTATAGTAGAGAAAACATGATGAATTGAGAAGAAAAGAAGAAACTAAGAAGAGAGGAAAGGAGAGAGTCGGTGATGGCGCTGGAGAAGAGAAAAAGTAAGTTTGTTTTTTATTTTTATGAGTCTTAGAGCAAGATTTTGATATTGTTCCAAGAGAGAAAAAGATGGAGGAGCACAAGAGCTTCCTTTCAAGTCAAGAAAAGTCAGATTTTGGTGAAAAATGAGATAAGGTCGAAAATTTGATGTGTAATTTTTGATAAGTTCTTGGTTTAGAAACATGTAAAAGGATATGGGTTTGTTAATTTCATGATTTATTTTGGGAGATTTGATGATAAATTGATTTAATTTTGGATTTATGTGAGTTAGGGATTATGCCTAATTTGTGATTTCGGGATTTTGTGAATTATTGGTTTAGAATCATAGATAATAGTATGAGTTTGTGGAATATGATATCAATTTTGAAAATTATGGGATTTGTGATATTGAATTTGGGTAAATTGATTTAGGTCAATTTTGAAATTTGGGGTTTTTGGAAATTAATGATTTAGATAATTTGAAAGTATGTGGAATTAGTGTTTGTTAAGTTCAATTTGAGAAATTATGATTTTTATGATGTTCAATTTGAGTGAATTGGTTTAGGTCAAATTTGGAATTTGGGAATTTTAGAAATTGGTGATTTAAATATCTTGGAATTAGTATGAATTGATGAATTATGACATCAATTTTAAGAATTATGTTATTTATGAGGTTGAATTTTGATGAAATTGGTTTAGGGAAAATTTAATTGGAAGAAGGAAAGAGGAAATGGTCACATTGAAGCAAGGGACAAGTTTCTAGCATCAATTCGAGGTGGGTAATGTATTTATATTTTGAATTATGAGTAAATTCGTGAATTTGAAAATCAAGAAAGGAAAATATTTCGAAATTATGTTTTCAAAGGATTTGAAAAAATTGTTCAAAGGTTTACGTTAAAATGTTTGTAAATGATTTGTGGAATTTATTGAAAATTTAGAATACAAGATTTATGAAAATTATGTTTTGCATTTTGAAAAATGTGAACAATGCCGCTTTATGCATTTGTATATGTTGATTTATGTTTGAAAGAAATAATTGCATTCATTTTATGCATTTGATTTATATGTGATTAATTAATTTATTAAATATGATTGTTATATAAATTGATGTGAATATGTGGAATGTGCATGTGTCAAGCATTTTGACACGATTTGATGTTATGATATGAAGACTTTGAAAATCAAGATTTCGAAATGTGCCTTCGGACAATTTGAATTTTCGTTTTCAATTGTGTGTTTATGTGGGTTTGGTCAGGTCCTATATGTGGGACGAGTGCGCACTTGTCTAGTTTTATAACCTTCTCCCGGCTGCTGGCTAGTGGCATGGAGCTCCGATTTTGGACTCCCTTCACGGCTACACTGAACCGTTATGCGGGAAAGTGTAGTACATTCTGTTCACGACTGCACAGGACCGCTATTCGGGAATGTGCATTACGTTCTGTTTTGGACCGAACCAGACCATTTGATGTATTATGTGCTTTTGTTTCGTTTCTAAGTGTGGTGCATTCATGTTTTGTATTTGGTCATGAAATATGAGAGATTTGAGAAGTTTGAAAAATGAGAGATTGATGATTGTAAATGTAAGATTTTGGAAATGTTTTATGAATGGTTTGAAAAGTGAAAGATTTGAAAGATAAGCTTTGAAATGTTTCTACCGTGAAATGTTTAAAAATGACAAACTTCTTGAAAATGAGTTTTTTGCTTATTGTTCAATTTATAAATATATTATCCACAAGTTGTGTAGCTCACCCCCCCCCCCCCTTTCATCCCCATTTCCAGGTTTCGAGCAGGAGATCGGATGAAAGAAAGTCAGGCCAATTGTTTGTTTTTGCTTATTTTGTAAATTGTGTAGTTTGGATTTTTAGAAATGATTTGTAAATGGCTTTGAATGCCATTCAAGTTTGATAGTGTATCTACTTCGGAATGTAAGTGATTTATGGTTTATGTATTGAATGTGAGATATAAGTTTGTATATGATTATTGGGGTTGTGTATGAAATTGTGTTTTGAACCCAATTATAGATCTGGAGATGTAGAAATAGGTTTGCGTTTGTGTATGCTGAGATCCCGGACGGAGGGTCCGGTAGATTTTGATGTTTGTATATTTGATTGGGCATGTTAGAAGTGTGTTTTAAAACACTTTGCAAGTTTGGGTTAGAATAAATGCAGCTATTATGCTGTTGAATTTTCGATAAAATTTGGGATAAAAATATAATTTGGGGATTTGTATGGATTTATAAGAATATGATCAAGTATTGAATTTGTATGAGTATACAAGCATATGATTAAGTATTGGAATTTGTATATAGATGATTTTGTATGTGATGGAATAAAGTGAATAAGAATGAAAAAGAGAAGGAATAAGGAAAAAGAAAAGAAAAAAAATTATACCGGATTTTGGATTGGTTTAGTCTGGGTTTCCAACGCGATTGTGTTTTTCTGTTCTTTGTTCTCGATGTCGGATCCACTTTGTTAAATTTTTGATCCGCTTTCGTATATTAGATTTGTTTTGATGCGATACCTTTCCGTTTTGATTATTCGATTTGCTTCCGCTTTCACTTTATTCTGTTTCCTTATTTTGTGATTCGATTCCGCTTCTTTTTTCGTTTCGCGTTATCGAATGCTTTCATTTTTTATTGGAAATTTCGATGCGAAATTTCCGTTTCCATTCGCTTTCATTTCCTTCGCTTTCCGTTTTTCCGGTGTTGTGGAAATAGTTTTTGGACTTGAAATAGCAATGAAATGATGTATAGGATTAGTGTAGAGAGTTAGATATGGAAAGGTGATATGCTCTATTTCTTCACTGAGCATGTATGAATATATAGGTGTTTATATGAGAGTTGATGAAGACTTAGAGATGTTCAAGAAAAAGGTTTTTAAGTTGAGGAGTATAGATAGTATCATCTATGATGACGTCATATCGTCTGTGATGACGTCATATTATCTAGTGAAGAAGTATCATTTTAAGTTGACCATCTGTATCGTCTTAGGTTGACTTATGCTTTGTCTTAAGTTGACCATCTGTATCGTCTTAGGTTGACTTCTGCTTCGTCTTAAGTTGACCATCTGTATCGTCTTAGGTTGACTTTTGCTTTGTCTTAAGTTGACCATCTATATCGTCTTAGGTTGACTTCTTATTCGTCTTAAGTTGACCATTTGTATCGTCTTAGGTTGATTTCTGCTTCGTTTGCTATCTGCTTCATCTTGTGTGGACAGAACCTTGTTTGATTCTTTCAGTTATAACTTTGTCGTTTGACCTCCAAATGACCTGATTTTTAAAGCATTAGATTCATAACATATTTATCTATCTCTCTATAGAAATTTATAGCTTTTGGTTTTGACTCGAAAAATATTGATCGAATCAAAGTAAGGGTATCTGTTGGAAGAGCATGAACTGGTTATTGAACATATTCCAATATTTTGATGATATCTTGATCTGTAGGATTCCAAATGAGATGATTTTTGATTTGGAGTATACTAGAGATATAGGCTTACAAATTATCTGAAGCAATTGAATTGTGATTCAGTCTTTAAGATATTGAATTTTTGGATGGAAGTTGTATATAGTACATTGTTTTTGAATGTGAACAACTCGATAATGTTTGAGGTATATCTTCCAAATTACTAAACCAAATTGAATAATTTTGGTGTCAATGGAAAAATAAGACTTAGAGGAACACTTTTGTAGAAGAGGGTATGACCAAATTATATCAATTGCACCCTCTGATTTAACGTGAACAGTAGACTTGAAAGAGTGTCATGGAAAAATCTGAAAGTAAGCCAGTGGGAAATGAATTGTGATTTTAATGGTTTTAGTGAGGCATAAACCTAAGTATGAATTATACTTAGATGAGTTTTGGTATGAGAGAGATTTTTGTGAAGAAACTGATGGAAGGAATCCCGGGATTGTCATGAACATGCATTGTACATAATTCATTTCCTACAAGGGCATTATTGAACAATTATACTTGTGCATGTTGTGATATATATGTATGTTTCGCATAATATAGATGAACGAATTGAGCACCATCCTCCAGATGTTGTCAGGACTTTGAGGCAAAGGCTTCTGGAGCAAACTGTGAGAAACCTAGATAGTCTCACTTAATTACTTGTTTGCTTAATTTATGTTTTGAATGATAATTGAATGTGTTTAATTATGGATTCCGGGCAGAAGGTCCAATGAATGTGAATGTGGATTGAGATATTGAAGTGCTTTATAATGTGAGTGATTGTAGTATATGCATCCCATACATGAAAGCAGAATCAGATAATGGCAGTTGTGACCAGAGTAGCCACCGATCAGAGCTTAAAGCTTAATGAGTGAAAATGAGCCTCAACCTCAAAAGTGATTAAGAGCCTAATGCTCACTATGTATAATGAGCCTTGTATCCTCATCAGATAAGGGATAGTTAGTAATGAGACCGGTATCCAAAATAGATACGAGACAGTTCAGGCACTCCGTTACAATAATGTAACAATTAGAAAAGTGTCTCATAAGCATTTCATATGCATTTTGATAAGTATGTTTGATTGATTGAAATGAGTAATTGCCTATGCTTGATTGAAAATATGTTACATGAACTATTATGAAAAATTGTGGATTAAATGTTATGTGAAATGATGTGTTGCATGAATTGAGTGAACCATCGATAATGGTTACTTCATTGAGTTTGCAAAACTCACCAAAATTATAACATTGTCTTTTCGAGACCGAGAGACAACTCTAGCTATGAAAGGCTCTACCAGCTGTGTAGATTGTGATTGGCAAGAGAAGTCATGACTCAAAGGTCGGTCAGCTGGATTTTGGGGATATATTAGATAGACTTTGTATATTTTCTTCTTCCATGTAGTACTTTTGTACTAGGTTTTGATGATGTACATATAGAAAATGTTGAAAGACACAATGTAGTCTTTTAGGTTTTATGAAATGAAACGAGAAAATTTTGGTTTAAAAATATTGTGGTTTTTCTACTGATGCCTTCTAAGTGAATTATGACACTATGCCATATGAAGTGAATGTAGTGATCGAATGCAACTTGCCCTTATCATAGGTTATGTATCGGAATGACCTCCGGGCATCCCAGTGTGTACCCTATGGTAAGGGAGCGCTAGTTGTAGTTAGTTTATTGTTGGATGTGATCTCGAATGTTTGTTTGGTTGCTTTTTGGTTCCCATTGTGGTCCTGTAATGTTTGTTATTGTGTTTTGGATGTTTTATGGTTTGCACATGCTCCTTCCCCTGGATAATGATCAAAAACAATTAATTAACTAGCTTTGTAACTAACAATCTATAACTTAAGGAGAAAGAGCAATAAGCATATATGCTACAACTGATACTAATTAGGAAACTAAAACCAAAAGCAACGAGGCATATCATAAAACTCCAAAAACATTTTAAGTTCCTTATATATCCAAGACAAGTTCCTTTGAATGTTGACTTTCGTTTTTTATTGCTAGCTTTAAAAAATACTTTCCTTTTCCTCCAAGTTGAATAAATGGTACAACTAGAAGTAATCTTTAAAGATGAATGATTATCTACAAAGAGCTAATAAGGATGATTTTCCATTGAATGATCCTTTCCTATCTTGTTTATTGATAGAAATGATTACAAGCTAGCTAAAAGCTTAACTAAAGAGCAATAACATATAAGCATTTAAAGAGGAGATGGTTAATGGATTCAGGTAGCAAGTTACAAAGTTTACAGAGAGGATTTAAGATGAACGAGTCCTTGCGAGAGGATTTCAGTGATAATTAGATAATGAATGAGATCTTCGAGATACTTTCCTTGAACTAAACAAACCATGACCATTTGATTTTAGGGCCATGAAATCTAAGAAGATATTTATAGTAATTGTTAGTAAATATCCCCAATGTTTAGACGAATATATTAGCTATAAGAGAGTTAGGGTTGTAGGAAAGAATATTACTTATAAAAAAGGTATAACCTCTTCAATCACATGATCACTCATTACCATTGATTAGTACTTTAAACTTCTGCTCTCTCTGGAGACATAGTCAAAGCCTTGGAAGTTTGGTAATTGATACAGAGGTTCAAGATCACCTCATATATCAAACTATAACCATATATCTTCACCATTCCCTATCTTGAGCTCAAATTCATTATGCAATTTGTCCCTCATTTTGAAGAGGTGATGCATTATCCAAGAAGAATAACTCCTAGTAAGAACTTCAATGAAAAAATTGAACAAAAGGAAATGGATCACCTTATATAATTCCTTTAGCTCCTTTAATAAGTTATATAACCTCGCCGTTAATAAATAGTGATGCGTTGCTCAATTTATTAAATGAATAGAGGGATTCATATAGATATTATTACATGAATTGCCAATCAAATAAGTTACATTCTTTATGGAAATCAATCTTCATAGAGTACTTCCTGATAGAATTATTTTTATGATAATCCTTGAAAACTATTACAATTGCCAATCAAATAATTTACATGTTTTAAGGTTCCTTCATGTTAAGATCCCCTTTAACTTATAAAGCAAGTATAGTACTATTGCAATCTACAAGGATTAACTATAGTGCATCAATGGAGTTATGAACATTTTATGATAATGACCATGTTTTTTTTGAATCACTGCATTGTTTTTTTCATTTAAACTTACATGTGTGCTTAAATTTGTAGGTTTTAATGGCTTAATATGGAAGTATACAGATTTTTCATGGTGGAAATTTTATGTTGGAGCTGAATTGACAAATTTTGGTTGGGATATTGCTACAGTTGACAAAGTTTATGTTGATTTTGTTAGTTATAAACAAAAAAATGAGATGGGAATGGAGTTAGGGTATGATAAAATTAATAAGGCATATAACAGAGAACCTGGTTTAAACTTTAAGGACTCATTGAAATTTATCGACTAAGATAAAAGTTGTATTAGGCTAGTAAACCTAATGCAAATACATGAGATTGTTAATGTATATGTAACTCATCATGTAGACACACACCTATCCATGTTATTGATGATGATGATGAGAACATGGAGGGTCAGGGTGCAGAAATAGATGAGAATGTGGAGGGAGAAGGTGCATAAATGGATGAGAATTCAGAGGGACAAGATGCAAAACGATTTAGAATGTGGAGGAACATGCACAGTTTGAATCAAACTACTAAGTTGACATTCCATGTGACCATCATCCAATAGAAATTGATTCATCAGATTGTGGTAGTCCTATTAGCATTGATGAATATCCTAGTAAAGTGAAGGTAGGTGAAGCTTTACATAGACCTAGCTTAACTTTTAGGGATAATCTTGCAGAGGTTGTAAATGGAGTACGGGATTGCAAAAGAATTTAAAGATATTATTGTCGATTATGCAGTAAGTATAGGATACAATGTTAGGTTGAAAAAGTGTGAGAGTAGCCAGATTAGGTATGTTTGTGTGGATGGATTCCCATGGGCTTTGTATGCTACATATGATAAGACTGAGAGATGTTATAGGGTGAAAACATATAATGACAATCACACTTGTTTCACTACAAACACACTTAAATTGGTTTCAACAAAATTCTTAATGAGACACTTCAAGGATAAAATTTTGGAGAAGCCTAGTGTAACAATGAAGAAAATGGTGGAAGATTGTGGAGAGAAGTTCAATTGTTTTTTGTAAAATCAAGCATATGTAGAAGAGCAAAGAAGAGATTGAGGAAACATATAACAACAACTTCTATTATTGAATATGCAAAGTTGCAAGGATATGTACACGAGTTGAAGGTAAGCAATCATGGGTCAAAAGTTGAGTTATAATTTCAAGAGATCAAGAGAGCTCATTGCTACAAGTATGTTATGTTATAAAGTTTACATTGTACTTAATTATGTTTTGTTATGTAGTATATTAATACTTCTTTATATTTTCTTATAGTTCAAAAGATTGTATATTTGTTTATGCCATGAAAAGACGATGGAAGCATTTAAGACTATTTTTTGGGATTGATAAATTCTTCCTAAAGATAGAATTTCAAAGGCAATTGTTAAGTGCAGTTGGTAAGGATGGTGATGGAGGAATGTTTCCATTGGCTTGGGCAATTGTAGAGGTGGAAAACACATATTTGTAAATTTGGTTCATGAATTTGTTATCATCTGATTTGGAATTATAAAATGGTCAAGGATTTATAGTTATATCTAATATGCAGAAGGTATGTAAACATATTTGGGATTGAAGGATTATATCTTTTGTATTTGTTGTAGGATTAATCAAGGTTCTTGAAGACATTTTACCTAATGCAAATCACCATAAGTGTGCAAGACATATTTATCACAATTGGTATGCAAATTGGAAAGGAAAGAACAAAGAAAGTAGTTTTGGAATTGTGCTTGGTCAACTTATATTCAAGATTTTGATGAACAACAAAAGAGGCTTGACAAAATAAGCCATGGATGTGCTGCAGCATTGCTTGAATATCCGAAAAAGAGGCGAGCTACATATTATCAATCCTTTCAAAGTAAATGTCCCATTATTGACAACAATATGAACAAAACCTTCAATGGGTGGATTTTACTAGTTAGGGAGAGGGCAATGATTAGCATGCTAGAGACTACTAGAATAATAGTTATGAAGAGGCATGCTGAGAGGAAACATTTTGTACTTGGGTGGAAGCAAGATATAACACTAACCATAATGAAAAAGTTAGAGAAGAGCAAGAAAGAAGAATGCAATGGAGATGGTGGTAATGAAGTTTTAAAGGGTGATGGGAAGCATATTGTTAGGATCGGTAGACAAGATATATGTAGTTGTTAGGTATAGGACCTATATGGATATCCATGCAAGCATGCAATTAGTGCAATCCATCACTCGAGGTGATTCATGCTATCAAAAGGGTCAGTTATTGAGTTTGTATGAACATGTGTTACAACTAATACATGTTGAAATTTCTAACCTTTAAGTGATGTTGAGTTGATAAATCCTCCACCTAAAAGAGTTATGTTTGGTATATTGAAAATTGCAAGAAGAAAACGACAAGATGAGCCAAAGAAGATGAAAAATCCAAGCAGATTGAGTCAGAAAGGGCAAGTGAATAAATGTAAAAATGTGGTCTTCAAAGTCATAACTCTAGAAAATGTAACAACAACAGGCTCCTTCACAAGTGTGTACACGTTACTTCAATCATATGAATACAGTTTTACCAACATGCAGTTACTAATGTACATAATTATGGTTATTAGGTTAGAAAATAGGGATCTTTCTAGGTATAAAGTTTTCAATTTTATATTACTTATTATTTATACTAATTACTGACAAAGATGCTTTCATTATAACTACAATTAAGTGATGGGAATTTGGTTAATGATAATGTTGGACTGAGTCAACAAAGCATTATTGTAAGCTTTTTTTTATCAATTTGTCTAACTTTAAATAATTAAAAAGTGTGTTTGTAATATTTTTTCTTCCATTTTGTAAGTTGGTACACCAGCAAATGCCAATATAAACCAGTTTGGAGATGTTCATTGATGCACATTTCAATTATCATTTCAACCAAGGTGTTTAAATTGAAGGATGTAGAGTATTACTTCACAACATTTACAAGCTGGAGAAAGTAAAAGCGAACCTCATTGACTTCATCATCACAATATGATCTTATGCAGTCAAGTATAAATGAAGCAAACATCAATTAGTTGTATTCATAAAATGTATAATATTTGTGTTGTATATATATGAATGTTTGTGTTGTTTACATACAATGTAAATTTTTTGTTAATCAATATAAGATGTTACACAACCTGACTCTCTTTATGTCCATCTCTCTTTATATAGCCTTTTGTTTCCATATTTGACAACATATGCAACAAGTAAATTATTCATTGTATATTGATTATATATAGGACTATTGTTTTTCTTTCGGATATAATTCATATACCAATTTTGTTATTCATACTCAACCTATTCATTATATTAATTATGAGTTGTTATAATACAAATTATTCATTGTATATTAGTAATATATAGTATAATTGTTTTTACAATTGAGTTATATAATTCATATACAAATTTTGTTAATCATATATAACATATTCATTATGAGTTGTTATATAACATACCTATTATATATTAGTTATATATTTAAAATAAAAATTTTCATAATATACATGAAATTAATGTCAACCCTTACATTGTTCAAATTCAATACAATTTCCTTATAACATAATTAGAAATAAAAGGAACACAACCATAACTAATCCTATTACAACTACAATGATTATTAGCATACACTTAATTTGTTTTTTTTTTCTCTTTTCTCAATAAATGTATGTCCTCCTTCAAAAGATTCATTTGTTCTTTAAACTCCTTTGTTGTGATTCTTTGAACCTTTTCCTTTGACATTGATAATTGACTCCTTGAATTTTAAATCACTTCAACAACTCCCTCACTAAATTCTTCATCGTACCATTTGAAAAACTTGCATCTCCCAACCTAAAACATTCAATTTCAGTCAAAAAAATACCTTAAACAAAGTTTAACATTCATCTTCATTAATCAAACAACAATAAATTCTCACCAGATAATTGTGGCACCTATGAAAACTTAGGCTAGGATTAAAATCACTCTATGCAGTCCTCAATAGGGCCTTTACTCCACAATAGCAAAAGACATTACCATACTTTGAACTCACTATCGTAATAGTCGATGATAATGATTCCATCTGCATACTTACAAAATGGTAATAAGATAATATATGACTGGGTAAAAATACATTCTATTGACTATGTCATGTGAACATACATAAAATTTGACAATGAAATGTCATATGTTTATCAACAATCACTCTAACTATTTCAATTCCTATATTAAAGAGGTTTAACTCAAACATATCTTAATTGTGAGAAAGGTTTTGAAATTGAATGTATTTCAATTGTGTTTAACCACGAGGAACAAGAGGGTTTTAACTTAGTTACTTTTTGTAGTGAGTTGATGAAAAATGCTAATTCATTTGTAAACCTAATGCAACTCCTCCTAGGGACGATGGAATGATCTCTTCATCTCCTCAAAAGCTAAATTTGAAGTAAACCATTAAACATAACTATATGAAGATGTCAAAATTTTCACCTTATGAAAGATTGCAAGTTTACAAAATCTTAACTATGTATTACACTATTACATGGTTTTTGTATCCCAAAATATTACGACTTCAAACAAGAAATCCATTTGCGCTATTTCCCAAACTCACAAAAACTACACTATCATCAAAGTTGTCTTCCATTCCTAGAAATCTACCTTTCATATTAATAATTTACCGGTGAGGCCGAAGGGTAACCAAAAACAACTTAAAAGTGTTCAGTGATTCCAAATTTTCAACCAAAGGTATCATAGAACATAAAGAAAAGCTGTAATATATCTTCTTGTGGGAATAACTCATGAATAAATGGTGAACAATATAAGTATGGCATATGCATCTCTCTCACATAGACACACAAGGTTATACATAAGAACACTCGTAGTAACACAAGATGGAAAATCTATCAGACATAATTCACTATGATCTTGATTTACCGCTAAAACATATTTTAACACATTATGGATGTGACATACGAAAGAAGATAAAATGAAAGGTGAAGCAAAAATTCATGAGAAAAGTTGTTTCAATGAGATGAAATGCAGCCTTGATATATATGATTATAAAGTAGCAAGCATCTTCACACATGTTTGCTTTACACATGAAACTATCATAAAGCTTATGCCTTACACTATATAAGAAAACATAGAAAATGCATAATTACATGATTACATAAAATTGTTTCCTATGCAAGTATATACTAGGTGGCTCACCTGTAAGTATAGCCTCATTTATTAAACAAACAAAATCACAATTATGAATACCTCAAACTCCTGACTCAAACAAACTTAATCATATTACTTAATGTTGTTGCTCAACACCAGATCATGATGTATAAAATAAGATACTTCCTAAAATTAAAATTCCAAATAGGACCAAATTCATACTACTTCATCACTAATGATTTAAGCTTTAAAATTATACTCATGCTGATGGACTAAGCATAAAACAGACATATGATATCTTCCAGTAGCAACCTTGGAATTCATATAGACAACAAATATGTTTAACAAAATTAATACGACATTCATAATAGAATGTTACAAACGTCTGTGAACCAAGTTGTTAATGATGCCAACGAGAAGGACAAATGATAGACTCTATAAAAACACACAACAATCAACATTTTCAATTAGCAAACCTCTCATTTTTACATCATTTTCTTGGCAACAAAATGCTCAAACATCGAAAAAACTTTTAAAAGACGATGAAGTTAAGCATAATCAGTCGATTACAATCTAAAACCCTAACTTACTCAAATTTCCTCAAAAACCAATCTCGAATAAACTGGAGGAAAAGAAATTAATCTTTATCTACAACTCATTATTTCTATGAAACTCCCTGCACAACCCGTCAAAAGGAGATCAAGATGGTTAACAAACAAAACCCACCCAACAAATAAAACAGTCATACCCATCTAATGCTAAACCTAATAAAATAGAGACTCACCTAAGAGAGTGATTGCTATATGATGATGCTTGCGGTAGATTCTCTCCCAAATAGACGGTAACTGATTCTAGGAGATGAACAATTTTAAACACCCAAACAAAATACAATGAGGGAGGGTCAGAGGGATTTCAAAGACTGGTAAACAAGACGATGGTAAACAAAACGATAATCATCTAATCCCTCTACTTAACAAAAATAATGAGTTTAGGTTAAGGTTTGTTTAATGTTTAATATAAATGATGGGTCCCACTCTTAATAATAAAATAAAATATTAATTTAATTTAATAAAATATGGCCCCACTTGGCATGTCATTGCTGACGTTGCAAAGGAGCATCACTCGTTTGAATAAAATAATATTTATTAAATGTCAAATCAATGCTGACCTAACACTTAAAGAATGGATTGAATTTTCTGTTAATTTAGGGTTAAACCTTAACATTTTTCCAAATGTTAGGGTTAGAATTGTTCACTTTGGAATGTTAAGGTCAAACTTATTTATTGGTGAAAAACTTAGGATTAAAAGTGACCCTTTTGCCTATTTTTGCTAAGCAAGTTTGTAAATCACAAGTATTCAAGTATATATTTTATGTTGGACCCCATGATTTTAGGCTTACGGGTTAATGAATATTTCTGCTCAAAATGTCATATTTTTTTGTTTTCATATAAATATCTTTTATAACCTATAATCAAATTCCAAATTTTTAAAAATTGTTTATTAACATAAAACCTGACTTCAAAAAATAAATTACGTTATAAATAGAAAATAATTGATACAAATTTTCATTTTTTTAAAGTTTACCTAATTTTATTTTTCAGAAAATATTAAATTATATTTAAATAATATTTAAAACTTAATTTGATATCAATGTGAAAAATAAATAAAAGACTAAAAGATGAATGTAATATATTTTGTTATGTTTTGGATTGTTGAGGCTAATGTACAAGTTTAACTAAGGATGACAATAGGTTGAGTCGAGCTCGAGCTTGAAGTCGACTTGGTGACTAGACTTGATTTTTATTTTTAAAATTAAAAATGACATCATTTTCTTATAATTGTCCAAATCGGGCTCGGGAGGCCTTGTTAACTCCAGGCGAGGCTAGATGATCCAACCTAAATGTCATTCCTAAGTTTGACATGCTAATCGAACCAAATAATTCTCACTCAATACATTCTGTTCCACCCATATAAAGGCATGTGTATAAATTTGATTAAACTCTTATTGAAAAAACATATATGAATTAATAAAATTACTTTATATGTAGTTCCAATTTCATATGCTTAATTTCATGAATGGGATTATATGGCATAAGTTACCTATACAATTTATTCTACTTTTTTCTCGTGAATCATAAAGTTGGATAAACTTTAATCACAATTTTCAAAATTTGCAATAATAATATACTTGAACATATTTTTTTTTGTATAAAGGGAATCTAACATTGAAAATGTTTACTTAATCGTAGAGACAATAACTTTGTTCAATCTTACCTTATTCAAGTCAACAAACTACGTTTAAATTAATTTGAGTTTTGAATTAATCTCAAATTTAGATGATTGAATCGAACCAATTTGAATTTATTAAGGCAAAATGATATCATTTTATTTAATAGTAGAACAACTATTGAATCAAAATATCATCATTTTGTTAAGTATAATCAAAACGATGTCATTTTGCCTTCAAACTAATCAAATTAAAAGACGTTCAAATTTGAGTGGGCTTCAAGATGGATTCAAACTAAAATTGATCGAATTTTAGGCCATTTGATTCAGTATAGGCTTTCAAACATATTCACATCAAAAAAGTTTCGAGTCGAATGTATCAAACCTACTTGCTTATATACTCAATATAAATTGAAAATACATAATATAGACAACTAATTTTTATTTTTAATTAGTATAAGTGTAAATTTTAAATTAAACATTAATATGACAAATTTTAAATAAGGAATACAAATAGTAAGGAATTATACATACATAAAATTATAATTCTTGAAACGAGACTTTTTCACGTAAAAAGGGAATCTTTTGTTACAATAGAAATATAGGTGATGTAGATTATTTAAGAATTGATGTAGATTTGCTTTTTCTTATACATATTATACATGTCCAATCAAACAAGTTTACATTCTAGGGGTTAGACAGTCCTTCTTTTTTTTTCCAAAAAGGTGAATAATTGAAATTAAAAGCACTAAGACCTACAGAAAGGTTCTACATCATTTTATAGTCAGCGAACAAAAGTAAGACTAGCCAAGTAGCTAATGCACAAAAGAGGAAACTAGGAACATAAAGTAAATCAAGCAAAACATAGCAACATCCCTAAAGAAAGTGCTAGCACAATGTCACTTAAATGGGGATTAATTATATGAGGATTTGACAAAAAGTAGAATCCATTACTTGTATTGGTATTTCAACCCACTATGATCTCTTCAGCCTAAAGATTTAACTCTATAGACTCAAAAGGAGATATATTAAGGCTATAATGTGTAGGTTTTCTTTATAGAATAATTTGTTCCTTGATCCATGTAATTAGCTCTTTCTTCATCAGGTTTAATGCCTTTCTAGCTCTTCCAAAGCATTTATAATTACTTTATTTTCACAGGTAACAAATGTAAGATTCAAAGGAAATTACTGTTATCATCTCTGTTACTAAGCAGCCAGCTCAAGAAATCAGTTTTGTTTTCCCCTACTTGTAAATTTGTCATAAGCTAAGAATTACCTTCCACTTATTAGTTAAAATCTTACATTTGAAGAATAAATGGTTGATGAATTCAAGCTCTTCCTTGCATAAAAGATATTAAATTCATGTTATATAGAGAGGGAGCTTTCCTTATTACTAAAAGCCATATAAAGAAGGGAACTTTATGCAATAGGAACTTTTTCCATACCACCCTCTATCCTATCATTTCCTTACCCCCTCTCTATGAGGAATTCTCTAGCAAAGGCACTGAAGTATTTGCCAGAGGGATGGCCTAAACATAAGTACTCATTTCCCCTATCTTAGTTCAGGTTATAGCTTAGTAAGAGATCCTATAACTTACTGGGAACTCTATGTTAGTAATTGGAATTAATCCATAATTTAAATTTAAGTCTAAAGGAGTATCTACTACTTAAAGAGGGTATAAGGAGTGTTGCAGAGAGGAAAACCCTAGTCTAATTGTCAAAGAGAAGTGATGCATTTTTTTTCCATTACCAATCTTGCATTTAAAGTTAGCCCTCAACTTAATCCTCAACCTTAATAATTATCTTAAGAACCATATAAATGTAGGTATGTTCCTTAATTACCAGACATTTTTACCTTTTAGAAAAAAAGAGTGCATCCTCTTTACCCATAAGGAGTCTTTATTTTCTAGTAATCTCTATAATCTGTTTCCCAAGAAAGTTTTGTTACTGATACTGATACGAGTGAAACCAATGCCTCCTTCAGTTATTGGATTATATACTTCCTTCTATCCCACTTGGGAGTTAAACTTCCCCTCCTTCCCTCCATCACATATGAACCTTCTCATCATCTGTTTAATGGTCTTGATTAATCTTACAAAAAGGAAGGAATGGGAGGACCAATACATATGGAGTGAGTTTAAGATTAATTTGGTCAATTGGAATTTTTATGTATGGTAACTTGTTGTACCACTATATAAGCCTTCTTTATATCTTCTTAATAAGAGGAATTCAATCTCTTAATTGCAATTTCCTTATAGATACTGGAAGCCCCATGTACATAAAGGGTGGAGTCTTAATCTACAAACTAATGATACTTTGTAATTATTCCCTGTTTGATTGTGCACTTTTTGAGATAAACATATAACACCTATTTTTTTTATCTTTAATCCTAAAATCTTCTCATAAGCTTTTAGAGATGTTATAAGTAAACTAATTAATAAATTATAAGCTTTTGAAAGTAGTATTAGATCATCTGCAAATAGTAATGACTCGAAATTGATCTTCTTACTTCTTATATGGAATATAAAGTTAGGATTGAAAATGACATTGATTTTAAGCCTTGTGATGGTTTCCATATAGAGAATGAAGAGGTATGGAGATAATGGGTGACCTTACCTTAAGTCCCTTGCTCTATAGAAATTATGAAATGGTTTACCATTAACACTATATAAGGTTATGGAAATGTAAAGATACCTTCGGGCTCTAAGTTTCTTAAGGAATGCAATAAAGTCCGAACTATTTATATCATAGGCCTTCTAGAAATCAACCTTAATTGCATAATTTTTAGGTCCCTTACTTTTTGAATAACCTTTAATAAAGGCACCTTGTGAGTCACTAATTATTGGCTCCAATACCTTCTTCATTCTATACTTAATAACTTTATAGATGATTTTATAAATAAAGTTAAACCATAAAATAGGTTTAAACTCATTAAAGGTCCTAAGTTTAGGAACTTTAGGAATTAAACAAAAAATGAACTATTAATTTCCATGAGAATTTTATCTCTTTCAAAGAGTTCTTGAGTGCCTTCAATTACCATAGTTTTAATGAATGACTAGGCCTTTTAGTAGAATCAGGCATTCAACCCCATTAGGGCTAGAGGTTTTCATAGGGCTCATCTCAAACACCATCTTCTCAATCTCTTGAAGCTGGTTGGTTTGATCATAACCTTTATTTCTTCATCAAAATAATAGTTGCCAATGAAACACTTTAGCATAGGTACAGATGATGAGCTTTGAGCTAGGATATTTGTGTTGCCTTTGTAAAAGGATGTTGCTTCTTCTTTAGTATCCTTTATGTAACACCCCACACCCGTAAGACCCGAACTCGATATCGTTGGTGATATCCGAGTCCGTGTCCCACGAGAGGCGCGATTACATCAATCGATTTAAAATTCAGATACTTTTTTTGTAGCCATTAACTCCACGTTCACACGGCGAATCTGATAAGTAAATAAAATCCGTGTTCAATATACACCATTTCGCTTATTACACCATCCAATCATAATTACAATCACCAATGCAAGTAAATATTACTATCACAATGGCTCAAGAAAATACAATGCCTTGTTATACGTGATTGCGAATACAATTTACTAAAACACTAATGCGCAACCTGAACCGATCCCGACCTCTAACCTTTACTCGCCTACATGAGATATACTCCGTGTCAACCGGGTATTCTTCGTAACTCGAAAATAAATGCAAATTTTGGGTGAGTTTTGCGAACTCGGTGAGAAACCATCATCGATGGTTCACTCAAATCATGCATTACGCATGGCGTCTGAAGATAATACATAATAATCAATTACCGATGGCGATCGAAACAATTTACGATAATATGAAATCATTCACAATAATTCATACCATTATGAAAGCGATATGTCACGAGCAGGTCATTTGTGCAAATGCAATGATATGTGACTCTTTCCAATTATTCAAGATTGTGCCCAAGTGCTCGGTCCGTGTTCAGGTGGGACGCGTCAGTGATTTCTCCCTCGGTTCGTGGCGGTCAAGACAATATGAGAGCTCAAGCTCTTATCAAGAAAAATAGCAACTTGGGGCACGTCCATTATCCGATCATGCAATTATGCATGCGATGACAAGATCGATAAATGTACAAAGTTTGGCTATAAAGCCCAAAGTATCGTTGAATCAATGATATGGTCAGAAAGCCCAAGATATAGCAGTGTTCAGTATAATGGCTATAAAGCCCAGTCTATCAATATCAGTATCATTCAGTACAGTAAAATCATATAATACAAGCATCCACTTTTATACATGCCAGAAATCATACAATTCACCTTTGCACGTAATTCACGTTAAGCATGTACACAACCAGAAATTTGAGAAACCAACTAGGTTACTCACCTATTACTTCCGAGCTAATGCCGGAAAGCCTCTGTGACGTCGGTCAATCGACGCTCCAATTGGACCTCTATATGAATCAGAAAAATTACGAGTCACTAAATATGAAATCTGTGCTCATGATGATGAGATATGCATGTTCATGAATTCCCGGTCCTAATTCAATATTTTCCCATAATAAAATTCTATGAAAATTAGAAATCCATAGGCGCCGACGGCATGCAATTCGGACCTCTATAGGTCCCAAATTAAATAAAATAAGGTTTACATGATCCGTCATAGGGGCTACGCCAAATTCCGCCTAAAATTCCCGTTTTCTCATAATATGAAATTAAATATTCAACGAATCCGATGCCTCTGGAATCAGGTCAATCGGACGTCGGACGGAAAGAAATTGACAAATGAACAATGGATCAACTAATACCAAATAAAATTCAAAATAAAATTCGGCGCGCGCCTCATGGGCGAGACGCCGCCCTCGAGGCGAACTCACCTCACTTCGTCGCGAGGCGAGGCGTCGCCTCGCGACCAACCTTCGATCTCGCCATGAGGCGAACGTCGCCCTCATGAGACGGCTAGTGTCTCGCCATGAGGCGAACGTCGCCCTCGCGAGCCATGAAGTTTCTTCCTACTACCTTGCCCTTTCCTTTTTTTCCAGATTTAAAACTTAATTTCCAACTACTCTAACTTTTAACACACAAATCAGAAAATACCCACTATACCTCATTGGAAAGCTTATGAAAAGCTCTACAATTCTCAAGAAGACCAAAAAATCCAAATCCAACCTTAAGAGTCTCAAATAATCCATCAAACCTTCTGCCTTCAAAATTTCCCTCAACACAGGGCAGTACATTTACAATTTCATAACTCACTGATTCCTTAGTAATAAATTACCACAAAAATATGGTCAATAAGTTCACAATGTCCTCTACAACTTTCATGAACAACCCAAAATCAAATTCTATTGCAAACCAAGTCAATTAATTCATCTAATGTTACTGTCCCTGAAATCCTTCACTTTGGGCAGTAATCTTACAAGAAGCATAACTTCCAGTATATAAGTCAATAAAATCAGAACTTTATATCCTTGTAAAGATAACATCATAAACTTCATTTTCATGAAGCACTCAACACCAATTCGATCTCTAACAATTTTAAAATTGTTATGGAAGTTTCTGTTATCATCAGCCATTCATAACCTAATGTAGGATCAGTTTTGAAAATCATATCTCCCAATTCTGACTTCTAAAATTACATACCAAATATCAATTTCAAGATAATCTCTTCCTCTACAACTTTTCAGAAGCTCACTCACACCAATTCAGTCCACATAAAATGTTAAAATTGCCTCAAATCAGTAAACTCACAAAATCACACTTAAACTAGGTTTCATCCAAAATGCTCAAAACCAGCCATTAGTAATCAATTCATATCTCCCAATACACAATTCTAAAAATAACAAGATCAGTAGCAATGGAAAGATAATCAAATATGCTACAACTTCCATGAAGACCATTCTCCTAATTCCATCTCAATTAATTCATAAAATCAACAAAACTCAGATATCATGGTTGCGGTTACTGTTCACAGGCAATGGAACAGTAACTTTCCATGCAAAATTTCACCCTTCTATCATTGAAATTCAACAACACCTATTTCACACTAAATTGAAGCCAACATCCCAAAGTTTCAGTGGCCACTAACCTTACCTCATTTGCATTTCTACACAATAAATTATGAATAAAACAATAACATCACTTATAATTCCAACTTTCCAGATTTAAGGTTAACCTTAGTTCAACCACTTCCAATGCCTTTTTCACATCACTAGACATCAAAATAAATACAAATTAAATATCACTACAATCATACATATGTTAGGGTTAATACTGAAAATTGGCAGCCTTAAATTCCTCAATTCAAATACTCAAATAATTATCCATAATCAATTCAAAATCAAACCATATCATAAATTTTAATGCATCTTCACCTAGCCTCATACCCCTTTCTTCAAATCACAATAATCCTCACTTTAATGTCTACATGAACCTAATACATGCTTTAAATCCTTTTATTAACTACCCCATACTATCATGACATTTAATTCCATGTAAAAACAACATTTAAAACTCAAACCTTAAATAACAACTTACCTAATTAAATTGCAACTTCAAATTCTTCAAACTTCCAAGCTCCCCTCCTCCAACTTTCTACCACTTACCAACCTACGGATACCACTCCATCACATACACAAATCCTCATCTTCACAAGACTTAAGTATGGTCTTGATTGTGGATAGAAGAAGAGCAAGCAAGGAAACAAGAGGAAGGAGGAACAAACACCAACGATGGAAGGAGAAAGGAGCACTCACGGATGGAAGAGATTTTTTAGCTTTCAAAGTAATTTTCTTATCCATTCAAAGAGAAGAGTCGTGAATATAAGTGGAAGACAAGAAGAAAGTCGTGGATGATGTATATAAAGAGACAAATTTCTTTAATGAAGAGGACACTTGGCATTTTCAAATAAGAAAAGACAAAAATCAAGTTAATTAACCTACTTTAATCACAAACTCTCATTAATCCCTCTTAAACACTAATTATGGCTCTAGAATAATTCGCTAATATCATTATCCACTAATCTCATGCCATCAAGCAGTCCTTTTCACTTCAAAACAGTTCACTCAACAACCGTTTGAATTTTCTCATCAAAATTTTCGAATTTCCCAAATCATTTTTTTGCGAATTATTGAAATTCCCTAAAATTGTAAAGCACATAACAGTGCACTCCAAATAGTTTTTCAATCACGAAAATCACATTTTCTACCCCAAATCAAGTTTAGGCCAGTTACCGGCGATTTTGCCGGTCCGGGAATTTTCTCCGGAAAATTCCAGAAAAATTTCTATAAATCCCAAAAAATGTAAAACGCTTAATAGCGCACTCAGAACAATTTTTCAAATCCCATAACCACGTTAATCACAATAAAATACCGTTAGGCCCAATTACCGGGAATGTCATGAATGCATTTACCGTAATTTCATGTTCACAATTGATACTGTGTATCAATCCTATTATGCATGAATAGTTCTAAATATTCCCTATTAGTCCCATCCTATGCCAAGTTTACTATTTTACCCATCCAGGAGGGGGTGGGATGTTACAATTCTCCCCTCCTTATAAGAATTTCGTCCTCGAAATTCCCAGTCAACGGTTCACTATGACAATAATCATATGAGTCTATATATCCTATACACTTTTCCACTTAATAATTCACTTATCGAGTGATCACTATAACCACTCTCAGTCGTGGGTTCGCCATCGATTTGGCTAACTCGTTATCACTTAGTACAGTAAATGGATTTGACGAACTATCAGTTGGCGATCTCATGTTCTTAGCTATCTCACTTGCCATTTCTAGAATAGGCACTACCTTTGGTTCCGATATTGACTCAGTTCAGTATTTTCAAATCTATTCGCGATCACATTTTATCCTTCTAATACCTTTTTCCTACAAGGCCATATAGTCCAATTCAGTATTCCATCGAGGACATCTCCATGTCTTTGGTACCTCCTTAATCACGCCGTGACGATTTACATTCCTTGGTACCAATACAAGAACATTTAATTCCAATTTACTATCATCAAGAATAATGTACCTAATGCAGTCACTATAATATGCCATTCACTTTATGTTCAAATTCGATTCTCTTAAGACACCTCACTGTTCTATAGTGTTCACACACTTCATCCGGATATACAGTTTACTCTATCTCATTTGTCCGATCCAATTTCCACTTTAGCTAACCATGCAGTCTTCCTAAATCACTTTCCTTTTTCTCACAATTCCATTATGGTCTTTAACTCTCAGTAGGCACTATGCAAAGGTAACAAAGATATATTCTCCAGTGAATCAAAACTCTATAACAAGAACATAATCAAACCTTTTTCTTATTAGACATTCAACCTATAAACACTTGAGCCAAGAATCACTTCATTCTATACCTACAATTACTCAATTTCACTTTTCAAATATGCTGACTAGAATGTCTAACTTTGACAGTTCACTTTCTTGTTCTTATACCTTTTTATCGGGTACACTTATTTCTTCTTCTTCTTTTGTTCACTATAGTTTTCCAACTCCATTCGATATTCAAACTCATCATAAGATTTCCCCTTTACTTTCTCGCACTATTAACCTTTTGTATCACTATTTTTTTACAACTTCAATTTTCCGTAAACACTTCACAATTTCCCGATATGCTTGACATTCATTGAAAACTCCAATATCTCAAATTGATCCGTTCATTGCAAAGATTATCGTATTTATACCGCCTCTTTCCTCAAATTAACACAAGTATGCTTATGGAATCTACAGTCTCCAAGGCTTTCAATCATGAGAATGGCACTAATACCATTTATCACAAATTCAATTTATTTCATACTGCTCAACATATTGTCACAGCTCAATACTGCCGCCCACTCTTTCCAAAGGTATGTTTATCATCGATGTCGATTCCTCAATTAGTCCTATCATTCTTTTTACTTTTCACTTTTCAACACTTCCAAACACATTCTGTCTCTAATCACAATTACTACCCTTTGTTTACCTCGCATAAATCCCTATTAGGGTCCTATTGACTTTACCATACATCTCTTACCCTTTTCATTGAGTCCACACTTAGTGTATCTGCAATTTCTTTATGAAGGTGTCACTACATCACCTCATTGTCAGTTTCCCTTGTTGACCCTCTTGTCTCTATTCAGTTACTCTTTTTTTTTTTTTCATTTTCTCTTCTAATTTGTTTTCATATCATTCCTATCAACATATGTTAATACCTTTTTATCTATATTTAAACCTCCAAAATTTTCCATTTTATTTTAGTCTCTCATAATTCTCAGTTCGGGACTCTTTTAGTCTTCATTTCAAATCTAGAGTCCTCAACAGTTTTACATCATAACTGGAGATCGATTCACTTCACATTGCAATAGAATCACCTCAAATTAAAATCTCACTCATATGGAATTCTTTACATTTCTGTACATACAGTGCAGATAACCTCAACTAGATGAGCTATGTCCCAATTTCACCATTAATTTTTGTCCGCATTTCTATCCATTTGACCGTTCGTCTTGATACCATCTTTATACTTGTTCACGAAAGTCTCATCAATCAATTATTATCCCTAATTGCTTTTCAATCCTTCTTCACTATAATGCATAATCTCAATTAGAACAATTTTATGCCATAATTTAAATATCGTAACATTCCTTTCACGAAGGTTCCTTATGACGATCACTTAAATACTTTCTTTCACACTTATTTAGTAATCTATACCGTAATCACTTTTCGCCTCTCTTATAGGTACACTCAGTCCACTTTTGTCTTACTTCAACCTCTTAAAAACTTCACACTTTAATCACTCTAAACATTTACCACTCATTTACTCTATGGTTTCCATAGATCTGCAACATACATTTCATTAGTCACAATCAACATTACTGTCCAATAGATATCCCCAACAGTAAATCGACATAAATGCAATAACTCTTTTCATACATCACTATTGTGGTTTCATTCATTTCAAGATCTTTATTTCATTCTCCCCATATCATTAAACTGTATGACTCATTCCCCTATCCATTACGTGCAACTTGACCTTATAAGGTCATATCAATTTAACTTATCGGTTTATGATAATTATTCCTATTTTCATTCCGTTTCTCGCTACTTATCTTCTATTTTCCTCAAACAGTCTATGATCGGTGTTCACAAATCCCAATACCCGATGAGTCGTTGATACCACTCCATTTTATCTCTATCAATATACCTATCCATTTACCATTTTCGTGTCCATATACACCTAATTCAGTATTTCCCATACACCATCAGTAGAATCATCAGTCTGTCTCTTTTTTTTATATATATATATAATTTTATCATACGAATTTCCAACCTCGAAGCACAATAATCACCTAACAATTTCAGTCTCAAACTTATGCGGTCTAGTTCATAACCATTTCCGAATTCATTTCAGTCTATCAGTACACTTTTACCTCACTCTACTAGGTACTGGGCATCTTACTTTTTCGATTCTTTCAGTTCTCAATAAACCGTTACAGCACTCTATTGAGCTTCTTTCCATTTCACTATTATCTTCTGCTTATAATATCTACTGATCTTTAACTCGAATACAGTGAATCAAAATATGCCCGATTGGACTATCTACATTTTACTCACTTCCAATATTTCCCCTTTCATGACATATACGGTCAGAACTTTAATTACCTAACCATCCCGGGCATTTAATTTCACTTAGATCTACTATAACCAATAAGCTTCCCATATCTCTAATGGACCTCTCCAAGTTCTCAACATTTGCATTTTTCTCGTCACCATAATATTGTCAATTTAATTCGAAATTTTAATCGCCTAGCCAACACGGTCATTCTACTATCACTTATAAGGGTTTCTAACCCAAAGACAATATCAACCTTCTTATCCATTTTTTTCTTTATCCTTTCCTAATTGATTATCCCTTTAGGATTTTCACTCTAATCCGCTTCACTCTTCTCTCACTTAGTCACTGATACTTATGCACCTCAGATTTATCCTCGCACACTCGACTAGGATCGCTACCACGGTCTCGCAACGACGCGACTCAAATGCATGAAACCTATGTTCCAAATCGCGCCAGATACATTACGCATCATCGGGCTCGATACCACCTAAATGTAACACCCACCAGAAGACCGAACTCGATATCGTTGGTGATATCCGAGTCCGTGTCCCACGAGAGTGGCGTATTACATCGACCGATTTAAAATTCAAGATACATTTTTTTAGAGCCATTAACTCCACGCTCACACTGCACATACAGTAAGTAAATAAAACCGTGTTCAATATACACCGCCAGCTTATTATTACTATCCAAATATAATTACAATCATCAATGCAAGAAATATTACTATCACAATGGCTCAAGAAAATACAATGCCTTGTTATACAGATGATTGCGAAATACAATTTACTAAAACACTAATGCGCATACCTAACCGATCCCGACCTCTAACCTTTACTCGCCTACAGAGATATACTCCGTGTCAACCGGTATTCTTCGTAACCTGAAAAATAAATGCAAATTTTGGGTGAGTTTTGCGAACTCATGAGAAACCATCATCGATGGTTCACTCAAATCATGCATTACGCACATGGCGATAAAGATATAATCAAGAATAATCAATTACCAAGAAGGATCAAGAATAATTTACGAATATGAAATCATTCACAATAATTCATACCATTATGAAAGCGGTATATGTCATGTATCACTATTTGTGCAAATGCAATGCATATGTGACTCTTTCCAATTATTCAAGATTGTGCCCAAGTGCTCACCGGTGTTCAATGGGACGCTGTGATTTTCCCTCGGGCTCGTGGCGTCTCGCCAAGACAAAGATGAGAGCTCAAGCTCTTATCAAGAAAAATAGCAACTTGGGCACGCCCATTATCCGATCATGCAATTATGCATGCAGACAAGATGCAAGAATGTACGTTTGGCTATAAAGCCCAAAGGTATCGATGAATCAATGATATGGTCAGAAGCCCAAGATAGCAAGATGTTCAATATAATGGCTATAAAGCCCGATCTATCAATATCAAGATCATTCAAGACAAGAAATCATATAATACAAGCATCCACTTTTATACATGCCGAAATCATACAATTCACCTTTGCACGTAATTCACGTTAAGCATGTACACAACCGAAATTTGAGAAACCAACTAGGTTACTCACCTATTACTTCGAGCTAATGCCGAAAGCCTCGTGACGTCGGTCAATCGACGCCCAATTGGACCTCTATATGAATCGTAAAATTACGAGTCACTAAATATGAAATCAGCTCATGATGATGAGATATGCATGTTCATGAATTCGGTCCTAATTCAATATTTTCCCATAATAAAATTCTATGAAAATTAGAAATCCATAGGCGACGACGGCATGAATTGGACCTCTATAGGTCCCAAATTAAATAAAATGTGTTTACATGATCCGTCAATAGGGCTACGCCAAATTCCGCCTAAAATTCCTGCTTCTCATAATATGAAATTAAATATTCAACGAATCCGATGCCTCTGGAATCAGGTCAATCGGACGTCGGACGGAAAGAAATTGACAAATGAACAATGGATCAACTAATACCAAATAAAATTCAAAATAAAATTCAGCGTCGCCTCATGGGCGAGACGCCGCCGCGAGGCGAACTCACCTCACTTCGTCATGAGGCGAGGCCGCCTCGCGATCAACCCTTCGATCTCGCCATGAGGCGAACGTCGCCCTCATGAGATTTGCTAGCTGTCTCGCCCATGAGGCGAACGTCCGCCTCATGAGCCATGAAGTTTCTTCCTACTACCTTGCCCTTTCCTTTTTTTTTTCCAGATTTAAAACTTAATTTCCAACTACTCTAACTTTTAACACACAAATCAGAAAATACCCACTATACCTCATTGGAAAGCTTATGAAAAGCTCTACAATTCTCAAGAAGACCAAAAAATCCAAATCCAACCTTAAGAGTCTCAAATAATCCATCAAACCTTCTGCCTTCAAAATTTCCCTCAACACAGGGCAGTACATTTACAATTTCATAACTCACTGATTCCTTAGTAATAAATTACCACAAAAATATGGTCAATAAGTTCACAATGTCCTCTACAACTTTCATGAACAACCCAAAATCAAATTCTATTGCAAACCAAGTCAATTAATTCATCTAATGTTACTGTCCCTGAAATCCTTCACTTTGGGCAGTAATCTTACAAGAAGCATAACTTCCAGTATATAAGTCAATAAAATCAGAACTTTATATCCTTGTAAAGATAACATCATAAACTTCATTTTCATGAAGCACTCAACACCCAATTCGATCTCTAACAATTTTAAAATTGTTATGGAAGTTTCTGTTATCATCAGCCATTCATAACCTAATGTAGGATCAGTTTTTGAAAAATCATATCTCCCAATTCTGACTTCTAAAAATTACATACCAAATATCAATTTCAAGATAATCTCTTCCTCTACAACTTTTCAGAAGCTCACTCACACCAATTCAGTCCACATAAAATGTTAAAATTGCCTCAAATCAGTAAACTCACAAAATCACACTTAAACTAGGTTTCATCCAAAATGCTCAAAACCAGCCATTAGTAATCAATTCATATCTCCCAATACACAATTCTAAAATAACAAGATCAGTAGCAATGGAAAGATAATCAAATATGCTACAACTTCCATGAAGACCATTCTCCTAATTCCATCTCAATTAATTCATAAAATCAACAAAACTCAGATATCATGGTTGCGGTTACTGTTCACAGGCAATGGAACAGTAACTTTCCATGCAAAATTTCACCCTTCTATCATTGAAATTCAACAACACCTATTTCACACTAAATTGAAGCCAACATCCCAAAGTTTCAGTGGCCACTAACCTTACCTCATTTGCATTTCTACACAATAAATTATGAATAAAACAATAACATCACTTATAATTCCAACTTTCCAGATTTAAGGTTAACCTTAGTTCAACCACTTCCAATGCCTTTTTCACATCACTAGACATCAAAATAAATACAAATTAAATATCACTACAATCATACATATGTTAGGGTTAATACTGAAAATTGGCAGCCTTAAATTCCTCAATTCAAATACTCAAATAATTATCCATAATCAATTCAAAATCAAACCATATCATAAATTTTAATGCATCTTCACCTAGCCTCATACCCCTTTCTTCAAATCACAATAATCCTCACTTTAATGTCTACATGAACCTAATACATGCTTTAAATCCTTTTATTAACTACCCCATACTATCATGACATTTAATTCCATGTAAAAACAACATTTAAAACTCAAACCTTAAATAACAACTTACCTAATTAAATTGCAACTTCAAATTCTTCAAACTTCCAAGCTCCCCTCCTCCAACTTTCTACCACTTACCAACCTACGGATACCACTCCATCACATACACAAATCCTCATCTTCACAAGACTTAAGTATGGTCTTGATTGTGGATAGAAGAAGAGCAAGCAAGGAAACAAGAGGAAGGAGGAACAAACACCAACGATGGAAGGAGAAAGGAGCACTCACGGATGGAAGAGATTTTTTAGCTTTCAAAGTAATTTTCTTATCCATTCAAAGAGAAGAGTCGTGAATATAAGTGGAAGACAAGAAGAAAGTCGTGGATGATGTATATAAAGAGACAAATTTCTTTAATGAAGAGGACACTTGGCATTTTCAAATAAGAAAAGACAAAATCAAGTTAATTAACCTACTTTAATCACAAACCTCATTAATCCTCTTAAACACTAATTATGGCTCTAGAATAATTCGCTAATATCATTATCCACTAATCTCATGCCATCAAGCAGTCCCTTTTCACTTCAAAACAGTTCACTCAACCACCTGTTGAATTTTCTCATCCGAAATTTTCGAATTTCCCAAATCATTTTTTTGCTAATTATTGAAATTCCTAAAATTGTAAAGCACATAACAGTGCACTCCAAATAGTTTTCAATCATGAAAATCACATTTTCTACCCCAAATCAAGTTTAGGCCATTCTGATTTTGCGGTCCGGAATTTTCTCCGAAAATTCCAGAAAATTCTATAAATCCTAAAATGTAAAACGCTTAATAATAAGACTCAGAACAATTTTTCAAATCCCATAACCACGTTAATCACAATAAAATACCGTTAGGCCCAATTACCGGGAATGTCATGAATGCATTTACCGTAATTTCATGTTCACAATTGATACTGTGTATCAATCCTATTATGCATGAACAGTTCTAAATATTCCCTATTAGTCCCATCCTATGCCAAGTTTACTATTTTACCCATCCAGGAGGGGGTGGGATGTTACAATTTAGGTATGTTACAAGGGCCCTTTCATGATCGAAGACAAAATCAATTCTATTTGTATTCCTTATTTACAAAACTCGGTTAAAGAAGAACTTGGTCTTTTTTATCATGATATTTAATCCATTAGACTCTAGAACTTTGTTGAATCAAAGAGTTGTAAGCTACCGCAGCCTTAACATAATCATTAAGGGCCTCTTTTTCTTTATTAAAAAGAGCCAGGTCCTTAGGTGTATATCCATCTCCTTTTAAATCTTGCTCAAATTACTTTTTGTATATTTGACATTCTCCAGAGTGTTGTTGCCCCTTTTTTGTTTTTTAACTTGTAACATCCTGTTAGTCATGATAAGGCCATAATAGTGTACAAGAGAGGTAAATGAGAAATTAGAAAGGTCATTTCATGCTTATGCATAATATGGCATACACATACCCGTGAATATTGATTGTGCACAATAATATGATTGTACGCATTAATTGACATTTTTTGGGTAAATTTGATCCATAAATGTGAATTGTGTTTTGATATGTTTTGAATTTTGGTATAATTGGATTTCAATTAGAAAATTTGGAATTTTATGTTATGGATTAGGAAATTGATGGATTAGAATGTACATTTGGACTAGGACAAATGCCAAGTAGTAGGATAAATTGATGCATGAATAATTTAAATAATTTAGCCTATAATTGAGTGACTTTTGGCATAGTTAAATTGGTGACAAATGGACTAATAATTAATTTAAAAATGGATCAATCATTGTGTGACAAGTGGGCTTGTAAGTTGATGAAAAATGGCATAGTTGATTAATGGACAAGTGACCTAGTTAGTTGGAGACATTTGGTAGCACCTCTTGATAAGTGTTGATCATGCCATAAGACATATGGCCATTCTATTAGATGACATCTAACACCTTAGGTGTAAGTTTCAGCAGGAGCAACTCTAGCTATGGTCATTTCCCTTCTTCCTTCCTCTCACACACCACCGAAACACTCTTCCTTGCACCTCACTATGTTTGTTTATGCTCATTTTTAATTGCTGCACCAATAATCCATGCTTCACCCTCTCAAAGTTAAGTAGATAATCAGAATATATTTGCCTTATTGTCCTAACTGAAATCCTTCCAAGTTCCACCTTGAATGTGTGATGATTCTTCATGTTTGGTGTATTGATTTAAAGTGACTTTTGAGCTTGAATTAGATCTAAACAAGTAAGTAAAAGATTAGTGTTTATGGCATGTTATAATAGAGAGCTGATAATGATGAATTAGGATAAAAATATTGAGGTGTGTTGGAATCCAATAATTGGAATATTTTACTGAACATGCTTTAGTATGTTGGTTATAGTTTGATCTGTAGATTTCCTAATGAGATAATTCTTAATTTAAATTGAATTAGAGATATTTGGCTACAATTTCTAATAAGAAATTGAATCTGAATTCTCTCCTTAAGGTCTTGAAATGTAGCTTGAAATTGAGTCTTGTCTTAGGCTGTAGCACTACCCGTGACAAAAATCACGTCCTGTTGTTATCAAATAAACTGCATTGATGTAGGTGAATAAGACAAAGTTGTCTTCACAAAATTATAGCTTATTCTCTTAGCTGTCAATTGGTATAAAGTTTGTAATTTGTGGATATTAGAATTTAGACGTATGAGTTGTACAACTTTGAGTGCATGATCATACACTAGCCAAAATTTCAAATGTACTTATTATATAATATTTTGAGCATAACTCATAGAATAATGAACCAAATTGTATGATATCAGTGTCATTAGAAACTTAAGACATAGGAGAACAATGTTCTAGTAGGAAGTATTACCAAATTACTTCATTTTCCTTGTCAGAATGATCATGTAAAGTGGACCCGAAAGTATGTTTTTCTAAAAAACAATCTGGAATGATCAATTGGTTAGTTTCAAATTGTTTTATTGTGGTCCAAACCCTTAGTACAAATTAACTTATGTGAGTTTTGATATATGAATGATATTGTGACACAAATAATGATAAGATACCTAGGATCATTGAACATGCATTGTACATATTTCATATACATAGATGTGCATAAATGAATACTTATTCAATTTTGATATATTTAAATATGTTTTGCATATTATGGAGGAGCATTTAGAGTGTCGTCATCCAGACATTGTCGGGACTTCAAGGCAATAGCTTTCAGGAGTAATTTGTGAGTAACCTAGATGGTCTCACCTCATTATGTGTTTGTTTTGAATTATGTTATGAATGTGGAATTGATTGTATTGATTCCGAACAATGAAGTTCCGCAATTTTTTATTTATGAATGGGATAATTGAAGAGCTCCTTATATGTGAATTTGACAAAATAAATGTTTCTCAATTGATATGTGATGTATGTGTATTGAATTCTAGACATGAAATGTCTGATGAGTTTCATGTATGAATAAAACATTGGAAGTTCTATTTGAATGTGAATGTGATTGACTACTTGTTTCTCAACTAAAATGTTGAATGTTAGACTAAAAGTCCGATGGAAAATGTGAATGAGAAAGAATGTGAATGTGACCGAATGAGTATAATGATTGAATTTGTGTAATACATTTCATTCCAATGCATGAAATATAAAGGCAGTTGTGACTGATGTCGCCAGTGAAAAGGAGCTTAAAGCTGAAACATTTATGGAAAGAGCCTAAGGCTCAATGTGTGTAATGATCCCTGTACCCCCAACAGATAAAGGACAGTATGAAAGAGCCCAGTATCCACAACAGATATGGGATAGTGAAAAGAGTACACGGTCACGACAATGTAATAAATGAATTTGAGTCTCATAAACATTGCATTCACATATGATATGAATAAATTGAATGATCATGTTGTTTTGAGGACTTTTCTTATATGAATACGTGATAATTTATCGATTATTGTGTTATGCAAAATTGTAGCGTAATGATGAATTATATGGATTTTTGTTTGAAATGGGACATCTGTGAATAATGTGTTTTGTGATATTAGTTGATGATAATCAAATTGATGTGAGTTTTATGATAACATGAATTGTTGCGTTGTATGACAAGAGTGAATCATCGAGGATGGTTACTTAACTGAGTTTGCAAAACTCACCAAAATTATAACGTTGATAATTTTAGGTTTGAGAAGGTGACGACTTAGTTGCTAAGATTGCATAGAAGAAAATTTGTACCAATTTTGGATACAAGTTATGGCTCAAAGGTCGATGTAACATACCGTTATCCATGTTAAGGCTAGAATGGTAAATATGATATATTATCATGAAATTAGAAAGTGCATTTATGCTTATGCATAATATGACATATATATACACGTGAATATTGAATTTTGCACATGAAAATGATTATACATACATTCATTGACATCTTCGGGTATTATTGATTTATATATGTGAAATGTGAATTTATTTAGAATTGTGGTTTTATGTATGGAAAATTTGATTTGAGAGTGTATTTGTTAAATTAGAATTTTGGATAATCTTAGGAAATTTTTGAAATTGTTGAATATTATTAGACTAGGAAAATACCACTTGGTAAGTAATTGATGAATGGAAATGAAATACAAATCAAATGATATTGAAGAAATTTTTTTATAGATGACTTTAGAATTCGTGAGAAGATGATATTGAAAATTTTAGAGATAAATGGAATAAAAAAATGGGAGTTATGGGACTAGTTCAATAAGAACTTAGTTAAGGCCTTGGAAGTTAGATAAGTGACAAGTGTCACTAGTCTAGTTTAAGTTTTACTATACAATTTCATTTGAAAGACCAAATACTGTATTTTCGTCTTCACCTTCTTTATAGCTTTCTTCTTTAAGTTTCTTCATTTTCACATAATTTTTCATCAAACCTTCACCAAAGTTGCACTTTGCTTTTATCTAGTCATTTCCACTCCCTCCTTGTTGTTTTCTTCATTTGTCCCAAGAAAACTAAAACTTGCTAACCTCCTCAATGATGTACGTGAGTTGCATGAAAGTTAGTACTTCTTGAGGTTTTAATGAAATTGAAGTTTTAACAAGTAAGTATCGTGTTAATCCTTATGAAAAGCATGAATATGAGATAAATTTGGTGATTTATTTGATATTTTATAGTCATGAAAAGATAGTCATTTTTAATGAAAACCGTGAATATAGGATGAAAATATGGATGTGTTGATTTTCCAGATTTGATGATCAAAATGTTATTAGATAGGGTTAAAATGATTTTTTGGAGTTGAAAAATCCATGAAAACGTGTATGAGATAAGTGTAGAAAAATTGGTATATGCTTATGTTTTCTTTTCTCGATATATATATATATAGATGGTGGTTTTAGAATGAACAAAAAATGAATTTAGAGTTAAGAAATAGGTATATGGTGGTGTCTTGAGATGAGAATGAATGTTTTAAATGATAGTTAGAAAAGAAAATGCAGAAAATGGGAAGTACAGAAAAATGAAAGTGAAGAAAGTGCAGAAAAGTGAAAATGCCTGAATCTGTGATGTTTTTGATATTTGGTGTTGATTCTTGGTTTTTGATTTGATTTTGAATGTTTTGAGCTAAATGGAAGTTGAAATGTTGAAATGAAAATAAAGAATGTACAAAAAATTAAAGTGCAGAAAAATGAAAGATGAAAATGCAGAAAAAATTGGAAAGTGCAGAAAACTTGAAGAACATGCATGAATGGGTGTTGTTTTTGGATGTTATGTCTTAATCATGGATTCTGAAGTTGTTTGTGAATGATTAGAGCTGAATGAGAGTCAAAAATGAAGTGAAAATAAGGAAAAATGAAGATTAGAAATGTTGGATTCAGAAAAAGAATGAAAGAAGATGAAGAACTACATCATTTCTGAAGAAGGAAGAAAAGCACGATCGTGCAGACTTTTATGTTGAGTTTGTGGGTCAAGATCATGCAAAATTTGAAAACCCATTGGGATCTCACGATCGTGCTAGTGCTCGATTGTGACTTTCAACCTTTACTGAAAGTTGACAGATGCGAACCTCCTTCGATCTTTTGGTCATAACTTTTTCTCCCGACCTCCAAATGACATAGAATTTTAAACAAACAGACTCATTTATTCACTCTTCATATTCTGCATTTTACATTCTCTATTTTTCTTCTCAACTTCCATTTAAGCTCAATATCATCCATAAATCTTATAGTCCATGATTGATCATGAGCATCAATAACAAAACACACACACATATACCCACTCATCATCAACTTACTACATTCACTACCTTAATCTTGTATATCATTTCAAATTCAAGAATTCTCCTTTTTCTTCACTCATCACTAATCACTAACAACTTCTCATTTAATAGTTCTAACTTCCAAGAAAAGTTCGGGGTCTAACAATTCTCTCCCTCTTGAAAAAATTTCGTCCTCGAAATTCTTACCTGAGTAATCAAACAAATGAAGGTGATGTTGTCTTATATTTTCCTTCGTCTCCCAAGTAACTTATTCTCTCAATAAATTTCTTCCAATTGACCCTAGTCAATAGACTCACTTGGTCTTTCAATCACTTATTTAATCATTCCCTATCTTAACTAATTTTTTAATATACTTCGAATTATTCACAATTTTCACTTCTTGCATCGATAACACCTATATCAAATCATATTGATACTTCTTAACATATTTACACAAGTCAATGGTCCAATTCTTAATAACCTTAATATGGACCAATAGCATTTAATCTAACCTTTTGAACTTCTATATGTCTCCATCATTTATCTCATCTTTCAATTTTCCTCTATGTATACTCGAAACCAATTCAACAAAATTGTATAAGTATAATCATCATGAAATTTTGATCTCAATTCCATTAACACATTCTTATGATCGATCATAACTCTATCAAACAACCATTTTGGTTCTTCAAATAATTCATGAAAATACATTCACATCATTATCACATTCGGGGATATTCTCCACAATACAATATTGATGTCATATCCAATTCCACCAACACAAATGCATTGACTCATTGTCTGTCATATTTAACCATTTCAAAAGAGTATCGCTTTTCTCACTAATTCAATTCTATCCATTTAAACTCTTAATAATCTCTCATGCACGTGACTTATACATATGCGACTTAGCCTAAGGACTAAAGATCAATTGCTAATACCTGCCATCACATGTTCACAATGCATGCACCCTAACCCATAATACGAAAACGCCCATGTAAGATCTCAATTCTGGCGCTTTGATACCACAAATATTGGGCGCCGTTTCTAGAGCCCAACTCTCAAACGGATACCCTATATTGTGATCGTACTCCGATGAAGTTTCATTAACCAACATTGATTCATCTTCTTGCTCTGATACCACTAAGGTTGGGACTCGTTTCCGGAACCCAACCTTTGGAATCATAAAGCGTATGTGCAGAATTTCTCGTCAAACAAACGTGGGCGAAAATCAAAGAAATAAAAAAAAAACTTAAGTTCAAAACTCTTAACTCCGACATCATTCAAGCAATCCAACTTCCAATTGGAATTCATCCCACACCCAAACCTCAATTCATATGATTCTTCTTATTAAAAAATGTCTTATCACTCACCACAAATCCTACCTTTCTTTTTCCATAATTCACCTATTAATAAATCGCAACAATTTATATTCAAAGTTTATCAACTCAACTCTTACCATTCATACACAATTCATATTTCATCAACATCATAAGAAAAATATTTACAAATTTTAATGGCATTCCAAGCCATACTACAACATCAATATCAAAAATTCGAATACAAAAGATACAAAACCCCAAAATCCTCAAATATATGTCTAAGGTCTTATTCTTACAACAATCTAACTTAAAATACAACATATGCATAATCAAATGGATTCCTTGGCTTTCTTTCATCCGATCTCCTTCTCGTCACCTGGAGATGAGAATGAAAGGGGGGTGAACTTTACAACTCGTGGGTAACATGTTTATAGTCAATAACGAACAAAACCATTGAAATTATTCCTTTGTTATAGAAAATTCTTATTAAATCATAAAACACATAGTTCTCAAATTCTCAAATAAATTCGCAATTCTAGTTCAAACCTCGTCACATAAGCATTTCATAAACAATTAGCCATCAAAACATAACATTCAATTATGCATCATTCAAAACAAATTGAATATGCAATGCACAATTGTTGGACCCCGATTTTTGAGTGAAATTTAGAAATATGAAGTGAAAGTAAATGAGTGGTTTTATATATGTATTGTGAAATAAAAGTAATTATGCTTTGAGGAAATTTATAAGAAAAGAATGATTTTGATTTTGATACCTTCGGGTTTTGAGTAGATTGGTATGGTTTATGAAATTAAAGTGAATGAGTTGATTGAAATGAAGTTAAATAGCAATAATTAAAAAGAAAAAGTGTGACAATTTGAAGAATTTAGAAAGTTTGACTTTTTGATCATTGAGAGTTGACTTTTGATTTAGTCAAAATTTGAGAAAATGTTCTACATGAAACTTGTAGGTTATGTTGAGAGTTTTCTGTAGCCATAGAGTTTGCAATTTTTCGATATCGGGAGTGAAAGTTATGAACAGTCAAAGTCTAGGTGTGTTATAGGTTGACTTATATTATGGCTGAAGCTTTAACTGAAAATTTTACCTAGTTAGAGGTAAATTGAGCCTTAAAGTCCTTCATGAAAGTTGAAGGATTTGATTTGATCTTTATTTTGATATAAAGTATGGAATTTTTTTATTAAGGAATAATAAGTTATGATTTTTAAAAATTTATGTTATGATTTTAGCATAATTATTCGAGGACAGAACTTTTGACTGACAAATTGACTTCATTAGAGGTCAAATTGATTTTTATGTCCTTCATGAAAGTTGTAGGTGACTTTCTGATCTTCGCAGTGATATAAAATATGAGGTGTTCAGAATTTGGAGTTGAAAGATATAAATTTTCAAAGTTAAATATTATTTAGGTTTACATTAAATTGGTGCAGTACATTTGATTGGATTTTTGACCTCTTTAGAGACAAAAATGATTTTTGAGATCTACATGGAAGTTGTAGAGCTTCCTTCAAGCTTTTCATAGAGACTAAATTTGTCAAATTTAGAATTCGAAATCAAGAGCTACAATTTTTGAAAATTCAATATATATATATGTAATTATGTGAATAATTATATATACATATATAATTTTGAAAAAACTTCAAAGCTCTCTCGCTAGGGCGACGTATCGCCCTAGTGAGGAGGGCTCTTGTGTGAAGATTAATATTTAATATTTAATATTTAATATTTATTTTTTTATTTCCAGATTATAGGGAATATGACCCCTCTTCAATCTTTCGCTCATATCTTTTCCGTCCGACATCCGATTGACTCGATTTTTGAAGCCTTGGATTCCTAAGACAATGAATTTCATTTTTACGAGAAATTTGTGAATTTTTTAGATTAAATTAAGGATGATTAATTTAATCAAAGTGAGTGGACTAATTTTCCGAACATGGTTTAGTATTTTACAAAATTCAGGATCTGTGGAGATCCGATTGAAGTGATTATTGAGGCAAAATAAAATTAAGACATGGGGCTACAATTCATATGAAAAAAGTAAATTTCAATTTTGCCCATAAGATTTTTAATTTATGAATGGAAGTTCGGATTAGTGTGCAGTTTTTGGGTTAGAAACATCTGAAAATATTTTGAGCATAACTTTTGCTCTGGAAATCGAAATGATGTGATTCTTGTTTTGGATTAAACTAGAGACATAGAGATACAATTGTTATGAAGACATCAAATGTCAATTTTGGGATTAAGAATGTAAATTGCTGGATGGAAATAATCGTACATGGAAAATGTGTTAGAATATGAACATATCTGAAATATTTTGAGCATAACTTTTGATATAGTGCTCCAAATTGGATGATTCTTGTGGCATTATGAAATTAAGACATAGAGGAACATTTCTCTAGAAGGAAGTTTTGACAAATTCCTTCAAATTGATAGTGGGAAACATGTCCGCAAGTGAGCATGACATAAAGGAAAGTATAGGGGCAAATTTGGAAATTAGGCATATATGTAAGGGGTATTTTGGTCTTTAATCAATTTTTAATGACATGGCACCTAACAATGAGATGAGTTGCCGTATAAGGATGGGAATCACGAAATTTCTAGAAAATAAAAGAAGAGAATTAGAAGAGTGAAGAAGAGAAGCACTTTCGAGAATGAGAGAAAGAAAGAAGGGAGTAGCCGTGGAGAAGAAAGGAAGAGAAAGAAGATAGAGCAACCTAAATTTTGAATTTCTGGAAGCTTTTAGCATGAGTTTTAAATTGATTTCAAGGAAAAAGGATGGAAAAGAAGGAAAGCTTCTTCTGAAGACAAGAAGAAATCCAAAAATTTAGAAGAGGAAGGTAAGAGCAATTTTTTAACTTTGTGTTTTTATTGAATTTTTGGTTTAGATTCATTAGAAATGATATGGGTTTGCTAATTCCATGATTAATTTTAGAGACTACATGTTGAAATTGATTTAATTTTGGATGGAAAGTTAGTTAGGTTTATGCCTAATTTTGTGGTTTGAGGTTTTTGAAAATTAATAGCTTAGAATCATGGAAAATATGATGGATTGGTGAAATATGAAATCAATTTTGAAGAAATTGTGCTTTATGGTATTGAATTTGGATAAATTGGCTTAGGCCAATTTTGAGAAATTGAAGATTTTGAAAATTGGAGATTTAAATAGCTTGAATATGTGAGGAATTGATGTTTTCTAAGCTCAATTTGAGTAATTATGATTTTTATAGTATTGAATTTGAGTGAATTGGTTTAGGTTAATTTTGAAATTTGGGAATTTTCGAAATTGTGGATTTAGATAGCTTGGCAATATGAGGGATTTGAGTTCTCCAAGCCCAATTTAAGTAATTATGCTAATTATGACGTTGAATTTGGATGATGATGGTTTAGGTAATTTTAAATTGGAAGAACAAAGGAAGCGTTGGTCAAATTGATGATCGAGACAAGTTCCTAGCATCATTTCGAGGTGGGTAGCATATTTATATTCTGATTTGTAAGCCATATATGACTTTTCGAAAATTTAAGAAAGTGAAAGAAAAGATTTTCGTATTTTATTCGTTTCCGAATGATTTTTGAAAAATTATTACAAGCTTAAATTCATTGATTTAAATGATTTGATAAATCGATAGAAATTTTTGAAAATTCATTTGTTATGAATGCATCAATAAATTATGCAAATTATTGAAATCATTGATTGATTGACTTGATTGTTGAAATTATTGAATGATTGAATTAATTGAATTGTATGAATTATGTGAATTGTGAGTTTGTTTGTCTTCGATGAAATAAAGTTTCAAAATGTGCCTTCGGGCAATTTGATTTGTATGTGAAAATTATGCGATAAATGGGTTTGGTTAGGTCCCTTTCGTGAGTCAGTGCACTGCCTCTATTTGTTTATAGCCTTCTCCTACCGCCAAGTGGGCTTAGGAGTTCCGATTTCGGATTCTCCGCTCACTACTGCATGTAATCGCTATGCGAAATGTGCAAGACGCTCGTTATAACCACCCAAACCGTTTGATGTGTTTTATGTGTTTGATTTATGATTTTATGTGTTTTGTGATTTGATGTGATTGCATTCATGTTTATGAAAATTTTGAGAATTTTGAGAAATGAGAAAAAGAGTTTTCAACCATGAAATTATAGAAATTTATTATGAAAAGTTTGGAAAATTGAAAGGTTTGAAGAAAATGCTTGAAAAGTTGCAAAGTTTGAAAAAGATAAGCCTTTTGGCAAAAAGTTCATAAAAAATGATTTCAGCTTAATTTTCAATTTATAAATGTGTTATCCACTGAGTCGTCGAGCTCACCCCAATTTCATCCCAATCTCCAAGTATTCGAGCAGGAGATCGGATGAAAGAGCGCAAGTTTGATTTTGCATCGCTTGTATTTTGGTGGATTGAGATTTGGAAATTAATATGGTTTATGGCTCAATTGCCGCTTATGTATATTAAGCATTTATTTCGGATGTATAATAAGTTTAGAAATGTATTAAATTAAATTATGGTTATGGATGTAACACCCCACTCCCGCATGACCCGAACCCGACATCGATGGTGACATCCGAGTTCGTGCCCTGAGAGGGTGGCGTGCTACATCACTCAATCAAAACTCGGTGTAAATTTTTTTTCTTTAACACAAACCCACACATTTATGCGGAAAACAATTTACATAAACAATTCACTAGCCTCGGGACACTTTTTATAAATACAATATTATTAATACAAAATTTCAGAAAAATAAAATACACTATTGCGTACGCCAGATCGATCCCGACCCTTTCTCTATTTCATTAACTCAATAGATGTCATACGCCTGCTGCTTAACGGGTATTCTTCTCGAGTCCTGAAAATATTTGCAAATTTTGGGTGAGTTTTGCGAACTCAAATGAGAAATCATCATCGATGGTTCACTCAATTCATGCACACATCGCTCCATAAAACATTTATGCTCATATTGTTGCATATTAATCACATTGCACACTATCATTTGAACACGTACCCATTTATACATTTCACACACTGCTAGACATACATAACCAATTAAATTTGTAAACACCCATAATTCACATTCAGAGATACCACATAAGCATAAGACAGCTAGCCTTTCGCTCAATCAAAGAGATTAAAATCGATACATATAACATGCGATATGACACATTTCCATTTTTATTTCGTGTTGTGACTGAAGCGCCTAAATCGTCCCAATAAGGGCACATTAATCGTTGAGCCGAGGCTCAAACCGTCCCAATAAGGGCACATTAATCGTCGAGCTTGTAGCTCAAACCGCTCTCTATTGAGGGCTCATTAATCGCTGAGCTCATAACTCAAACTGTACGCTCCGTCACAACTATCATTAATTGATTTTGCAATCATGCACGTATTCATTTATGCTACAGTTCAATCACTTCATTCACGTATTCCTATATCACAATCATTTCCAAATTATCACAATCGGGCAATTTATTCACAATATTTCACATTAAAAACGCAATGACAGTCCCTCACACCCATAACACTTTTATACCATCACAATCGATTCCAAATTAACACGGTCATCAAATAGGTCACAAAATCATAATCACGATTTATGATCCCAAATTAACACATTCGCACAATTGGTTCACAAACAATCACATTCCAATCACAATCATACATAGAGCACTTCTATGTCAGTATCTCCCAGTACATCGGGCACCTTCGGCCCGGAATTAGTCATAAACAAACGCAAGCCCACCATTATTCTCCACATTATTATAAGTACAAAATTATAAACAATCAGTAATCAAGAAACCGTCTAGGTTACTCACCTATCACTTCCGAGCTAATGCCAGGAAGTCTCTTCAACGTCGGTCGATCGACGCTCCAATTGTGTCGCTAAAGCTTCCAACTCTACCTCTTTAAGCCTTTAATTTTCCAACTACCTTACTTCTTTACTTCTTTTCCATCCTATGCATGGTGATCTTCAAGGTAAGAAGGTAGCAAGATGCATGAAAGTGAGCTCTTGAGTTTGGAGGAAGATAACAATGAAGAAGGAGAAAAAAATCGATGGAGAAGGAAAGATGAAGAGGGTTTTCGATGAGTGAGTGAATAAACATGAAACAAGTGATGATTTTTCTCCTTTTTATTCATTCCCTAAGGCAAAATCGAGAATGAGAGATAAGGGAGCATTAATGAGGGCCATAGGTGGCAATAGGAGAGGAAAGAAGAAAAGTCAAACAATTCATTAACTAATAACCCATTTGTTGTTCATTCTTTCCCTTTAACCATTAAGAAGTATCGAGAATGAGAAGAGAAGACCAAGTCCAAGCCATCTCCAAGCATTAAATTAGGAGGACACTTGGCAATTTAGGAAGGAATAGGAAAAGTCAAACGACCAATCAAAATTTTGAAAATAATAAAACAAATACCAAGCAATTTCAATCCAATTTCGGTTCCAATGCTTTAAGGGTCCATATTTCACCCTACCACAAAATATCCAATAGGCCAGTACCAATTGATAATAATTTCGCATCGAAAATCTAATCGTTCGCCACTTGACGATTTTTTTCGGTCCGGAAATTTTCTCCAGAAAATTCCAGAAAAATTTCTAAAAATTTGTTAAAATATAAAACAATCAATGGCTCACTCAGAATAATTTTTCAAACCCAATAGCTACGTTAATCACAATAAAATTGCCTTAGGCACAAAAACCGGGAATGTCATGTATGCATGTACAGTAATTTCATGTGCACAGATTTCACTGTTCACTAGTACCAGTATGCATGGACAATACTAATAAATCCCTAGCAATCTCATCCTATGCCAATTTACTATTTTACCCTTCCTGTCGGGGGTGGGATGTTACAATGGATTGTGTAGTATGGTTCCGAAAGTAATTTGAGATAAGATATCAATATTTAAGTGCTTAGCAATAGGTTTGCGCTTGTTTATGTTGAGATCCCTGACGAGGGTCCGTAAATTCGATTGATTGTATGATTGAGCCGGTAATTATAGAAGTGTGATTTCGATACTTTGCAGTTTGTTGTAGAATAAATGCAGCAAGTTATGTCATGTCAATTTTCGATAACATTTGGGATAAAATGTAATTTGGAGATTTGTATGGATTTATAAGAATATGATCAAGTATTGAGTTTGGTATGAGTATCCAAGCATATGATTAAGTATTAAAATTTGTATATGGATGATTTTGTATGTGATGAAATAAGGTGAATAAGAATGAAAAGAAAAGGAATAAGGAAAAAGAAAAGAAAAGAAAAGAAATTATACCAGATTTTCGTATTGGATTAGTTTTAGGTTTCCAACGCGATTGTGTTTCTCTGTTCTTTGTTCTCGGATGTCGGATCCGCTTTGTTAAGTTTTTGTTCTGCTTTCGTATATTCGATTTGTTTTGATGTGATACCTTTCTGTTTCGATTATTCGATATGCTTCCGCTTTCACTTTATTCTGTTTCCGTATTTTGTGATTCGATTTCGCTTTGTTTTTCGTTTCGCGTTATCGAATGCTTTGTTTTTCGATTCGAAATTTCGATGCGAAATTTCCGTTTTCATTCACTTTTCGTTTTCCGGTTGGGATCTAGCCTTCGGATCGGGTCCCAACAACAATAAATGGCTCAAGAGCTTCGTGGAATAAAACGGATAAACCGAAGTTTAAACCGTGAACAAAACGAGTTCATTTTCGGATTAGGCCACAAGTGGGCAGCCGGGAAAAGGCTTTACGTCGACGTGCACGTGACTACGAAACGTTAATCTCTTGCCCAAACAAAAGCACATAATCAATGCTCACAATCATTTTTATTAAAATGAAATGCTTTCATACTTTTCATGTTCTTTTTCTTCTTTCCATTCAAATCAAAATGTCATGACACAATTCAATAACATAACATAATCATATATCACAATGCATTTTTGCATATTCACAACAATTCAAATCCAATCAATTTAGCATATACACAAATTCTTAAAATCATTGAGAAGCAATATATGCACATTAACAAAGTAATTGAAATCGTTTCATTCTTTTGATTTGGAAAAACTTTAATAGTTCATTATTCAATTATAAACATGAAACCCACCTTATTTCCTTGCTTAATACTTGTTCAAAAGCCTCTACTCTCTTTGCTCCTCTTTCCTCTTTTGATTTCCTTGATCCTTCACCAAATGAGGAGATCTTTAGCTTAAATGGAAGCTTTTTTCTTCCTTTACCTTATTCTTCTCTTGAACAACTTCAAAATTCTCTCTTGAAGGCCAAAGAAATTAAACCCTAGCTTGTTTTCCCTTCCTTCTCTCTTTCATTTCTTTTTCATGTTCTCTCTCTCTTATCTCTTTTCTAATCCACTCATTTTGCTTCTCTAGAACCTTCTCATTCACATTTCTCCTTTATTTATAAGCAAGACAACACTTCTTCTTCCATTTATGTCTTTAATGAGTGAGAATTGTCCCATTTACCCTTTTATTTGTGCGTTATGTCTTTTATACTTAAGTGTCTTACCAAAAGCACCCTTGTATATTCTACATAACACTTTCTTCTAGAATACTCTTCTCTATTGTCTTACATTTCTAATGACACCAAAAACATTCAATTTGGTTCAGTAGTGTGAAAGTTATACTCCAATATCTCCGGATCGCTTATTTCAAAACAAGATTTATACTCAACTTCCATCCAAAACTTGAAACTCTTAGAGTCCGATTCAGAATTTGATTTCTCCATATAAGTTGTAGCCCTATGTTTCTAGTTTACCATAAAACAAAAATTGTCTCATTTGGACTTCTACTGATCCAGAAAACATCAAAATACTGAAATATGTTCAGTGAGATAACACCAATTCATATTATTAAAGAACACACTTACTGTACCCGTCCCACTATTTTCAATAAATCTTTCTCCATTAGTTTCATATGGCTATTATTCTTAGTGGAGATGCAAGGAAATGTCTTATGAATCTAATGGTTCAAGAATCAAGTCATTTGGAGGTCTAGAGAAGAAGTTATGGCCAAAAGAATCCAACATGTTCATATCTTTACTCGTACTATACATGTCTTGGCGCAATTGCTATAACTCTCATTACAGATGTCATATTAACTTTGTTTTTTTACTATTAGAAAGAGGACTTCCAAATATACAACTTTCATGAAGACCTTGAATGCCAATTCTGTCGTTTGACTTCTGTATCGTCTCACATTTATCATCGTCTCACTTTCCTTTTGTCTCAGTGCTATTGTCTCATTTCCATCGTCTCATTTCTATCGTCTCATTTCTATCGTCTCATTTTCTATCGTCTCATTTTCTTCCGTCTCATTTTCTTTCGTCTCATTTTCTTTCGTCTCATTTCTTTCGTCTCATTTCTTCCTTCTCATTTCTATCGTCTCATTTTCTATCGTCTCATTTTCTCTCATCTCATTTCTTCCGTCTCATTTCTATCGTCTCATTTTCTATCGTCTAATTTTCTTCCGTTTCATTTCTTCCATCTCATTTCTATCTTCTGCTTTTCTTCCTTTCACTTTCTATCGTTTGCTTTTCTTCCTTTCACTTTTTATCGTTTGCTTTTCTTCCTTTCACTTTCTATCGTCTGCTTTTCTTCCTTTCACTTTCTATTGTCTGCTTTTCTTCCTTCACTTTTTATCGTCTGCTTTTCTTCCCAGAATGTCTCCATTTATAAGGATCATAACTTTTGACCCAAAACTCCAAAATTTTCATACTATATACCGTTGGAAAGATAAAAGAAATGTCTACAACTTTCATTAAGATTTTAAGAGCAATTTCCGTCTCTATAAAATTCAAAATTTCCGTCAAAGTGACTGCCCCTGGAATTCATCCTAAACAGCATCAAAACTTCACATAATCACAACTTCCAACTCCGATATTGAAAAATGTCATACTTTATAGCGTTAGAAAGCTGGAAAGATAAGCTATAACTTTTATGAAGACAACTTTGGCTAATTCTCTTTAGATCGATACAGTTTTTCCATTAAATTTCTGCCCATCATCCCTACACCTAAGAAGGCTTGCTAAACATAATATCCCTCCATATTCATTAACTACCAAGTATCTTTTTGGTTATTTTTTAGCCTCATTTCCAGCAAATCATTCCATATACATTTCTAAGCTCTAACATGCCATTCAAAAACAAACAACAATTCGCAAACTCCATTTAAATCAACTTATTCATCATAAATTTCATAGTATCCTTAAACATAAAATTTTACTAAAAAATCTCATAATCATCAAAAACCAAATATCAATTATTCACTCTTCATATTCTGCATTTTACATTCTCTATTTTTCTTCTCAACTTCCATTTAAGCTCAATATCATCCATAAATCTTATAGTCCATGATTGATCATGAACATCAATAACAAAACACACACACATATACCCACTCATCATCAACTTACTACATTCACTACCTTAATCTTGTATATCATTTCAAATTCAAGAATTCTCCTTTTTCTTTACTCATCACTAATCACTAACAACTTCTCATTTAATAGTTTTAACTTTAGAGAAAAGTTTGGGGTCCAGCAGCTTGAATGTAAGTGGGATCAACTTTTTGGATGTTTGGCCCGAGGAGAGACTACATTTTATCCTATGGCTAACCCTCTACAAGGACAACAAGAAGTTGAATAAGTATATGTTCCTTCTCCACCTGATAACTATAATGCTCATCATCAATTGTCAGCCTATCATGATCATGAGAATATAGATAAGACTAGTGATCTAATTAATTGGAAAGAAGTGTGGAGAAAATCTACCCCGAGCACTCAAGCTACACATGATGAAGGGAGTGAGAGAAGAAGATGCAAAAGGGTTTTGGAGAGTGATAGTTCACAAAGTAACAAGAGTGCAAGAATTGATTTAGCTAAAAGGGGAAGATTTGCAACAATGTATAAGAGAATTGACGATATGATGTAATTGATTCAAGAGAGGCAGAGTGCAACAATGGAGATGAATAGACCCATTACAAAAGTTTTGGACACAATAAATATTGGTGCGTCACAAAGTACTAGTGCTGGTGAGTCACACCATGATGTTACGAATTCTTTGAAAAAAATATGTTCTTTGCCTCGTTTAGAGACTGGTACTCATGAATTTTACTTTGCTTGCATAGTGATTGAAGATCCGCCAAGAAGGTCCATTTTTTTTGTTTACCAAATGATACAAAGAGGGTTAAATACATAAAGTTTATGTATGAATATGACAAGCATAAAAAACATTCAAAATAGTTTTAACTATCCATTGCTATGTTTAGTTTATTGTTTTTATTATTTGTGCACTTATATTGACATGGTATTTTTTCGTATATTATGAATTTGGTTAGCTTATTTTATTATATTATGTTATCTTGTTGGTAATCTATAATTTTGTTACGTGATATATTATTTATTTATTTATTTATATTTAGACATATAAGTGTCTTATTTATTTACAATATAATTTTATTTATTGATCAGAGGTATGGATAATAATGTTATGCAAATTATGCAACTTCTGAAATGAAGCAATTTTGGACAATGAGATTAAGTTTTGGGATTCATGGCTTGTGTAGTGAGTTACGTGAGTGTGTATTTTTTTAACCACATATACAAGGAACCATGCATGACTTCCTATCAAACAGGAGAACTATGGATGAATGAATTATTGAATAATCATGAAAAAATGTGTTTTAATACATTTAGGATGAATCAAAATACATTTCATCAATTATGTAAGGTTTTGAAAAATAATTATAGTTTGAGACCTTCGAACAGGATGTCTATTTTAGAGAAAGTCGGTTTATTTGTGTATGTTTTAAATAAAGGTTCCTCTAATAGAGATACCCAAGAGTGTTTTTAACATTCTAGTGAAACTGTTAGTAGAGTTTTTAAAGAAGTTTTGACTACTATGAATGAATTTTCAAAGAATATACTCGTACTAAAAGATCACGAATTCAAGGGCATCCCACCACAAATTGCCAATGATGTTAGATATATGCCATATTTTAAGATAATTGAATATGTTCTTCCTGCCCTTTCATTATATTTTCCATTGAAAAATGTTGTTTTATCATCTTATGATTATTATTTTATATTAGGATTGCATTGGAGCTATTGATGGTATATATATAGCGGTAGTTGTTGCAGAGGAGGATCAAATGAGATTTAGAGGACGGAAAGGAATGGCAACAACAAATATATTGGCAACATGTGACTTTAATTTACTATTTACATATGTTTTAGCGGGTTGGGAGGGATTAGCAAACGATTCTCGTATTTTCCTTGATACAATCGATAATCCGAGACTTAAATTTTCAAAACCACCAATAGGTAATTTAAGATTTGTAGGATTTACTATTAATGATTTAGACTTTTTATGATATCATTTATACTAATTATATTGCTTCTATGGAAACTCAGGTAAATATTACTTGGTTGACAAAGACTATTCAGAAAGAGAAGGATATTTGACACCTTACCTAAAGATGAGATATCATTAATCGGAGTTTTGTGGTGCAAATCTAACAGGATCTCGAGAAATTTTTAATCAAGCCCATTCATTATTAAGAAGTTATATTAAGAGGGCTTTCGATGTTCTTAAGGCTCGATGGAAGATATTGGAGAAAATGCCTAAGTATTCATTAACGGATCAAAATAGAATAATTTGTGCAGCTTTCGCATTGCATAACTATATTGGAAGAAGTACAATTGGCGATTTAGCTTTTAGCAACATCGTTCAAGATCCTAAATTTATACCTCCAGATCTACTTCAAGATGTTGAAATTAACTCTACACAAGAAGATATTGAAGAACAAAGAACTCGGAAGATGAAAACTATTCGTGATAATATTGCTTCTAGTTTAATGATAGTTAGACGTCGTTTTTGATTTGTTATAAACATTTGTTGTAAATGATGATGTTCATTTCTTTTGCTCTATTTGAATTGTGTTGTTAAACTTTATTTTTATTATTATATTTTATGTTTGGATGTATCAACATCATCATTATGATTATTATTATTGTTGTTATCATCATCGCCATATTATTATTATTATTGTTGTTGTTGTTGTTGTTGTTGTTGTTGTTGTTGTTATTGTTATTATTATTGTTATTATTATTATTATATGTTCTATGTTTTTATTAGAGTTATAAACTTAATTTTGTATAATTTAATATCTAAAATCCAAATTCCTATAAGAATGTTGAATGAAATACTAAGATATATAATATTCATGCCTTTATATTTTTTTTAAGTCGATTCTCATAAGTCATTTTATACACAAACAGCTAATACTAAATGCCTAATTTTACCAAACATCAAATGACAATCAGCTAATGCAATCACCGGTTAAATCAGTTGTTATAATCAGCTATTAGCTAACAACTAATATAATCAGCTAACAACTAATACAATCAGTTGATTATCAAACAGGTCTAAGTCTATTTTTGAAGTGTCAAAGTTGTGGACTAGTGAACCAAATTCTCATAAGCGAGCCTAACAACCTTTCAATGATATCTAGAAGAGTTAAAATAACTTATAATTTATATCAAGTTCAATGATTTGTAATCTTTTAGAATATACAACACTTTAAAATTATAAATTCATAAAGAAATAAATCATAATAAAGAAATTAAGAAACACGCCACAAAAATAAGAAAAAGATTCGAGATCTACAAAGTTCTTATTTGTAATCTCTCTTCACTCTCTAGGCCATTTTTGGTAGTACGATGAGAAATGCATATGCACGAAAGGGCCATGTTTGGTGATCATGTTCAGGCCAAATATATGAATACTGTACCGAGCTTTGTACCAGATTGAGCTATGGAATGTAATTGTACCAAGCACTAATCAGATTGGGTACCGCTTTGAGTAATTTTTTAATTTATAAAATATTCCTAAAATTTTAAAATTTGCAAAATAGTCCATATTGGTATATTGTACAACTTGATCAGATACTTTACTAGTTTATCGCTTACATCAACCATGCTTTCAAAAATCTTAATAATAAATAATAATGACAATTAATATGAAATAAGTCAATAACAATAATTTTTAAATATTTTACATATAAATAATAACCACAATTAATATAAACAAAGACAATCATCATCATACACACATCAATTTAAGAATAATACAAAGTATGTAAAATATTAAAATAATAAAATTTTATCATTTTTAATAAATAATATTACATCAAAATATTCAAAACTTCCTATAAAATAATAATAAATATTACAAAAAGAATTGATGACTAAGAAGTAATCAAGTAGAAGATAAACTTGAAACAAAAATATTACAGCTTACATTACATATATACAATTTAACATAAACATGAAATACATAAACATGAAATAAAAGTAAAATTAAAAGAAGAGGAAAATAAAACTTGAAATTCAATCGTCAATGGGAGGATACTCGCTAGAAATGCACTGACCCCAGTGATCATTTGGTACAAAATCCTCATCATTGGGAGGAGCTTCATCATCATTATCATTCAAATTTAATGCACCAAATGACATGTCAATACTTTCCCATCAAAGATTATCTTCCAAATTCAAATCATTCACATCAACCAAATTGAGTTCTTCAGAAATCCAATACGCCAAAACATCAATATTATCAATGGCAATTGGATCATTTGAACTACTTGTGCTATTCAGACTCCTAATAAACAATTAACTTTAATTATTAGAAAATTATAAGAAATTATATCGAAATTAATAATGATAATAATGAAAATAACATACTTTTCCCGAAACTTTAAATTGTAAAGAACATAAACTAAGTCATTCAACCTCTTATGCTCCAATCTATTCCTTTTCTTTGAGTAGATAAATTCAAATGTGCTCCAGCCATTCACACTCAACAGACTCACACATTGACTTAAAATTCGAATCACAAACCTTTTCAATTCTGGAACACAATTTCCGAATTGATCCCACCAAGAAACTGCAAGTTATAAGATAACAAAAGTAGTATTATAAACAAAAAAAGTGACAATTAATTTTCAACAAATAAGAAATAGGAAATAAGTAATATGTAACACTCAAATACCCCGGAGGATACATGGATGCCACCCAAGATGTAATGCATAAAACCAAACATCACACCGATATTTATTTATTTAGTAACTCAAACCCACACACATATATTACATATTGTAAATCTCGTAATGTAAATCCAAAGAATATTTATAAGTCCAAACAAAGGAAACAAAATACATTTTCAAACTTTATGAACAGACTCCTTTGACCAACAAGAGAGACTTGTCCCGCCTTTAAACTCTTCGCTCAACCTACACGGCAAATCCACTGTATAAGCATATAGCTTAGTGAGTAATAACTAATCTAATTTAATGGATTATCATATAAAATTTAACTTCAAATAAGCATGCAAGAAGAAACATTTATCGTAAAATTAGACATAACAAATTTCAAAGATGATTCACTTACTTATCGTAATCAATATTACAAGAGGGTATAAACCCATCGTAATCATAATACGCTTTTGTCAAACACATATCAAGATCAGAATCCATTTACGTATGTAACGGACTTATACAGAGATACCATAATTAGTATCGCAGAGAGACATATGTCTCAATATCGAGACACCAAAGTGTCAAATAACAGAGCAATGCAGATCTTCTAGTACGCCTATTTACCCACAACTAGGACTTAACAGCTTTAAAATGTAACATGGTCATTTCTGACATTTCATGTGCAGTAATTAGCACTTCCAATAAATCAATCCTAAATATCATCTAGGTTGACTCACAAAATTGACTATCTAAATTACATAATCGAAATTATTTACCAGACATTTACCAAAATCGCCTTATTGTTTATTGCCTCAAGTCCCGCAATATCCCAGGGTCGCTTTCATAATAGGAACACAAATACAAATCACTATTGTGCATGATTAAAACTTCACCAATGTATGATGGATATGTAGGATGCATGTTCATGATAAATTTCGGGACCAAACCCTAAATTCTTAACTTAAATTATTAAATCCTTGATTGTTAATTAAATCTGAAAATTTACAAATTTCACATAATGAGGTAGAAAATTTTCTTACGAATCCAACGCTTCAAAATTCAGGTCATTCGGAGGTCGGATGACAAAGATATGGTCAAAATAGTGAAGTTTATCACACACAAGTCGACTTACATAACACGACAAGTCGACTTATGCTTAAATAAAGACTTATCCATTAAAACACACACAAGTCGACTTATATAACACCACAAGTCGACTTACACTTCATAACTCGACTTATTGAAGAGCGGAGATGACATTTTCATGCAATAAGTCGACTTATACACCACAACAAGTCGACTTATATAACTGCTTCATCGCCTTCTTCACCAAACCGCACGTAACAACAAAGTTTTCTTCCATTTTTCTTTAACTTCATCACTTTAAAACTAACTTATTTAGCATTTCTAACCTATCAAAATCATCAGAAACAACTTTATACTCAAAAGATCACAAAACTTAACATTCCAACTTTCTCTCTCTCTCTCTCTACGGTAAACTTTCAAAATTCATATTTTAACCCTTTTTCTTGGTTTTCCATCTTAATAGACCACGGTATCTATCATTTTTTCTCCATAAACCACTCCATCTCGCCACTCTAGATTTCGTAAGCTTAAACCTCACACTATAACTCACATATGTCACCAAGAAAAACAGAGCATAAACCCAAACCATATATATATATATAGAATCACCGTAGCCTTACTTCTAAACCCATGCATGCATGTTTATATTTACACACAACTTACATTTCATCACCAAAATTTGCTTCTCTAACCATACAAGCACATGCCACAAGAGTACAACATCGCTTATAACAAGTAAAACCCAACTTAAATGTAACTTACTTGATTCAAATTTTTATTTCCAAAGAATAACTAATAAACCCAATGTACAGAGCATCGATGGAGAAGAAGAACGGTGAAGAACATATGCATGTAGACAGCTTTAATATAACTCATCGCATCATGTGTAATATGCACATCATTCACGATCTTCACTTTTTTGTTTTTAAGCCATATGTCACCTTGCATGAACCACCCGTAAGTAATCTAGTTATTTTCAGATTTTAGTATTTTTAATATTTTTATCAATTTATTTATTATTATTTTATTAATAAATTATTCTTGTTAAATAACCAAAACATTGTTTTGAATTCTTATAACAAACAAATACCCAAAAGTTTCGTATAACTTTCAAAATTCACCAAAATTCGCTATAAAATAATGACTCATAATAAATTTTCAACTCAAAATTAATTCACCATCAATTTCTAAAAATATTTGAAGTATACAAAATTACTAAAATTATATTAATATTGTCCTAACAATTCAGAAATCTCATTAAACCAATTTATCTAAAATGTCATGAATGCATGCCAAAATACTTATGCACAATTTAAGCAAATATTTAATAAGCAAATAACTAAATAATTGTACTAAATTCTTTTAATATTCTAACCCCGATTTGGGGCGTTATAACTCTTCCTCCTTAAGAAATTTCGCCCTCGAAATTCATACATGATTCGAATAATTGCGGATATCGAGCCTTCATGATTTCCTCCGTTCCCAAGTTGCTTCCTCAATTCCATGATGTTGCAGAGAACTTTTACTAATCTGCATCGACTTGTTTTGAGTTGTTTCACTTCTTTGGCTAGTATGAAAATCGGCCCTTCTTCATACGACAAATCTCGTTGTACCAATCTCTTGCACCGTAATCTTATGAGGCGCCGATCGGTATCTCCTCAACATAGAAACATGAAACACATCATGCATTCGCCAATTCTCCAGAAGAGCTAATCGATAAGCTACGGGTCCAACCTCTTCGAATTTCATAAGGCCCAATGAATCACTGATCGAGCTTACCTTCTTCCCAAACCAAGTATGTGTTTCCATGGTGACACTTTTAGAAACACCTTATCACCCACTTTAAACTCAATATCCTTCCTTTTAAATCAAGATAAGACTTCGCTTATCATCGGCAAATTTTCAATCTTTGTCAATAATCAATCTTTTCTTCAAGATCTTCACAATGTCCGCCCGATCATCTTGTTTTCACTCAACTCCGCCCAACATACCGGAGTTCTACACTTCCTACCATACAACGCTTCATAAGGTGCCATGTCGATGCTCGTCTCGATAACTCGTTGTTATAAGCAAACTCTATCAAAGTCGATAATTATCCCAACTCCGGAAACTCTAACACACAACCCTCAACATATCTTCCAAAATCAGATAACTCTGCTCGACCGCCCATCCGTCTGGGATGAAAAGCAGATTAAACTTAAGTTGAGTACCCAATGCTTCCTCGTAAACTTTTCCGTAATCTCAAGTAAATCAAGGATCACGATCAGAAATAATCGATAATGGTACTCCATGTAGTCTTACAATCTCATTCACATACAAATCATAGCTCATCTAATGAATAGTCGAATGAACAGTAGAAAATGAGCAGATTTGGTGAACTTATCTACAATAACCTATACCGCATCATGCTTCCTTTCGAGTAAGAGGAAGTCCAAGGACAAAGTCCATGGTAATATTATCCCATTTCCATTGAGGAATAGAATAGGATTTAACAAACCAGATGGAACTCGGTGCTCACTTTAACTCGCCGGGTATGTCGATATTTTGCTACATAATCCACAACATCCCGCTTTACACCGACCACCAAGAATACCGCTTCAAACTCGATACATCTTGTTTCCACCCGATGCATAGTAAATATCGACATGAGCCTCAAACAATATCTTCTTCTTCGCTCTTCATTAGCCGTACACACAACCGGCCCTTATAATACAATTCACCATCACCCCGCATGTAAAAATCATCTGCTTACCTTCCCGAGTAGCCACGATAAGTTGTTGAACTTATCATCGCCTTCGAGCATTACAAATCTCCTGCTTCAACGTGGCCTTGCTATCAATCGAGCCATCAAGGCTCCATCGATCCCAACTTCCATCCAATCTGCTTCAATGATAAAGCCGAGATAGTCTTCGACTTAAGGCATCTGCTACAACATTAGCCTTACCCGATGATAGTCCACAATACAATCATAGTCTTTAAATAATTCCAACCAACGTTGTTGTCTCAAATTAAGTTCCTTCGAGTAAGCAGATATTTGCACTTTATGATCTGTGAAAATTCTACACCTTTCACCATACGTATAGTGTCGCCAAATTTTTAAGGCAAACACTCATCGCCGTAAGTTCTAGATCATGAGTAGGTAATTATGTTCATGAGTCTTTAGTTGCCTAGAAGCATAAGCAACTACCTTTCCTTCCCGCATCAAAACACACCCTAGATCATTCCTGCATACATCAAGATACATAACATACTCCTTACCAAATTGTAGGTTGAACTAATACAGGAGCTTTAGTAAGCATATTCTTCAACTGATCAAAACTACTCTAACATCTATCAGACCATTCATACTTCACTCCCTTCTGCAAAAGTTTAGTTAAAGGGGATGCTATCACCGAAACCCTTAACAAACCGACGGTAATAACCAAATGCACCTTAAAACTTCTTACTCATTCACATTCCGTGGCGGCTTCCAATTAACAATAGCCTCTATCTTACTAGATCAACTCTAATTCCTTCGTAAGAGACCATATGACCTAAAATGATATCTCCAAGCCATAAATCACTTTTACTCAACTTAGCATATAATCGTTTTTCCGCAGGTCTCAGAATACAATTCGTAGATGCTCACTATGATCATGTTCATTCCTAGAATAGACCCGATATCATCAATAAACACCACAACAAACCGTCCAAATAAGGCTTGAACACTCGATTCATTAGATCGATAAATGTCAGCGAGTATTAGTTAACCCGAATGGCATTACCGAAATTCATAATGTCCATAACGGGTCCTAAATACGCCTTCGCACATCCACATCCTTACCCGAAGTCGATAATACCCGATCGCAGATCTATCTTCAAAACACCCTACGCCTCTTAATTGATCAAATAGATCGTCAATCCTTAGCAAGGATACCTATTCTTCACTGTGACTCTATTTAACCGCCTCAGAGTCGATGCACATTCTCGCAGTACCATCCTTCTTCTTCACAATAACACCGTGTAATTCTACGGTGATACACTTGGTCTAATAAACCTCTTATCTAGAAGTTCTTGTAATCGCAACTTCAATTCCTTTAACTCAAGAGGGAGCCATTCAGACGGTGCTCGGATATAGGAGCAGACCAGCACAACTTCAATAGATAACTCCACTTCCCTTTCTCGAGGAAGCCCAGCGCCTCAGAAAACATCCGAAACTCATTCACTACAGAATCTCAAGCGCTTTCTTTAGCACCATCCTTCGTGAATCAAGTACAAAAGCTAGATAAGCTTCACACCCTTCCCGAGAAGCTTTGAGCTTGCATAGCAGATACTACATTAGTCGAGCACGGTGCAACCACCACGTAAATACAATCTCGATCGGTCGGCCTCTTTAAGAAAACTGCTCGCTTTACGATGATTCATCACCGATGTTTGACACCAATCCATACCCGTAATCAAATCAATTCGTGAAACGGCAACTTAATCAGTCCGTCAGATACTCACTTTCTTGAATCTTAATAGGAAAATTCCTAACCACCGAATCACCAACACACTACTACCCGTAGGACTAGTTACATGCATATCATATTCTAACCGATCTATAAGCATCTCCTTAACAAACATTTCTCCAAAGACAGATATATGAATGTGAAGATCCAGGATCAATTAATGCATACAATTCATAACCAAAGAGAGAAACCGTATCAAAGAATGACATCCGGTGCATCCCGATCCTCACGAAGCCAAAGCAGTATGTTCGAAATGAAACAGAAGGCACGCTTAGTCGATTCACGCTTCGAGTGCGAGCTCTGGATTAGCCTCGCCTCGATTATATCCGCCTCGTCCTCTTCCTCGACCTCTGCTCCCAATCAAGCATGCGAAACCTTCCACTAGCTTCAGGCTATCCTGCATCGCCTCAGAGGCCAATTTGCAATCATATGCTCTATATCGCCACAACGAAAACATGCACCAGAATCTCCAACAGACACCCCTAATGATGAATAGAGCAGTGTGGGCACCGAGCACCGTAACCTCGACCCCATAAGAACCCCTACTACTAGGCGCCGATGCAGAAAGTTTTGTTTCCTTCCTCAGATCGCAGATCTCGAGCAACTCTCGCAGAGGAAGTACCTTCCGATTTCGCTTCTCAAGACCGACCTCCTATTAAAGCCTCTTCTCGACTTCTTTCTTTCTTTCCCGATTGTCTCGTCTTTCTACTTTTATTGCAGCTGTACTAACCGATGGTAAGTAACTTGTTGTAACATAGAAAACGCCGCCAGATGCTCCTTGATCAATCATGCAATCCTCCTCGAATTGATGACATCGAACTCTTCAACAAGACAGATTCAGGGGCATACTTACTAAGCCGATTGAACTCCCGATCATACTCAAAGAATGCATAAACTCCTCTGCTTCAGATTCAGAAATTGCTTCCACCGATCCTTCCCAGAAGCTTCCACACGATTTAGTCTTAAATTCTGGGCAAAGAATTCCCAAGTCAAAGGCACCTAGAATGAGGACTCCTAAGGACAAACTTCCACCATTCATAAGTCGCCCTCAGAGTAAGGAAACAAAGACAAGTTGAACCATCTACTATGCTGACAACAAAACTCATCCAAGACCCTCTTCACCTTCTCAATCCGTAACTCGCCCTTCAGATTCCTCCGAGAAGTCCCGTAAAATTCTTCATCCCCATACTTTCTCAATCGATCAATCAAGCCTTAGGTGTTGTCATTCGATGTAGAAAGTCATCATATCCCGGGACAGCTTCATCAAAGCTTCTCCCCGAAATGGAGGAGGAGGAGGTGGAACCTCACCACCTCGATTGACCTTGACGGTCCAGTATTTCAGAACGAGTTTGTTCCGTTCGATTATTTCTCAAAGAACTTCACAACAAATTCGTGAGATCCTTCCATCGTAATTTCTAGAGACAAAACATGGGACACCGATTAGGCCAAAACACAACTTAGACACTAACGAAAAACAATAGCAAGTCGTGGTTAAACCAAACCGCCTAAACTTGCTCTAATACCAAAAGATGTAACACTCAAATACCCCCGGAGGATACATGGATGCCACCCAAGATGTAATGCATAAAAACCAAACATCACACCGATATTTATTTTATTTAGTAACTCAAAGCCACACATATATTACATATTGTAAATCTCATAATGTAAATCCAAAGAATATTTACAAGTCCAAACAAAGGAAACAAAATACATTTTCAAACTTTATGAATGACTCCTTTGGTCAGCGCAGTAGACTTGTCCCAGTCTTTAAACTCTTCACTCTAAACCTACACGGGGCAAATCCACCATGCTAAGCATATAGCTTAGTGAGTAATAACTAATCTAATTTAATGGATTATCATATAAAATTTAACTTCAGCGTAAGCATGCAATAAGAAACATTTATCAGAAAATTAGACATAACACATTTCAGTACAGATTCACTTACTTATCGAATCGAATATCACAAGAGGGTATAAACCCGTCGTAATCATAATACGCTTTTGTCAAACACATATCAAGATCAGAATCCATTTACGTAAGCGGTAACGGACTTATACAGAGATACCATAATTAGTATCACAGGAGAGACATATGTCTCAATATCGAGACACCAAAGTGTCAAATAACAGAGAAGCACCGCAGAATTCTTCTAGTACGCCTATTTACCCACAACTAGACTTAACCGCTTTAAAATGTAACATGGTCATTTCTGCATATTTCATGTGCAGGCAATTAGCACTTCTAATAAATCAATCCTAAACATCATCTAGGTTGACTCACAAAATTGACTATCCAAATTACTTACGTAAATTATTTACCAGACATTTACCAAACGCCTTTACCGCTTATTGCCTCAAGTCCCTAAGAATATCCTAAGTGGTCGCCTTCATAATAGGAACACAAATACAAATCACTATTGTGCATGATTAAAACTTCACCAATGTATGATGGATATGTAGGATGCATGTTCATGACAAATTTCGGACCAAACCCTAAATTCTTAACTTAAATTATTAAATCCTTGATTGTTAATTAAATCTGAAAATTTACAAATTTCACATAAAGAGGTAGAAAATTTTCTTATGAATCCAACGCTTCAAAAATCAGGTCATTCTGGAGGTCTATGACAAAGATATGGTCAAAATAGTGAAGTTTATCACACACAAGTCGACTTACATATATTTACAAGTCGAATTTATGCTTACACAAGTCGACTTATCCATTAAAACACACACAAGTCGACTTATATAACACCACAAGTTGACTTACACTTCATAACTCGACTTATTGAAGAGCGAAGATGACATTTTCATGCAATAAGTCGACTTTATACACTACAACAAGTCGACTTATATAACCTGCTCATCGCCTTCTTCACCAAACCGACGTAAGAACAAAGTTTTCTTCCATTTTCTTTAACTTCATCACTTTAAAACTAACTTATTTAGCATTTCTAACCTATCAAAATCATCGAAACAACTTTATACTCAAAAGATCACAAAACTTAACATTCCAACTTTCTCTCTCTCTCTACTAAACTTTCAAAATTCATATTTTAACCCTTTTTCTTGGTTTTCCATCTTAATAGACCACGGTATCTATCATTTTTTCTCCATAAACCACTCCATCTCGGCCACTCTAGATTTCGTAAGCTTAAACCTCACACTATAACTCACATATGTCACCAAGAAAAACAGAGCATAAACCCAAACCATATATATATATATATAGAATCACCGTAGCCTTACTTCTAAACCCATGCATGCATGTTTATATTTACACACACAACTTACATTTCATCACCGAAAATTTGCTTCTAACCATACAAGCACATGCCACAAAGAGTACAACATCGCTTATAACAAGTAAAACCCAACTTAAATGTAACTTACTTGATTCAACTTTTATTTCAAAGAATAACTAATAAACCCAATATACAGAGCATCGATGGAGAAGAAGAACGTGAAGAACATATGCATGTAGACAGCTTTAATATAACTCATCGCACTCATGTGTAATATGCACATCATTCACGATCTTCACTTTTTTTGTTTTTAAGCCATATGTCTCCTTGCATGCGAACCACCCGTAAGTAATCTAGTTATTTTAGTATTTTAGTATTTTTAATATTTTTATCAATTTATTTATTATTATTTTATTAATAAATTATTCTTGTTAAATAACCAAAAATTGTTTTGAATTCTTATAACAAACAAATACCCAAAAGTTTCGCATAACTTCCAAAATTCACCAAAATTCCGTATAAAATAATGACTGTATAATAAATTTTCAACTCAAAATTAATTCACCATCAATTTCTAAAATATTTGAAATATACAAAATTACAAAATTATATTAATATTGTCCTAACAATTCAGAAATCTCATTAAACCAATTTATCTTAAAATGTCATGAATGCATGCCAAAATACTTATGCACAATTTAAGCAAATATTTAATAAGCAAATAACTAAATAATTCAGTACTAAATTCATTTAATATTCTAACCCCTAATTTGGGGCGTTACATAATACCTGGACAAAGTTTTCCTCTTTGTCAAATAGCAACTGGCATTCCAAAATTCCCATAAGACAACTTATAAAGCTCTATTTGTGAGCTTAAAAGATCTTGCATTGCATCATGAGGAACAGTTGTTGTAATTGTGAAAAACATTCCTCTACTAACATTATCTTGCTTTGCAAGATCCAGTTTAAAATACACACTAGGATTCAAAAATGCCCCAACTGCATACAATGAAGAAGAAAGTTGTCTTTCCTTCTCTCATTAATGATTGAGAGAAATGGTGTGTATAAAGAAGACCTATTTTTCATATTAGCCTTGATTGCTTCCGTTGCTCTCTCTAAAGCATTAAAAATGTAACCCATTGTTGGCTTTTCTTCACTATCAGTTAACCGAAGCACCCTCACCAAAGGCTCACAAACTCGAATAACAAATTGACATTGCGACCAAAATTCTCTATCTTCCAGTATAATACTACAACTTCCATTCCAGCATTAGACCTAGCATGTTAAGATACAACCCACTTATCACTTGTAAACATTTGTCTTAACTCCTTCTTCATCAAAACAAAAGATTGAAGTGATAAGAAATTTGTTGCAAATCTTGTCACAGTAGGACGACACAAATTCATACCATTGGTAAATTCCCTTCTCATCAAATTCAAAACCCATGCACGATTATAAATAAATTTTGTCACCTTTTTAGCCTTCTGCATAGTCTCATTAATAGCAGGAAAATATCTAGGATCTCCTATATTCTCCATCATTAAGTCAATGTAATGTGCAACACAAGGAGTCCAAAAAAATGAATTATAGGTATTCCGTAATCATTTTCCTGCCCCTTTATAAGAGGAATCATTGCCAATAATAAACTGAACAATGTTTTCCAGCCCTACTTCATTCACAACTTCATCAAATATTCCAAACAAAGTCTCAGCATTTCTAATAAGGCTAGATGCATCAATAGATTTCAAAAACATAGAGCCATTTGAAGAATAAATTAAAAAATTTATAATAGGCTCTTGTTGGATCGCGTACGGTCCGAGTATTCACAATACGCTGCAGAAAAGACCATACAAGAACATCACATATAATCGAAAACACGAAGGATTAACGAAAATACCTTATTTTCGTGGGTGGATTGCTTCTTTTTTAGATTCCAAGACACTGCAAATCCCTAATGCCCTCTACCGGTATCCACACGAGCATGCACGATCCGGTCAAGTAGAAGTGCTAGCACGATCTTGCTCTTGGATGGCGCTGTGGTTTCTCGACAATAGAGTCCTTCACCTAATGAGACCTAAGCTTCTCTATTTATGAGAAACCCTAATCCCATTTAGGCCCCATTAAGTTTCGCCCATTATATCATATATAATAAAAGCCCGACAACTTAATTCAATCTAGCCCAATAAATATATCTAAATATATTTATTCAATACCTAATAAATTAGGCTCAAGAGAATAAGCCCTGATCACATAACTCTTTGTGTGCGACTCAGAGGCTCATTTGATGTTGGCAATGGGCTTGATCACACTTCAGGCCCATAAGTCATAAGCGGCCTCTAGCAAGACATTATGACTACCCAAATCAAATAAGGATCGATAATCCGATTTAACTCAGAATTATGGTTATAGGCTCACCCTTTGTAACAAGATATCAAGATTAATCACAAGGCATGGTACATGTCAACCTTTGATTAATCATAGTTTCTGATCACCAAGTCGACTGATTATAACAAATGACATTGATGACTCTTCATCAATTCATTTGAGCACGGCCATGCATTTCTTCACCACACTTGTCAAGAGGCCCAAATGATATCTCTCTCATTTAAGAGAGGTACAAATCCCATCTACGCCATTCACATCCCTCCGCATGATTCATTTGATGTCCAACATAAGACTATTTGTTATTCGTTAAAATAACTTAGTCTAATATCAAAACACCGAATTCCTCATGTAGGGAACCATGATGACTTCAGTCAAAGGACTAAAGTCAAACCATATTAAGAATCACTAATGACATGAAACTATGTAGTATTCTTTACGTGGGTCGGTCCAATATATGTTCTCTAACATATATCTATGTTTCGATTTGATATCTCATATCCATGATCAAGAAACGTGATCATCAATCGTAACACATACTAGTCTTAATTCATTATTGTTCCACCAATAATGATCGACCGAGGGACCGCCTAGAATAGTGTTATAACGCTTATGGTTTTACTATCAAGTCACATACTTGATGACATAAGTCTAATACCATTCATGGAATGTAAATCACATTATATAATTTCATACATGCATATATGAAAGGAATACCTCATAATATATTATTAACAAGTCATAATGTTAATACATGAATCATAAATATCCATTGGCCTAAGGCACACTACTAACAGCTCTTGTCTCCTATTTGTCCAACCATCACACATAATTGAACAACCATAAGTACCCCAACTCACTCTTCTTTCAACCAAATAAATTCTAATTTCAGAAACAACATAACTCAAAAATTTACCTCTTAAGTTACCAATCGATGACCCTTTGTATCCTGGATCATAAAAAGCTATTGCATCCATCATAGGTTGATAATAATAAGACTAAAAAGCATTGAATGATAAACCTATATCATACCACCATCTAGCTACTACCATATCGACATTGTGAGTCACATCTCTTGATTGCATTGCACTACGAATTGAAGGTTGGGCTCTAGGAGTTGTTCGTAGTGCAAAGAAACTAGTCACTTGCCTTCTTCTGTTCCTCACATCAGATTCTTCAAGATCCTGAGGCTGAGATGGAACACTACCAATACCATTACCACTACTACTTCCACCTTCAACATTTCCATAATTACTACGGAAACCAGAAAATATACTTCCACTACTATTTTCAAAATTCAGTCTTTCCCTTCTATCTTTCTCAAACTGATGTTCATCAAGCAATATTTTCATCTGCCACTTCACATTATGACTTACTTTTTTATATGCTTCCACAGCTCCTTTAACCCCAGCTAAATGCCTTTTTAATCGAGTAATTCCTCCACTTTTCAAATGCTTGTTACAAAACAAGCATATGGTATGATTATTTTGACCAGGAACTATACCAACGTGTGCCCAAGCTGGATCACTGTATTTTCCTTAAGTAGTTCGATCGGGAGTATTTGAGCTTCCTTTCATTCATCTGTACACAAAAACAAATAACACATAATTTCAACACACAATGATAATATGCATATCCAACAATCACAAAATAATCATTATTATATTTCCATTCCTACCAAATAATGTCAATTTCCAATTCCAACAATCACAAAATAATCAAATGTCAATTTCAATTCCAACAATCACAAAATATTCATTATTGTATTTTCATTCCTACCAAATAATGCCAATTTTCAATTCCAACAATCACAAAATATTCATTATTGTATTTCCATTTTTACCAAATAATGTCAATTTCCAATTCCAACAATCACAAAATATTCATTATTGTATTTCCATTCCTACCCAATAATGTCAATTTCTAATTCTAACAATCACAAAACATTCATTATTGTATTTCCATTCCTATCAAATAATATCAATTTCCAATTCCAACAATCACAAAACATTTATTATTGTATTTCCATTCCTACCAAATAATGTCAATTTCTGATTCCAACAATCACAAAATAATCAAAATGTCAATTTTCAAGTCCAACAATCTCAAAACATTCATTATTTTATTTTCATTCCTACTAAATAATGTCAATTTTCAATTCCAACAATCACAAAACATTGATTATTGTATTTCCATTCCCGCCAAAAATGTCAATTTTCAATTATAACAATCACAAAATATTGATTATTGTATTTTCATTCCTACCAAATAATGTCAATTTTCAATTCCAACAATCACAAAATATTCATTATTGTATTTCCATTCCTACCAAATAATGTCAATTTCTAATTCCAACAATCACAAAATATTCATTATTGTATTTTCATTCCTACTAAATAATATCAATTTCAATTTTAACAATCACAAAATATTCATTCTTGTATTTTTATTCCTACCAAATAATGTCAATTTCAATTCCAACAATCACAAAATATTTATTATTGTATTTCCATTCCTACCAAATAATGTCAATTTTCAATTCCAACAATCACGAAACATTCATTATTCTATTTCCATTCCTATCAAATAATGTCAATTTCCAATTCCAACAATCACAAAATAATCAAAATGTCAATTTTAATTCCAACAATCACAAAACATTCATTATTGTATTTCTATTCTTACTAAATAATGTTAATTTTCAATTCCAACAATCACAAAATATTGATTATTGTATTTCCATTCCTACCAAATAATGGCAATTTTCAATTTTAACAATCACAAAACATTGATTATTGTATTTCCATTCCTACCAAATAATGTCAATTTCCAATTCTAACAATCACAAAATAATCAAAATGTCAATTTCTAATTCCAACAATCACAAAACATTCATTATTGTATTTCCATTCCTACTAAATAATGTCAATTTTCAATTCCAACAATCACAAAACATTGATTATTGTATTTCCATTCCTATCAAATAATGTCAATTTTCAATTCCAACAATCACAAAATATTCATTATTGTATTTACATTCCTATCAAATAATGTCAATTTTCAATTCCAACAATCACAAAATATTCATTATTGTATTTTCATTCCTACCAAATAATTTCAATTTCTAATTCCAACAATCACAAATATTCATTATTGTATTTCCATTCCTACCAAATAATGTCAATTTTCAATTCCAACAATCATAAAACATTCATTATTGTATTTCCATTCCTACCAAATAATGTCAATTTCCAATTCCAACAATCAAAAATAATCAAAATGTCAATTTTCAATTCCAAAGAATCACAAAACATTGATTATTATATTTCCATTCCTACTAAATAATGTCAATTTTAATTCCAACAATCCCAAAACATTGATTATTGTATTTCCATTCCTACCAAATAATATCAATTTTTAATTTCAACAATCACAAAACATTGATTATTGTATTTCCATTCCTACCAAATAATGTCAATTTCTAATTCCAACAATCACAAAATAATCAAAATGTCAATTTTCCAATTCCAACAATCACAAAAAATTCATTATTATATTTCCATTCCTACCAATTTCTAACAATTTTCAATTCCAACAATCACAAAACATTAATTATTGTATTTCCATTCCTACCAATTTCTAACAATTTCCAATTCCAACAATCACAAAACATCCAATCTCAACAATTACACAACAATTATAATTCTATTATCAATTTCGACAATTTCCAATAACCACAAAACAATCATGATTCCATTACCAATTCCAACTTCCATCAATCACAAAATAATCATGATTCTATTACCATTTCTAACAATTCCCAATTACAACAATGAGATAACATTCATAATTCTATTTTCATTTCAACAATTTCCAATTCGAACAATGACAAAACATTCATAAATCATAATTCCATTTCCATTTCTAACATGTCCATACACTTTTCATTTTCAATTCTAACAATTATCAACAATTTTCAATTCTCACAATATTTGAGAGTGTATAATTTTTCTTTACAATATATAAAAATGAAAAGACAACCTAAATCCTAAATGCGTAGTAATCATTATAATTAATAATTAAAAGTGAAAAAATGTGTTTAAATAGTCTCCTTAAATATGTTGTAAACTATGTATGTAATTGTAAATACAATTAGATGTAATCATATAAATGATTAATTTACTAAAATAAAAATCAACAAAATTTAATACTTTAATTTTGTGATTTAATTTTATATATTTTATATAATAAAAGTTCAAACATATATTTCTAAACTTTTATTAAAATTTTAATTTTAGTTAATATGCATTATGTTTTATTAATTATAACAATTGATTTTATAATTTATATATTTTAGTTTTGCATATACCAATTACCAATTGCATTTAACTTATAAACTTCTAACTTCTAACTTCTAACAAGATAATTATTTATAATTATAACATAAAATTTTCAATTAATAACAATTGTCCAAAATCCAAATCCAATACCAAACACAACTTACAAAACAACGTATTTCAATTTTCAATTTTCAATTTTCAATTTTCAATTTTCAATTTTCAATTTTCAATTTTCAATTTTCAATTTTCAATTTTCACAATCAACAACTATATTATATCTAATATCTATATTACTATACCGCATCTACCAAGTACCAACTAGTCTATCCAATTTCAATTTCTAATTTCCATATCACAAATACGTAAATGTAATTTCAACTTCAATTCTTCAACATTCTTGAATAGTCAATACGATTACGCTTAAGGCGAACACAATTAACTTCAACTCTTCATCAATCACAAGATTCACAAGACAAATGACAAACCCTTCGACGGTTGCTTCAACTTCAACTTCAACTTCCTTCCATTCAAGTCAACACAAGAAGAAGATACAATTGCTAATTTCAACTTAACACCAAAGAAATACAACCAATTCAAAATTGAAACTAGGCTTCAACTTCAACTCAACACCAGCAGTATAAACCAATTCGAAATTCAATGAAATACAACCATCGACAACAACAATAACAATCACAAAATCATCATCCAACTTTCACAAATCCACCATCCAACACAATAAAAAGTTAAATCAAGTAGAAAAAAAGTGAAAATACGGTAAATAAAAAAAATCAAAAAACATAAAGTCACAAACCCAGAAAAATCCTTCGAGCCTCGGTGGTGTGAGTGTGATTGTTGGATCGGTGGCCGGTGGGGCACCGAAGCTGCCTAGTCACGGTGCAGTGTGCGGTGGACGATGGAGCTCAACAGGCGGCGACGTTTAAAGGTGGAGGAGAAAAGAAGGAGGAGGAGGAGAAGAGAGACTTAGAGACCACGACAGAGGAGAGGAGAAGAGGAGGAGGAGGAGGAGAGGTCGAGGTGGCGTGATCGACACACAGCGTCGATTTATAACAAAGTACAAAATAGACGATGACAGAGTGAAGATGAAGAGAGATGAAATTTGAGAGAGAGAGGCGGCAGAGGCAAGGTGTAGCGCCCCCTCACCGTAGGGGTACATATCGGAAAACCCGAAAGTCGCTCCGACACGTATCCCACAATAAGGGTGCACTACCGAACGTTATCCAATAATATCCACATGGCATCGCAATAAGTAAAATCATAAAATATCACAATAGCGTAAATCAAGAATTTGAATCCCAAAATAATGATCATCCGCATACCATCCAATGTCGAATAGACAAGTCTATCGGTCCTAACAAAACCAAAAGGAAACCGATACAAGCATCTATCCTAAGTCATCCTCAAAGCTAACCTAATGACCGACTGCAGTGCTATCGCGTCCTTGCCAAATGCTCGCATCGCAGAAGGAAAATCTTTGAGCTAGAGTCTACTCTATCATCTGAAAAATAGGTTGCAATTTTGGGTGAGTTTATGAACTCAAAGAAACCATCATCGATGGTTCACTCAAATCATGCATTCGAAATCAAATGCAGACGACGCAAGAATATCAATTAACAGATTATATACGATTATGTACAAGATTCTATAACGATTTACAAGAGATGATATCGGGGCAATAATACGATGGCGTAGAACGCTTTATGTCGCATCACAATGTACAAGAAATCATGGCATCACATAGTTCAAGAATCATTGCACAATTTAGCGATTCAATCACCATGTATATAATGCATATGAGACTCTTTCCAGTTATTCAAGACAGCCCAAGTGCTCACCGTTCGATGGGGGCGCGTTGAGATTTCTCCCCTGCCAAGCTAAGCCCACGATATAATGTTCGAGCTCTGGGCTCTTTTTCAAAGATAATAGCAACTGGGACACGCCCATTATCCGATCATGCATTTATGCATGCGATGCAATGTTCAGATAATCAAGATTCAAATAATTTACAAGATATGGTTATAAAGCCCAAGATATCAGCTTCCCAGATTCGCAAGAATCGAGCTCGATTCTGTTGAAGCATGCAATTCAATCCAATAAATTTCAAAGAATCATGAAATAGTCTAGTCCAATTCAAGAGTAGCATGCAATTCGATCCTAATCACGCCAAGAATCATACATTCACCTTTGCAAGTAATTCATACAGAGCATATAAACAATCAGAATTTGAGAAACCAACTAGGTTACTCACACCGTAACTTCGAGCTCTTGCTGGAAGTCCCAGTAATATCCGTGGAACGACGGTCCAACGGTGCCTCTATAACAAGAAATATAAACCATTACTAATTGCCCAATCGAATAGCTTCAAGAATGCATATGTCTCGGTGAAATGATGTACGATGCATGTTCACGATTTTCCTGCTAAATCCCACTTTCTGCATTTTAAACTCAATCCTATCTCTTTGTTCAATTGATCGCCAATTATTTGATCCATTCTTAAAATCCAACAATTTTCCTCAATTCATACTTCAGATAACAATTCCCTATTCATTGGGTTGAATCTTCTATTGAAATTTCCAATTAAAACTCCAATAGTCTCAATTTGACATTTAGGTCATACTATGCACCATAATCGACCCAATTCCTTATAATTCAATTTCATTTAGATCAATTCAAATTCCTACACTTATCTTCAATTATAGACCTCTTTCCCTAGTTCATAACAAATCTGGAATCGCCTCAATCGGAGGTCTATACCATGAATTATGCCCAATAAACCAAATTAAATCCAATGGAATAGTCCCCTTCGTCGCGGCATCGCGTCTCTCGCCGCGGCGCAGAAAAGCTCGCTCATGCCATGAGACGGAGAAACACGTCACGGCGTCATACATATAACGCCATGCCACATGTGAACATCGCCGTCACATTTAACGACGCGCCGCATGGCGCTACCATGAGACGGAGAAACACGCCACGGCCATATATATATAACGCCACAAGCGCGCGTCCCACTCAAGCTTCGCCCTGGCTAACGAATATAAATTAAATCGCCGTCGGGGCTCAGCGTCTTGGTCATGCATGGCGTCGACGATCCTTTTCATCTTCTCCGATCGCTTTCTCATTAAATCCTCCATTAAAACACTCCAACCACTCAAATCTACCCTAATAAATGCCATAAATGCAGAGAGTCCATTAATAACAACATAAATGCCATAAAACTTACCAAATCATGATCAATCCACAAATCTCCCAAACCACCGCAACCCTAAAAATCCTTCAAAACCCACGATCAAACACTCTCGAAGCTTCTAACCTCCACCAATCATCATGACAAGTTAGATTAACACAATAAGGAAGAAGCCATAAGAAGAAATCGAAGGATCTCACCGTTGGGAGAAAATCGAAATCACCGTAGAGGGAAGAACTCATATGCCTTAGGTAAACTTTTCCCCAAATTTCGCATCTAGTATTTATAGACTTAAGTCTCCAAATCACCCAAATTTCATCTCTAAATTTCAATGACTCAACATATTTATTTCTTATCAAGAAAATCCTAATTTTCCATCACCATCGGACCATTCTTTCAAGATATACTATCAATCGGTCGCCTCTCAAATATTTTCTATCTGCATTTTCTCCTAAATTTTCCGAAATTTCCTATAATCCACTATCAAATACCAATACTCGTAACCAATATTAAATCAATCATTTGAACCCAAAACTCAAATTTCTCAATTAATCATATTCCATCGATTCACAATTTGATCGACCACAAACCAAATACTTCCAATTTCAATTCACAATTAAATACCGAAAATCATGAATGCATGTACCTATGAATATATGCATATGCAGAAACCAGCCTCTATAATTAGAGTCGAAGAGATACTCAATCAAGAATACAAGAAACCGATCGATCAATTCCGATATTACCATTTTACCCTTGCTGACAGTAATGGGATGTTACACAAGGCAATCGGGGGGTAGATTTTTTTAGGGTTGAAATTTTGTTTTTTGCAAAATGGTCCCTAAAAAATTGATTTTTTTGTGAAATGGTCCGAAAAAAACCAAAATCCTTGATACCGGCTTGTACCTACCAGAATTTTCCCCTAGTATGAGTTTTACCTGTACCAGTACCGGTTTTCTTCTTCGACCACACTCTTCATCTTAGAAGTTACTGTTCCTCTGCAGTCTCTGTCTCTGATTACATGCTTTGCTCATCTTCGGCCATTGACACAAAGCGTGCCAAACGGTCAACTATTTGGCTCCTTTGATAACTAGTTCAAAACAACCTTCACGCAAACAGCATCTTGTCGATTCAATTGTAACAAATGGGTTCCACAGAAAGTATAATAGTTTATTACTAAATCTACTAATAAATATAAGTGATTAAAATAAAAATAATTAAATTAATTTTCTATATTATTTATTATTAAATTATTTCGATAATAAAAATTACGTTACCAACCAAACAGATGATTGCAATAAGACTACCGTCTGGAATCCAACTTGAAAGCCTAGAACGAACTCCTGAGGCCGCAAACAATCAAATCGTAGAATTTATGGACAGAATTATACCTTGTAAGTTATTCTATGTATCAACAACTATAATTTGACAAGATATACATTCATATATGCCTTGACTTAACACTAGTTGACTTTGTAAAAAACTATAAAATAATAGTCTGACGATTGACACCTAGCAGGTGTACAAAACATCAGCACCTACGGGTTGAACATTATCGTCAGGAATACAAATGGCGCCTAAATGCTAAATGAGAAAGGCAGGGGCACAAGATCAAAAATTCCGTCCTCTGAACACCTTGGCAGCATTATTATAATCCTGAAACAAATAGTGAATTTTGTGATCTGCACGCAGATCAGTGATTCATGGATTCAATCAACTCCATCTCATTGAATTTTCCACATGTTCTGCTGGTGGCTCATCGCAAGAAATATCAGCTCCCCACAATTTAACAATGCTACTTAATACTAATTTGACCCGTGGTAAAATAAGATTAAGACTACAAATCAAGACAGCCAAAACGATTTGCTAGTAGCATACTGAACTATTCTTGCTGTGGTACTGGCAGGAAACTATCAATTTGTTGTGATTTCTTCTGGTAATGTTCTCAAGTAAGATAATCAACCCTCAATATCTGCAGAAATCCACCCTCAAGAATCTAGCAGATATTTTGTCGTGGTTTTAGTAAAGACAAATGGAAAGGGATGGCATCCAGGCTACAACAACAATATTGCAGAATGCCTGCGCTCTGACCCAAATTCATCGCTTAAGATCATCAGACATTGCAGAAGGAATGCAGTGTGTTGTTAGAATATCTACAGTTGCTGCTTTGGCATTTTTGGTCTGGAGAACCACAATCTATATAAATGAAAAGATGAAAATATCAGGGTGGTAAGACACAAATAAGAATATAAATATATATATGTATATATGTATGTATGTATAAAGTGAGAGAGAGAACCTGTTCATATTCTAGATCAAATTTCAGAAACTCATCATCACAGCTCTCCACCATGTTGGCTAAGCTCCTTAAATTGTTTACAGGCTTACCATTGAAAGCAAGGACCTGTATACAATCATAAAAAAACAATATTCAATAGTGTGCTACATCCATACTGAAATTATCACTAGTTACAGACAACAGGTCAACCACCTGAGTGTTGACAATGTCCTCATACCCAATATTCACGTCCGCAACAAGCACCTTCAAGAAATCCTCCAGTAAGATAATAGTTTGGAAGCACAGATCAGTAAAATGAATAATACCAAATAACGAGGGGAGACCTGAGAAACCACAACAAGCTGCTCATTGGGTGATCGTGGCATTGAATGCAGAAGTTTATCCAGAAGCTTGACAGGAGCTTCGTACTCGTAATCTTTGCCATACTTCACAAATGTACACAAAAATATTGTAACAATGTAACACATACCATCAAAGAATTCTCAGCAATGACAAGTATTAGCTTAAAATTCCAGAGTTTTATGAAAATCAGGTACAAGAACTAAATTAGCTAAGTAGGTAAAAAAGAGTCTGAAGATTTCATTTCTCAATAAGGGCATGGAAATAAGAAAATGCAATTGCAAAGAATTAAAAATTTAATCCTTAGTTCTTATATTCAATACGAGGCATTTTCTGAAACAAACAATTCTCTCCCATATGTTAACAGCTGCAGTATTCTACCGTTGTTTCCATAGTTCTTATATTCCAGAGCATGAAGCCAACAAATGTACAGTAGAAATGCAGCTACAGACAGATAAGAGTCATAATCATCATCAATCATCTGTAATTCATGGTATAAAACATTCCTATCACAACTTAAATTATTTCAGCATCATCAAGCAAATTTCACTTACGAAAAGTGATCATTCTCAACTTCAAGGCAATAATTCACACATGTTGACACCAAAAATAAATGACATACAGAAACAGATAATATAACTGAATCACACACCTCAGAACGCAGGTAGGGAACTGAGACTGTTGTGAAGACAAATCCAGCAATAATATAAAAAGAAGGTGGTCTGCCCCTCACATGAGGTGGAATGAGCCTTTTGTGAGTTGAAAGTTTGATATCAAAACTTAAAGACTCAGAATCACGGAGAACTTGAATAGCCGCACTGTCTCCTGTATACTTTTGGGAGATAAGGTAGCTGAAACCTATGCGCTCTCCATGTCGAAAGGGAACTGAAAATCAAGAAAATGAGGGTTCTTCACATATGATAGAGCATGATGTTCAAAATATGTGGTAATGCCAATAATCTCCATCAAGCAAATTAAACAAGCATTCATGCGAATGTGCAACTGAAAAAGTATCAGTAATCAGATATGTGCCATGACATAAAAGGAAACTAACCAGTTCCATCATTGGCAATATTCACCCCATCAAAGCTGAGAATAATGTCTGAGGGCTTCAAAACTTGGATTCTGAAGCAGTGGGATCAATTCTTCTGATACTAAACACCTTTCTGATCAGGCTTCATACCCATTGCTATTCGCAAGTCTGGATTTTCCATTTTCTGCCATTCAATCCCAAGAAATGGGAATCCTAGCATGTATAATGTGATCGTCAGATTTAATCAATAGTCATCTGGATATAACATTACTTGGTTAAACCACTTGCAATTTATTTACAAGTGTCCATGTTGTGTTACACAGGCCACATCGATAGATAATAAGCAAGTAGACTAGTTACCTGTATATGCTCCATTTTTCTCATAATCTTGGATGAAGTGCAAGATAACCGGTGTGGGTATAACATACCCGATATTTTCAACATCTTCATGTTTAAGAGACTGGAATGCAATGCCCACACATTTGCCTCTATCGTTAAAGGCCGGACCACCAGAGTTTCCCGAGTTTATAGCAGCATCTATCTGCAGATATAAGAAAAGGCTTATATAAAAAGCTGCATAATGCATCCACCATAAAAACACTAGGTAGTATTTCGTTATTTTGTAGGATGTCATGCAATAGACTAAGGATATAATGGAATATAAAATACCAATAAGCAGTACATAAGTTGACCCATTAATTATAAGCACACCAATAAAGAGAATGTGTGTGTTACAAATTTCATCCAACTATTTATGTATAGGGAATGAATGACGTATTATAATAGTAATTACATCCCATATAACATTATATTGTACAAATAAGAGAAAAGAGTTACAAGAATATAACCTGCAAACCTAGAAGCTCTGTTGACCCATGAACATAGGACAAAATTTCTATACGTGACACAACACCACTTGTGACAGAAATTGTGTCCCCTCCAATTGGGTAACCGACAACAGTAACAGCATCTTGAAGTGAAGGCAGATCCCCAAACTCAACAGGTGAGACCCCCTCCCAAAACTCATCATCATTTACTGTTAGCATGGCTGCAAATTATAGAAAGCAAAATTTTGTTAAACATAAAATTCCTTTTTCAAATCCGCACATCAGGACAAGGTAACAAAACTTCCACCATATAATACACACTGGATGATCAGCTTATCTAAGCTACATTACGAGAGTTATTCCTACATCTCTTAGTATAGATACACTCATTGGTTAGTCCGGATCCCTTACTCTGATATAATTCCGACTAGATTACTTTACCATTAAAAGGATTCATCTTATCTTACATCTGCCTTCTTTGGATTCTTTCCTCTGTAGTTCACTTTTTCTGGCGGTTGGCTGTTGAGATTTGTTGAAATTCATTTCATTCTGAATTTCAGTGTTATTGCATATTTTCACATAAAATAAAAGTTGCAAATTGAGCAGCATCACAATTCAAAACCTGATTGATATCTCAGTCCCACGAGTAACAATCAGAATCAGAATATGCTGCAGCTTATGCTAAAGAATATTCAGTAGTGTCTATGTTATTTGAACATAACATGATTCTTTGCCCAGCTGTTGTCCCTCAAGTTACGTCGCATTGGCTCTTCATTCATTATGAAACCCAATTTAAATTTTGTGACTTCAACTAGTGAAATCCGCTTAACAAAAACTTCTAGCACAATCACAAACAGTCTTACAATAAAGTAAAAATCCAAACCACCCAATGCTGATATCAGAAAAAAACAGGTATTGAAAAAGGTAGCTTTTACCAGTCAACTAATAAAGCTCCAAAACTACCATCAACAAAATATCTCAAACTGGGTACCAACAACATCAAGTTATGAACTTCCTTCGAAACACAATTTATATAAACAAATTAAGGATCATTACCAATATCACATTCAGTCCCTATAGCAAGCACAGTAGCCAAATACTTAGTATCAGACCCACGCTTCTTGACCTTAACCTGAGTAAAATGCTCTACAGAATGTGCATTAGTCAAAACCCTTTTGCCTCCAATAACAAACCCGCTACTACTCGAGCTGTACTGCCTCTTTCTCTGCCATGGAAGCGAGAAATTGGGCTCCGTGTGAACGCAAAACACTTTGACCACGGCGTCCATCTCTGGAACCACCCTGGCAGCACCCTCCGATGATGGTCCTTCGGCGAGCACCTCGCCACCATTCATCAACGGAGGAGGCTTCTCGGGTTTGTTGGGGCTGTATCTGGACCGCTTTCTGGGGCGGCCCCGGCGACGGTGATGGTTGACAGTGGCGGGCGTGGTGGGATTGATGATTTCAACATTGGTGACGGAGAAAACGTCGTCTTCAAAGGAGGCGACGGAGTGATCTAGGGTTTGCGTTGGGGTTTTGGGCTTGCGACCTCGTTTCTTTCCCATTGAGGATTTTGTCAGTACAATTACAAATTTGGGAATGGAAACGAAATGGAATGGTTGATGGGGGTAGGGTTTAAAGCTTTCAGAAGATGAAAGACGAGCTCCAGTAAGGAACGAAGCAGCCCTTAAAACCAAAAAGCAAAAACAATATGACCAAACAAGAAGTTCAATGTAATATTTAAGTTTCAAATTTCAAAAGGTGTAATTAATTATAGAGATGTCGTCGGGTTGGGTCCGAGCTAGGTTGACCCATGGTTTGACTGGTCGAGATAGGCCGGTCAAGCCATGACAAGTGGGACGTATATTTAAAAAAAAACATAAAAAAATATATCATTTTTGAAATAACGGTCAGATTATAAGTCGAAACCAACCCATGACTTAGTTAATCCGGGTCAAATTAGGTCAGATAAGGTCCTTTTTTGACATCCTAATTAGTTAAAAGCAACAAATAGTTATTTGTTGTTTTTATAAAACAATTTGATAATTGTTAATCTTTTGTTCTTATATTTTTTAAAATCTATTTTACAATTAAATTAATTAATAATTAATACATCAAAGTAACGTAACTTTGCACAACAAAAAAATGGACGATTCATGACTCGAACACAGTCATGTCTTAGTGGCCAGAGAAATTGGAGGATTTACAATTTCAAAAAATAGATGTGTCAAAGGCCATGTCATATTAACGAAAAGACAATAAGACTCGAGGTCTATGATAGGGTCGTGCTCGTGTCCTAGGCCATGTCTGCGACAATCAATCATATTTAAAAACACATTTCTTATAGATTTTAAATTTTGAAAGAATTTTAGGACTCATCAAAGTTATAATTAAATTAAATTGAGCTAGGTAAAAGGGTCATTTGATTAAAATTATTACTAGCTAAAATTTACATATAAATATTGATGTAAATATTATCATAATTATTCAATAACGAATCAATTGTTTTTAGCTCTTAAAGACATCGACATAACTAATTAGCTAAATTTTGTTGAAACTTATTATGTTCTTATTATTTTCTATTATTATAATTTGTTTTCCTAGTTAAGTGATACCATGTGGTTACTTTTGATTTTGGTGAAATTTGAGCGTTCTTGCTTTGGATCCATGAGATTGTCGTCTTAAGTGAGAGAATACTTGCAAAACAAAACAAGGCACGCTGGGGGTTAATAACCGGCAGGCCCCTCCGATGCTCAAGTTAGTCTTTTTGGTGAGGGTTTGATGGCTATAAATAGAGAAGCTATGGTTCTGATCACGTACCCGTATCATGGCAAAATAATACCTTATATATGGAATAGATGATAGGTTTAGGTCTTTACGTATGCATGGGAGACTTCCACCTGCAAATGGACCGTGGATGCGTGGATTGGGGCCTGGGCCTAGCATAGTCGATAGGAATTAGGTCGATTCTTGAGGGGTGGACCGATCGGTCCATGAGTCGTTTTAAGTGGGTTTGGGCCTAGCACGACCGACCCAACCATAAGCCCCCTACTCCTCGAGCCTGAGCAAGGAGAAGGGTCGAAGGACTACATAAGGACCTTGTAGCCCGTCTGTAGGACAGTTCGTGGTAGGTCCGATCAGTCAAACATCAATGCATAGTGCATTACTGCTCGTACTGGGATCGATCGATTGAGTGTCCTAATCGGTTGGCATCGATGCTTATTACATGATAGCTCGCGCCAATATAGATCGGGTGAACATCGACGCTGAGCGCGTAAAGGTACTTGGTGTAATTATTACTGACGACGCATACCCTTTGACAGATATTCAGAGTTTGTAACCGTTGTGCTTGTGCCACGTCGTCGCTTTCAAGCTAACTGCGCCTGCATTTCTAATAACCTAATTCACCTCATTTCAGATTCACCACGTATACGAGTTTGGCTCAATTTTCTCCATGCGTCGGCGTTGTTTGAATGCCTATTCAACCGATCTTATAAATACTCGGTAGACGGTATAGATTTTCTTCACGCTTGTTTTGTTCTCGGTTTTCATTCTGCTTTCATTTGCACCTTCTTTCCTACAATCTCCTGAGTTTTCTTTTAATCGTCGTTCAAATTCCCAACTTCCACCATCAACTAGGTATGTCATTTTCCCTCACTTTTCCCTAAAATTTCCTCTTGTAAACATGTTGTCAACCAGTTCTAGAAGTGGGGTTAGCCCTACGGATGAAACCGTGAGAGGGCCTCCCAACTAGGCCGGGCATGAGCAGATTCTACAAGTCCTTATGTCTCCTTGACCTTCTCTTTGCTCGGACTCGAGGTAGGGGCTTATAGTTGGGTCGATCGTCTTTGAGCCCAATCCTACTCAAAATGACTTCATGGACCGATCGGTTTACCCTCGAGTTTGACTAATTCTATCGACTATGCTAAGCCCAGGCCCCAGTCCACGCATCCACGGTCTATTCGCAGGTGGAAGTCTCCCATATGCCCCGATCATTGAAGAGGTGTGCGTCGCCTACCATCTGAGGTCGGGCCAAATTCTTCCGAATGGATGGAGATTCATCAATGGTTTGACCTTGCTGTGCCATCAGTTCGGTTGTCCTCCTTCGGTTGGCATCCTACGTCATTTTTTAAGAATGAACCAGAGTTTAAGCTCTGGGGCCGGGATCCCTCAGCTGCAGTATAGAGATGCCCGATTTTGCCCTGCCGGAACGGCTTCAAAAATTACCGCTTGGCAGATAAAGTACTTTTTCGTTAAGTCTTCGGGATCTTCCTTCGAGTCCCAGCCATGGAGATATCCTTTAGCCGAGCGATGGAATGACGCGTCGAGCCTATCTCTTACTAGAAAGGAGTGAGAGGTAGTCGATCGCATAAAGGGGCTCGGTCGGTTTGACTTCGGTCCTTTTTGGTGTGATTGGATACGGTATCTTATACGCTGAATCGTAACCACGCAAATTAGTATTGTCCGCTTTGGCCGGGGTTCGATCCCCTGACCTCGTGGTTTTGTTACGTTGGTCAAACGGGAGTAAACCTACTGCGTGCGAGTCAGAGACTGAGGTCGGGATCAGTTCACGTCTGCATTAGTGTCGTTCTGATTCATGTGTAAATTTGTATTTCTGCAATTTCTGCAGAATAGTACTGTTATTGTAGAGGGCCCAATTGGTTAATGTTGTATTGAATGTGATTACTGAAAGCATTCAAAAATGACATTGGGCCAATGTGGGGTATGGATTTCGGTACATGAAATGGTTAATTACTGTTGAGTGTCTTATGACTGAAATTGTTTTATGATTAAAAATGTTTTCGTATTTAGCGGGCCCAAACCGTTTACTGATTTCCGCGCATGTGATTGTTTTTAAAAATAAAAATGTCTTACTGAGTTTTTGATCTGTAATTGACTACTCTATCATGCCACCCTCGTGAGGCACGGGCTCGGATATCACCCTCGATGTCGAGTTTAGGTCTTGTGGGAGTGGGATGCTACAAAATATCTCTTTGAGTTCTCATGAAAGTTGTAGATCTCGAAGTCCTCTTTCAAATCATCTAAAAACAACATCAATTTGACATCTGTAGTGAAAGTTATGGCAATTGCGCCAAGATAAGTACAATAAGATTGAGGACATAAACATGTTTGATTCTTTTAGTCCTAATTTTCTCGTCTGACCCCCAAATGAAGTGATTCTTGAAGCGATAGATTCCTAAAACATTTATATACCTTTCCAAAAAAATTGGTAGCCTTTGGTATTGAATTCAAAAATATTGACAGAAGGGAAGTGAGGGTTCATTGAAATAACCCTACAAGGAAACTCACTCACGCTTTATGACTCCAGATTAGATTGTTGGGCTCTAGAGACAAGGCCCAACACCAAGTCTGGTCATAAGAGCACCTCCTATTAGGCTTCAAATGACGAAGAATAGCCCAACACAATGGTTGTCAAGTTCCAAGTGAATTCGGTCCAAGGATTTGAGACAAGTGGATCAATTTGGGTTGTGACCCAACTAGCTCTCCTCCAATAGGTTGGCTAGTTTCATCCTCTCTATAAGCTAGCCCACATGAATATTGAGAGCCTCCTTGAATCTCTCGGTCCTAACTCTAGACATAGGTCTAACTAAAATGACGAGCTCGCCCCTGTCACGTATGTCATCTCTATGGTGATCCTTACTCCTGCTCAAATCAGTGTTGCTGGGTGGATCTTAGTAACTTGCCATATTCATCAATGATTTTTCAAGGAAAATTTGGGTATCTCCATGGAACAAAATTTTGAGACTTTACAATGTTCATAATGTGGAAGGCTAACTGGAGAATCAAATAGGTAGGAAATTAACTGCCTAAGATCAGACAATGGTGCTAAGTACACAAACTCACTATTTCAAAAATTTTATAAGGAGAGTATGATTTAGAGTCACTACCATAAAATTTGAAAAATATCACAGCAAAATAACATTTTAGAGAGGTAAATAAATTCATAATTGAAAGGACTAGGTGTTTAAGGTTAAACAAACATCATTAGATGAAGGAGTGGTAGAGTAAGTGTGGGCTTAAATTATGATAGATTTCTTTGGATTGAAAACTTTTGGTTGTACCACTTATGTGCATGTTTTCAATAATGAGAGGTCCAAACTTGATTCGAAACTGAAAAAGTGTATCTTTATTAGCTACCCTAAAGGTGTAAAGGGATATTAGTTTCAAGATCTAAAAAAAAGAATGTGAGTAATAAAGCTGAAGTTTTTGATGATTAACATATGTTAAAGAAAACATATCGAGAAGATGTGTCAAGATTAATAGAGGGCAATACGAAGGAGGTACAAATTAAATTAGTTAAACCTAGATCATTATTGAAAGAGGCATTAAATTTTAGTTGGAAAGATAGAATAATAGTCATGATAAGAGTATAACAATGTCATGATAAGAGCATCAACACAGTATAAATTGTTGGACCCCGCTGCCGGAGCCCAACATCGGACATGAGAGCGTGGCGTGAAACGTACTAATGATACATTTAAGGAAAAAGACCCGCGGAATATTAATGGGCCTGCTGGAAAACAAACTTGAAACCTGCTTTCATGTGATTTAATTAAACAAGGCGAAACATGTAAATTAAACGATTGAGGAAGGAGACCATCGGAAGTTCAATGGACCCATCGTGAACATACTCAAAACTTGCTTTCATGCTTTAAAACAAAAATATCCATAATTCATGCTCCAAAAGATGAGTTTCATAACACTTTTAAAAATATCTCAAAACAAATTACAACTGTGAATTCAAGAGCCAAAAATCTAAACCACTCTTGAACCAATGGTACTTGAAATGTAACTAAAGTCTTGACTTCCAAAAATATAACATTGAAAATAACAAACATAAAAATGAAACGGAGTGCTGCTTAGTAACTCGTGACTCACTCGATCTCTTGATCGTCACCTGTATGGGGGAGATTAGAGGGGGTGAGCTATAAAGCTCGTGGGAACATATTTATAATATAGCCATAAGCAAAAGTAATCAAAAATTTACTCATTGTTGTGATACTTGTTGAAATCATAGTCATTGAGCATGTATGATTCATAAATTGAAAATGCTTGATTCTTAACGATTCATGATGCATGACACATAACAAATCATAACACATAACATAACATGATGGTTTGGGTTGTCCACAGTTCAGTGACGTTACACATGCCATCGAAATGTTGATGTGTGAGACGTAGTTCGTGAGGAATCCTTGTGAGAAACCACGTACCCACGATCAGGCGGTAGGGAGAAGCCTTTCGTGAGTCAATGTGCACTTGACTATTCGTGAGGGACACCGCAAACCCACATAAGTATGCATGATTCATATTCTTGTAAACTTGTTTGTCAAACTGGCACTTGTTTGCAAACTTGCTTATAATCTTGCTTGTAATCTTGCTTGTCATGTATTTCATAAAAACTTGAATTCATGTACTTGTATTAGTGAAAGGGGGAAAAACTCCTTTTTGGAATTCTTTTCATAATTCATGAATGCAAATCATGTAACAACATATAATCATTCCTAATCGTTATACAATGCGATCATGATGATGCAATTTTAATGCATTAATTCTTTCTTGATTTGGCAAAACAATGAGTACTTATATACTCTATTATAAACATGAACCCACCGATTTCCTTGCTTGTTCTTTTAGGAATGAGTTTCCTCTTGATCCTCTTGCCTCACTTGTTCTCCTAAAATAAGAACCAAAATCCCATTTAATAATTCATCTTTGAAACAATATTTCCTTTCTTAACTTCCATCCAAAATTTCACAGTCTTAGAAACTGATTCGAACTTCATCACTTCACAAAACTTGTAGATCTATGCCTCTAGTTTACAACGCCTCAAAAAATCACCTCAAAAGGACTTCAGCAAAGATATGATCAAAACACTAAAACCATCTGTACTGGAAAAGCTGGCCTCATCATGACGAGGCTCGCTCGCCGCGACTAAGCGGCTGGCTTGCATTACGTCTTGACCTCAAGCGTCATACAGTCTTGACCTCTCTGCGCTTGTGATTATGCGGCTCATGCGTATGTCGTGACGTCATGGACGGAGAGACGACTCCCAAACCCAGATTTCGCCATATTCAACCTTAAAACTTTTCCTTTCTCAACTACAACACATCTAACCCATAAATCAAGTTCCATACTTCCATTCTAAACTCATTCTAACACCAAAAACATTAACAAAACTACAACCCATGCAATTCTACAAATCCTTCCCATAAACCCTAACTCCATCGATTTCTACTCAATCCAAGCAAAACTAAGGTTTGATTCAACCTAAACAAGAGTGGAAGAGTATAACTTACCTTAAGAATGTTTGAAATCAGTCGAAAATCCTCAAACCTAAGCTTTCTCTTTTCTCCCTCTTCTTCCTCTCTACGATGCTCTTCTTCTTCTTTTCTTCTTTCTATTTTCCCTTTCTTCTTTCCTTTAACTCCTTAAACCTACAAGGAAGAGCAATGACTAAAATGCCCCTCTTAGATAAGCCTAAAACCTCTTACCCTTGGGTGACTTGTCCATTTTGCCCTTAAACATTTTTACTCTTCCATAACCATTTATTCCATACTAAACTCAATTAAATCCAAATTTTCCATTACTACTTTCAATAAATTCAAACTATGCCATAAATCATAAATCAAAATAAATTCATACTAAATAACATCAAGAAAACAAAATTTGGGGTCCAACATTTCTCCCCCTCTTAAAAGAAATTTCGTCCTCGAAATTTACCTGAATCATCGAAAAGACTTGGATACTTCTCTTTCATAGTGTCCAAGGGTTCTCACGTAGCTTCTTCCACTGAATGGTTCCTCCACAGAACCTTAACTAGCTGAACTGTCTGAAGTGAATCACACGTTAATCTGAAGACTTAAAAACACAATAGAATGCACGAGAAGGGGTTGAATTGTGTATTCCTCTTGAATATCTTTTAGAATTACTTGTTAGAATTAAGATTCTTTGTAATTCTTATTAATCCTGATTGATCAAACTTTTCAATGCTAAGTATATGAATAGTAAATAAAGATCAACTTTGAAACTAAAAGTGAGATAGAGAGTGAGAGTAGTAGACACGCAGATTTATCCTGGTTCACCCCAAACCGTGGGCTACGTCCAGTCCTCAGAGTTTATTATGAGATTTCACTATCTCTTCAAACGTTACAGTATTCTTTCACGAGCATCTTCAGGTCTCTACAACCAGTATTCTTTCACACTTAGCCTCAGAGGCTATCTCGTATAACTTTCTTTTCGAAAATATTTGAACACTCACATTACGTATGATAGCGTTAAATAATTACGCATTAATCGCTTTTTCGCTTTTTTGTAATTTTTCTCAAACAAGAAGCTCTTGATTTCGACTTGACTTATATTTATAGCCTTCGTCTCTAATCGCTTCTCGATTCTTGAATCTTGAATCTTTAAAGAAATGGTTAATCAGTTGAGTTATGTAACTTTCGAATCGACTCTTCGTCTGTTTCTTTTCTGCGTCTGCGTCAAGCGTCTGCGTCTCTTTTGTTTTTCGTCCTATATCTACATTTGCGTCTGCGTCTTTTATTGTCTTGTGTCATCTGCGTGCATGTTGACCTTTTTACTTTGACAAACTTCGCCGTGTTTTGATTTATGCGTAATAAATCAGATCGACTTTTTCAACTTAGTGCATGTCAACTTCGCCTCAGATATCGCCATCTTCGTCTCTCGAATTTGTTCAGTATCGTCATGTATTTTTTTCTTGTATTTGATCTCACTATGTTTGTTATACATCAAAATCATTTTATGTAAAGTCATTTTGACTTAATAATCTCCCCATTTTGAATATAACAAATTACATACAAGAAAACAAAACAAAACAAAACAACAAAACTTATCTTCTTCCCTGCCTTCGCTGCATTGTGGTCACACCTTCTTCATCTGAACATCCTCTCCTCTTCTGATTATTTTCTTCTTTTCCTGCTCTCCCCCTATTTGTTATAATCAAAAATGATTATCGATTCTGGTTCTTCAGCAGTTCTGCTATCATCTTCTTTAGATCATTCACCGTCTCCTTCATGTCATTGAGTTCACCACGTAATCTACTGACTTCATCTGACGAAGAGGTTTGATTTGCTTCTGCTGATGGAGGAGCGAAAGGAATTGTAGTAGTATAGGCATCAGAGGATGGAGTGTAGTCTTCATTAATCTCAAAAGTCGGTGGGCGAATGAATGTTGCAGACTTCAGAAGATTTAGATCAAAAGGAACGGGCGGCGTTAACAAGCTGCCTTCCTTGCAGGATAGGGCATGTTCTTCGATAGGCGATGTATTAGACAAAGGGATAATCTGAAGAACTGTCTGAACAAGGAACTTCGATAAATGTTCCTGTTTTATACTTCCCCTCTTGGGCGATCTTTTCGCACGATTTGTATGGTCGCAGCTTCGCTTGATCAGGTCTTGTGGTGAATGCATGCTTCATCAATTTTCCGCACTTCTTCGCAATCGATGCGTGGACGATCATCATCAACATTATCTTCGTGAAATAATTTTGACTTTCCTTTGTAAAATCTTTTGGACACCTTGGTTGAATATCCGGAACAACCTTTATCTCTGTGTTCTCTGTGATTGGGAACATAGTACACGGGCGGGGGCGTCTTGAGGATATGGCAAATGATCGAAGCCTCAAGGTATCGTAAAAGACTTCTTTTTTTCATTTAGTAAGCGCCACGTGATACCATTAATCAACATAGGTTGCACGGAGCTACTATTTTCTTCTTGGTTCAACACCGATTATAATAGCATTGCTCGATTGGTAATAACTTCTACCAATTTGATTTCCATTTATATTTCCTCAAGAACTTCTAGTAGTTATATACCTTCGACTTGGTTCATCATCATCCAAATCTGATCGCTGCGCTTGCTTCGGTTGTGTTCCTTAGAAGTCTCTGAACCGCCATTCTTCTGCCGTTCCTCCTTTATAATGCCAGTGTCTCATGAACCGTGCTTTCATCCATCGATTCTTCTTGTTGAGCACTAGGAATTTTTGAACTGCATAATGCTCGGTTTCTATTTCAACTTGAATGATGTCGGCGATCTCTTTTGTAGACTAACGTCCTCGGCAATTGAGATGCTCTTCTTTTGACTAACCTTCTTAGTATTTTCATTTGCTTGATTAGTTTTCTGATTTCTTCACAGAAATTTTCCTTTAACAGATGTTGCTTTTCTCTTCCTCTCGGTCTCTTTAGATCTTCCGGCGTATCCTCTTCCGAATAGAGACTAAGGATCTTGTGGCTTTGGCTGCACAAGATTTAGAAATTTCTTCGCCTTTGTTCTCTGGCAATCTTCTCTTCCTGTTGCCTCGAGTCCTCGATTCTTGGAGATCTCTTGGCTTTCTTCACAACTTAGCAAGAGACTTTCTCCTTGTCTCTTTGGCGACTTTGCTTTGCCCTCCGAGATTGACTTTCTCATGACAAGTGGACTCGCCATTTTCATGAGAGGTCTCCCTAGCACTCTCCTTAATTCTAAGATGGCGATTTGATACTTACAAAGCGATTGAGAACTTGAGACAGAGTCTTCTTCAATATACTCTCCCCTCGGTTCTTGGTTTCTTTGAAGAACCGGCGTGATCTTTGTCTCTGTATTCGCACCCATTCGCGAATAGTATGAGCATCAATCTTGCTCTTCATCTTTGGAGCAGTTCGTCTTATCCTTAGTGCGATTTATCATGGATTCCATAAAGATCCTCGTCAAAATCATACCACGAGGATAACTGGAAGTTTCCTTTAACCCCTTAACCATATAGTGAAAGATTAAGAAGGGTAGATCTATAGGACTTCGATTGAGAAGAAAGAATGACATTGTTAAGTCTAAAGTAGTCACCAAATGCCTTGAACCAACTCTAGGAAGAATGCAATTGAACGAGATTGCATGCAGAACCCTAGCCTTTGGAATCGATTTGATGTCTTCCTTTCTCTTGAATCATTTGTGCCGTAGAGCGCCTCTTGACATCTTCTTCTTTCATTCCAATCGAGGACATCCATCCGGCCTTGGTAGGCAGTTTTTTACCAACGGATGGGCAATCAGTTACTTTCCTTATCAAATCCTTTGTGACAATAACTGATATTCTATCCACAGAGGATACAATAGTGTCTTCTATTAGACGAGCGTTCTTCCAGAACTCATATACCTCATTTATATAGACAGGTTCTTGTATCTGAAAGAAGTTCTTCCAACCAGCTTTTATAATCTCAGGTTCTACATCCATGCCGTCACCCCTTAGTGATTCAAAGTTCACAAGTCTTCCATAAATCATTGCTGCTTCCATTGTATAGAGTGAAAGATTATCTTCTGGAAAGTTTTTGAGTGAGAAGATTTTGAGAGAATTGGTAAAGTAGAAATGAACCGTCAGAGATGATGAAAAGATCGCTATAATATCATCTTGATCTACTTATAGGGTTATGGACTGATGGGTTCTCGAATCATTAAGAACCTCGAATTTATCGATATTTCCTCCAAAATCTTCCTTGTGAGAAAAGTTACCAGCAGAACTCCTTTCGTATAATGCCGTTAGTTCCTCACGTTATTTTAACCTAACCGCTCATTTAGCATCACCATATTGAGATTCGTCTTATCTTACAAAACGCTTCTTCACTCAGTGGTTTAGTGAAGATGTCCGCCCATCAAGCTCTGTTTAACGAACTTTAGAAGCACCACCTTTCTCTCGAGCGTAGTCTCTCGTGAAATGATGTCGACTTCTATATGCTTTACTCGAATCTTTGTCAATTGGATTCTTTGACGGGTTTATTACCTTTGGTGTTGTCGCAATCAATTGGAATATCCTCCTCCTTAACGAATAGTCTTGGTCGATACTTGATCCATAGCGTCGTGACGAAGAATTTCATGCGGATATGTATTCGCTTCACGGTTGATGAGCAATTGAGCTTTGTTTCTTGCTTGACCAGAGACTAGATTTCCTCCAAGAAAGTGACATCCTCCACTTGTGCTCTTTCTTTCAATTCTATCTCCGGCATAGTCCGCATCACAAGATCCGATTAACTTTGAAATCTTTACCTTTCTCAAACATTAAGCAAAGATCGGTAGTACTGCGAGATATCTCAAAATTCTTTTAACGGTAAAATGAGACTCTAGGATCGAACTGAAATCTTGCACACAAGCATACTGTGAGCGTAATATCGTGTCTACTTGTCAGAAGATACAATAAAGAACCGATCATCCCTATATAGGGTTTGATCCACCTTCTTACCAAGTTCGTCTTTCGACAAAGGTTTGAAGAATGCATCGAGTTGCCATTGGCTTCACATTATTCATGTCAAACTTATTCAAAAACTCTTTCACATACTTACGCTGATGAATGAAGATCTTCTCTTTAGTGCAGCAACTTGCAACCCAAGAAAGAACTTTAATTCACCCATCATACTCATTTCAAATTCTCTTTCATTAGTCTCTCAAACTTTAAACACAACTCTTTTGTAGTAGCACCAAAGATAATATCATCAACGTAGATCATACTTAAGATAAAATCATTCTAAAACTCTTTCTAAAGAGCGTCTTATCAACTTGACCTCTGCTGAAACCATTTTCTATTAAGAAGGTACTCGGGCGATCATACCAAGCTCTAGGGCTTGCTTTAAGCCGTATAAGGCTTTGTGAAGTCTATAGACATAATCTGGATTTTAACATCTTCAAAGCCGGAGGTTGTTTCACATAGACTTCTTCATCTATAAAGCCATTCTGAAATGCACTCTTAACATCCATCCGAAGCAACTTTATATTGTGATGATTGCATATGCCAACAAAATCCTTATAGTTTCAAGTCTAAGCCTTTGGAGCATATGTTTCGTTGTAGTCTATTCCTTCTTGTTGATTGTAACCTTGTGCTACTAATCCGGCCTTATTACGACTCACTCTTCCCGATTAATCTAACTTATTCTTGAAAACCCATCTTGTTCCTATAATGGATTTCTTAGGAGGTTTTGGAACTAAGGACGGGACGTTATTTCTTGTGAATTGGTTCAGCTCTTCTTGCATGGCTAACACCCAAGCTTAGTCTTGAAGAGCTTCCTCAACCTTCTTAGGTTCTACTTGAGATAAAAGCTACATTATCTTCTCGTGCGAATCTGGACCTTGTCCTAACTCCTTCCGAGGTCTCACCGATAATTAACTCTTCCGGATGAGAACTTTTATACTTCCAATCTCGCCTTAGTTCTATAGTTTCGAATATCTTCAATCTTATTCTCATGAGTGTCTGACGAGGGAGTTTCTGAGGCATCATCTAGGTTCTTTAAAGGACCTTTAATCTCCATGTCATCTTTCTTATGGGTTTGAGAACTATCATCAAATTTGACATGGATCGTCTCTTCAACAGATCTTTGAAGTCGGGTTGTAAACTTCGAAATGCCTTAGGCGATAATGAGTAACCTAGAAATATTCTGGAAAGGTCTTTGAATCAATTTATCCAACAGCTCTCAGATTCGAATGGAACATTTGCACCTGAATGGATGAAAGTAGGATATGCTTGGTCTTCTTCCATTCCATAACTTCGTAAGGAGTTTTCTTCACATAGGTCATGCAACAAGATCCTATTCGAATATAGCATCTTATTCACGACTTTCCTTGAAATACTTAGGAAGATTAGTCTCACATAGCATAGTCCTTGCCATCTCTTGAATCGTCCTATTCTTTATCTCAACAACTCCATTCTGTTGTGGAGTTCTAGGGGCGAGAAGTTGTGGAAATTCCATTCTCCTCACGAAAACTCTAAACTTCTCATTTTCAAATTCTCCACATGATCACTTCGATACTAGCTATAGACATTCCTTTTCATTACGTAACTTTACGGATAGAGTTCTAGTACTTAAAAGACTCATCTTTGTGTGATAAAAACAATATCCAACAAAATCGAGTAAAATCATCAACAATGACAAGTCCATATTTCTTTACTCGCTAAGACTTAATGTCCTTGTAGGACCAAACAAATCCATATGTAATAGTTCTAAAGGTCTTGAAGAAGTTACAAAATTTTTAGAAGAGAAAGAGGTTTTAACTTTGTTTTCCTTTCAAACAATTTTCACAAAAAATTCTTTGTCAAAACTTATTTTGGTAAACCTCTTACCAAATCATGTTTTACCAATTTTGAAATATGTTTCAAAGAGACATGACCTAGCTTTTTATGCCAAATTAGTCTTTCTTCTTCAGAAGATAGAAAACATGAGATATTTTGACTTTGAAAATCTTCTAAGTTGATTTTGTAAAGGTTGTTTCTTCTCTTAGCAGAGAAAAGTATAGACCCATCTTTGTTTCTGACTTCACAAAGATTTTAATTGAATGTAACTATAAAACCATAATCACACAACTGACTCACACTAATCAAGTTATGCTTTAGACCATCAACAAGCAGTACATTATTTATGCATGCAAAGGAATCTTTACCTATTTTCCCGATTCCAATGATTTTGGCTTCTGGTTGTCTCAAAGTTCTTGATCCTCCCTTTTATCTTTGAAGGTCTAGGAACATAGACATTCTTCCCGTCATGTGTTGCGAGCATCCACTGTCTAAATACCAATGGTGCTTGTCGTATCTTCCAATGAAAGGATATCTGCAGGAGAAACTATTTTATTTTTTGGTACCCAAATTTTCTTGGGTCCTTTATGGTTAGTAGTATGCACATGATATGATCTTTGATGCATATTAATCGGACGTTGATTAAAATATGTTATCCTATTTCTTCCTTTTTGAGAGACAAATTTATTACGAGACTGAGTATTGTTTTCAGTAAACCCTAATCCAGTCTTATCACTAGGATGTCTACATTTTCCTACCATATCATTCATTTTCTTTGTACTCTCTGTGAAAATAACTAGATCAGCTGATAGATTCTTGATCCTCAGTTTGAGTTGATTAATCTCATCTGATATGTCTACAAGTTTCCTTTTAACTTCTAACTCCTTTTTTAAGCAAATATTTTCTCTCTCTATTTTCTCAGTATTTCTAATATTCTCTCAGATACTTTTTCTTAAGCGACTTGTCTTGTTTTGAATAGTATGAGAATCTTCTAACGATTCTGAATATGCATCATGCAAATTTTAGTAGTCGGATTTTACCTCCTCATCACTATCTTCCTCGGCTATTAGGCAAATGTTTGCATGTTCTCGATGACTCGAGCTGTATCGATTCGGATGAATCTAGGTCCTCCCATGTTGCCATTATGCTTTTCTTGCCTTCTCTACTCTTCTTGGGTTTCTTCTTGAGAGTAGGGCATTGGACTTGTAGTGTCCAGCTGATTGCACTCGTAACAAATGATAGAAGACTTTTACGGCTTAGCTTCATCTTTTCCATTCTTTACGAATGTCCGTTGCTTGACGGGCTTCTTCTTCCACATCGTCTTATCTTTAAAATGAAAGATAATTAGTCATCTTCATCACTCGATTACGAATCGATTGGCTAGAGTTGTCATCCTTGATTCTTCAATTTTCAATGCTTTTGATGACTTCCTCCTTCTACGAGTCTTATGATTCTTTTGTCCGACCTTGATCTTTATTGACTTCTCTCGCTTGGGCTTATCTTCAGCGTTGAGTTCAACTTCATGAATCTTTAAGGATCCCAACTCATCTAGCTTTAATGCTTCGAGTCTTTGGCTTCTTGTCTTCGCCGTAACTTTTGGTCTCCATCTCTTGGAAGACTTCTTAGAATCTTGCGAGCGTGATCTTGATTATTGTATGTCCTTCGAAGAGCTTTCAATCCATTGATAATTGTTTGAAATCTTCCAAACATTTGATCAATAGATTCTTCATCTTCCATCTGAAAAGTTCATATTGATGTATAAGAATACTTATCTTGGATTCCTTAACTTGACTTGTGCCTTCATGAGCAATGGACAATGTGTCCTACATTTCTTTTCTTTGTGTCGCAATCATGCACTTTATCGTACTCGCTTCTACTTAGGGCACGCGTTAAGAAAAATTTTGCCTTTGAATTGATTGTATTCTTGCTTTCGATCGGTAGTCCATCTACTTCGTGGAATAGAACTACCTTCGTCATCTACAGTAAATAGGGTCCGTTCTCTATTACGTCCCAAAGGTCTACATGTGTAGATTCGATGAATAATCGCATCTATCTTTCCAAAGAATGATAATCTTCTCCATTGAATCTTTGGAGGTCTAGTATTTCGAGGCTCCTTGATGATGTATACATGTGACTCGCCATTATCTTTAATCCACACTTCGTCAAATTGATTCTTGGATACCAAGCTTTGATACCAATTGAAGTGAATCACACGTTAATCTGAGACTTAAAACACAATAGAATGCACGAGAAGGGGGTTGAATTGTGTATTCCCTTTCGAATATCTTTTAGAATTACTTGTTAGAATTAAGATTCTTTCTGAATTCTTATTAATCTGATTGATCAAACTTTTCAATGCTAAGTATATGAATAGTAAATAAAGATCAACTTTGAAACTAAAAGTGAGATAGAGAGTGAGTAGTAGACCGCAGATTTATCTTGGTTCACCCCAAACCGTGGGCTACGTCCGATCCTCGAGTTTCTTTTGAGATTTCACTATCTCTTCAAGCGTTATAAATATTCTTTCACGAGCCTCTTGAGTCTCTACAACCATATTCTTTCACACTTAGCCTCTGCGGGCTATCTCGCATGACTTTTCTTTTGAAAATATTTGAACACTCACATTATGATAGGATAGCGTTGACTAATTCAAGACTTAATCGCTTTTTGCTTTTGTAAATTTTCACAAAGCAATGAGCTCTTGATTTCGACTTTGACTTATATTTATAGCGCCCGTCTCTAGCTGCTTGATTCTTGAATCTTGAATCTTTAAAAGCAGTTAATCGGTTGAGTTCTGTAATTAACTTTCAGGCCGACTCTTGCGTCTGTTTCTTTTAGAGTCTGCGTCTGCGTCGCTTTTTGTTTACTGCGTCAGTATCTACATTTGCGTCTGCGTCTTTTATTGTCTTGTGTCATCTGCGTGGCATGTTGACCTTTTACTTTGACAAACTTCGATACGTGTTTTGATTTATCTGTAATGCGTCATGTCGACTTTTCAACTTAGTCCATGTCAACTCGCTCAGATACGTCATCTTCGTCATCTCCTAATTAAATGCAGATATCGTCTATATGACTTTTTCTTGTATTTGATCTCACTATATTTGTTATACATCAAAATCATTTTATGTAAAGTCATTTTGACTTAACACTCGCCTTTCTTATTCGAGGACCTTTTCTTGGTGTCCAAGATCTCTACTGGAATTTCCTCATAACTCAAGTCGTCTCTCAACTGAACCTCTGAAACCTGAATGACATGAGAAGGATCTGATCTGTACCTCCTCAGCATGGAAACATGAAAAACATCGTGAATCTGAGATAACTCTGGCAGCAACGCCAACCTATAAGCTAGAGGTCCGATCCTCTCAAGAATCTCATAAGGACCTACATATCTTGGACTTAACTTGCCTTTCTTGCCAAACCTCAATACTCCCTTCCAAGGAGACGTCTTAAAAACACCTTTTACCGACTTCATATTCCATCTCCTTCCATGAGCATCAAGGCAACTCTTCATCCTATCCTCGGTCGCCTTAAGCCGCTTAACTAGGTTGACTTTATCAATACCATCTGGATCAACTCGGTCCCACCAACTTCCTCTCTCCTTCTTCATCCCAACATATCGGAGTTCTACACCTCCTTCCATACAAAGCTTCATATGGAGCCATCCAATGCTCGAATAGTGCAATTATTATAAGCAAATTCAACCAATGGCAAATGCTCATCCCAAGCTCCTTGAAATCCATCACACATGCCTGAGCATTCCCTCAAGTGTCCGAATGGTCCTCTCAGATTGACCATCCGTCGAGGGTGAAATCCGTACTAAAATGCAGCTTAGTACCAAAGCTTCTGCAAGCTTCCCCAAAATCTCGAAGTGAAACGAGGATCCCTGTCAGACACTATAGAATCTGGAATCCCGTGCAACCTTACTACCTCGTCGATGTACTTCTTGGCTAGCACATGCAGCGAATCACCGCTGTAATTGCGGAAAATGGGCTGACTTCGTCAACCTATCCTGATAACCCAAATGGCATCATGTTTCCTACTAGTCTTAGGCAAACCATCGAAAATCCATGGTTACTCTTTGCCACTTCCACTTCGGAATGGACAATGGCCTTAACTTGCTGAAGGCGCCGGTGTTCAAATTGACTTGGCGACACACGAGACACTTCTTGACATACTCGCTACATCCCTCTTCATGCCTTCCACCGAAATGCTCTCTCAAATCTCGGTACATCCTGTGCTACTGGGTGTATGGCATAAAGGCGCATTGTGTGCCTCATCTAAAATCTCATCCTTAACTTCCCTGTTGTATGGAATACAAAGCCTGTCCCCCACTGTCATGAGTCCATCCTCTCTCACTACTACCTCAGAAACCTTACCATTCTGAATTTCCTCTCTAAGCTTGTTCAACTCTGCATCTTGCGCCTGTAACTCCTTAACCTTCTCCCTGAGTATAGGCCTTACTCTGAAATTAGCTAGAAGGCAATTTGGTTCCTCCTGCTTCAAGCTTATCTTAAGCTTGGCCATCTCTTCAATAAAGGAAGATACACCGTCTCTAACATGAGCAATGGAAGACTTCACCGCTCAAAGCATCACCACTTACATTCGCTTTGCTGGATGGTACTCAATCGACAAATCATAGTCCTTGAGTAACTCGATCCACCTTCTCTGCTCCAAATTCAATTCATTCCGGTTCAAGAAGTACTTGAGACTCTTATGATCCGTAAAGATCCTCGTCTGAACCCCATACAGATAAGTGCCTCCAAATCTTCAGGAAAAGATCATCTGCTAACTCCAAGTCATGAAGTCGGGTAATTGACTCATCTTGCTTGATTGCCTCAAGCATATGCTATCACCCCCGTCTCCTTACATCAATACACAACAAGACCCTTCCTTGAAGGCGTCACTATAAACCGATAGCCCTCATCACCCAAGGCAAAATCAACCTTTGGAGCACTTGTCAACTTTGCACTTGAGCTCCTCAAAGCTTTTCGGCATTCATCGGTCGAAATAAATTTCATTCTTCCTCAATAGCTTAGTCACCGGAGTAGCTATCATGGAGAATCCTTCCACAAACCTCTGTAGTAGACCCCGCTGCATCTAAAACTTCTCACCTCATCCTTTGTCTTGGGTGCATGCCAATTCACCATCGCTTCAACTTTTCTTGGGATCAACATGCACACCATCCTGCTAAATCACATGCCCAAGGAAAGTCACCTCGTGAAGCCGAACTCACACTTGTTGAACTTGGCATAAAGCTCTCTCTCCTAAGAGTCTGCAATACAATCTCGAGATGCTCTCATGATCTTCTTCACCACTTAGAATACACGAATGTCATCTATAAACACTATGACAAACCGATCTAGAAACTCCTTGAATACCTATTCATGAGATTCATGAAAGCAGTTGGAGCATTGGTCGTCAATGGCATAACCAAAAACTCATAGTGCCCATATCGTTTCTGAATCTTGTCTTGCTTACATCGACCTCCTTGATTACGAAATGATGATAGCGACCTAAGATCAATCTTGGAAAAGACCGTGCTCCTGCAGGTGATCAAGCAGATCATCTATCCGTGTAACAGATACTTGTTCTTAATTGTCACCTTGTTGAGTCTCCGATAGTCAATGCACATCCGCCATGACCCATCCTTCTTCTTAACAAAGCAGGCAGGTGCTCCCCGGAGACGAACTCGATTCGACATACCTCTTCTCTCAACAGTTCCTCCAACTGTTCTTTAAGCTCCTCAACTCAATTTGGAGCCATCTGTGCGGCCAGGTATAGATATTGGCAGTTCAGGAATCAAGTCAATAGCAAACTCGATTTTCCTCACCGGCAAACACCCGTAACTCATCCGGAAAACATATGAAAACTCCCTCACATCTGGAAATCCTCTAACTTCCTGCCGCACATCGGCATCCACACATGCGCCAAGAAAGCTTCACACCGACCCATCATCCTTTCATTAACATAATGAAATCAATCTTGATGGTGTCTTCCTATCTCCTCGAAGATCACCTTCTCACCATTGCCCGGATCAAACTCTACCTCTTCCAGGCCACAATCTAGCTCGGCGGATACTTCTCCATGGTATCCATCCCGTAATAACATCTAATCCTCTAAGGTCTAGCGGTAGTAAGTCCACTACCAATCTAGCACCATCGATAAAAAGCTCACTTCGTACACTTGATGATCACCACGTTCCTCCTGAGGAGTACTAACAACCAAAGGCCTATCGAAAGGCACAGAACTCACACCACGCAATGCTATGCTCGCAGTAAAGTAAGAATCGTGGAACCGTAATCAATCAAAACAAATCTGCTGAATCAAATAATCGAGTCATACCCGGACAACCTCAAAAGTGCCGCATAGCTTCCTCCACCGTCATGGCAAACACTCTTGCGGCGCGACCTCTTGGCCTTCTGGAGGAATGGCCTTCTGCGATCCCAGAGCTGCCTACCTCGATGCGGCCTAGTGCCCACCGTCTCTGTATGCCTTGGAATTTGAAATCTGCGACCCCTCTTGTCGCGGTGCCTGATGACAATGCTTGGCTATATGTCCCTTCTCTCCACATCCGAAACAAACTCCAAGTGATCTGAGGCACTCTCCTCGATGATGTTTCTACATTGGTCACATAAGAGATAGTTGAACCAGCTTCTTCCTCGCTTCTCTGGCACCTCCCACATTAGAGGCTTGCTCGACATCGCCCTCACTTGTTTGCTGGTAGCCCCACTGCTACCTACTTCACTCTGACTGTGGCGCCTCGTGCTCCTCTCGTGCAATGGAGCACTAATACCCTTCCTAAAAGTCTCTCCTCGTTCTTCCTTTTCTTGTTAAGCTTCATTTCGATATTCTCCGACTTCTCGGCTGAGAGCAGCATCCACCAATCACTGGTAGTCACGAAATTGTGAATCGGACTTTCTCCTGATTCTCAAATGAAGACCTCCTTCAAACTTCATGCACTTGTCTTCCTCTGTTGCCCTGAATATTGGCGATAACGGAAAGTCAGTGAACTTCACTCATACTCGCTCACTCATGTCCTCTGCATGAGATTCAGAAATTCCCGGCCTTCTCTTGTACATAGACCACGGAGAGATACTTCTTCTAACACTTCTACAAAATCCCTCCATGTCAAGACCGAAGAACAACTTTGGCGAGGCATCGACTCCACTAATGCAATGCGCCACCGCAACAGATCGATGCATAATCTAGCTTGTCCTCATCTCGAGTATCTCATCTCGAACTAGAACCCTCTCGGTCCTCTTCAACCGTGCTTGACCTCTTACGGATTAGTAGTCCCATCGAAATCCACGACCCCAAACTTCCGGAGCTTGTCATACGCCCTCTCGCTCATCTGAGCTTGACGCATATATGAGATCTCGACCCATGGCATACGTGGCTTTGAGCAAAGGCTTGAAAGAAACTCGGATCCATGGAGCTCCTCGAGGCATAGGAGGAGGCGGTGGAGGCACTTCTTGTTGCAAACTAGGTGCCTCTGAAATCGAAGCAGAATGTGTCCCAAGATCCCGAGGAATATAAGGGATTCATCCGTACTCCCACAGAGAATGAGATCAAGTCATAGCTCGAGTTCTCCTTCGAGGTGGCATGTTCACTCCTTGAATAGAAAACCATTGAAAACTTCAGTTCAAGTAAGACAAGTTTCAAAATATGCAAAAACAGTTCCTATCATGTAAAACTATGCAAGTTATTTCTTGAAATAGATGTCATGCAGCCCTAGATCAAAAACCTAGGATCTCTGATACCACAACATGTTGGACCTCACTGCCGGAGCCCAACATCGGACATGAGAGCGTGGCGTGAAACGTACTAATGATACATTTAAGGAAAAAGACCCGCAGAATATTAATGGGCCTGCTGGAAAAAAACTTGAAACCTGCTTTCATGTGATTTAATTAAACAAGGCGAAACATGTAAATTAAACGATTGAGGAAGGAGACCATCGGAAGTTCAATGGACCCATCGTGAACATACTCAAAACTTGTTTTCATGCTTTAAAACAAAAATATCCATAATTCATGCTCCAAAAGATGAGTTTCATAATACTTTTAAAAATATCTCAAAACAAATTACAATTGTGAATTCAAGAGCCAAAAATCTAAACCACTCTTGAACCAATGGTACTTGAAATGTAACTAAAGTCTTGACTTCCAAAATATAACATTGAAAATAACAAACATAACAAAATGAAGCGGAGTGTCTGCCAGAACTTCGTGACTCACTCGATCTCTTGATCGTCACATATGGGGAGATTAGAGGGTGAGCTATAAAGCTCGTGGGAACATATTTATAATATAGTCATAAGCAAAAGTAATAAAAAATTTACTCATTGTTGTGATACTTGTTAAAATCATAGTCATTGAGCATGTATGATTCATAGATTGAAAATGCTTGATTCTTAACCAGTTCATGATGCATGACACATAACAAATCATAACACATAACATAACATGATGGTTTGGGTTGTCCCTGGTTCGTGACGTACTACACATGCCATCGAAATGTTGATGTGTAGACATAGTTTCGTGAGGGAATCCTTGTGAGAAACCCTGTGTCACAGTCGGGCAGGCGGGAGAAGCCCTTTCGTGAGTCAATGTGCACTTGACTATTCGTGAGGGACACCGCAAACCCACATAAGTATGCATGATTCATATTCTTGTAAACTTATTTGCCAAACTGACACTTGCTTGCAAACTTGCTTGTAATCTTGCTTGTAATCTTGCTTGTCATGTATTTCTTAAAAACTTGAATTCATGTACTTGTATTAGTGAAAGGGGGAAAAACTCCCTTTTTGGAATTCTTTTCATAATTCATGAATGCAAATCATGTAACAACATATAATCATTCCTAATCGTATATAATGCAGTCGTGATGATGCAATTTCAATGCATTAATTCTTTCTTGATTTGAACAAAACAATGAGTACTTATATACTCTATTATAAACATGAACCCACCTGATTTCCTTGCTTGTTCTTGTCTAGGAATGAGTTTCCTCTTGAGCTTCTTGATCCTCTTTTCACTTGTTCTCCTAAAATAAGAACCAAAATCCCATTTAATAATTCATGCTGAAACAATATTTCCTTTCTTAACTTCCATCCAAAATTTCACAGTCTTGAAACCGATTGAGAACTTCATCACTTCACAAACTTGTAGATCTATGCCTCTAGTTTACAACGCCTAAAAAATCACCTCAAAAGGACTTCAGTAGCAAAAGATATGATCAAAACACTAAAACCATCTGCTACTGAAAATTGGCCTCGCCATGACGAAGCTGCTGGCTCATGGGCGCGTGCGACTTGACACGTTAAGGCGTGGCCTTCAGACGTACATGGTAGGGCCTTGAGTATGTCATAGAAAGTGCTGGACGGAGAGACGACTCCCGAACCCAGATTTCGCCATATTCAACCTTAAAACCTTTCCTTTCTCAACTACAACACATCTAACCCATAAATCAAGTTCCATACTTCCATTCTAAACTCATTCTAACACCAAAAACATTAACAAAACTACAACCCATGCAATTCTACAAATCCTTCCCATAAACCCTAACTCCATCGATTTCTACTCAATCCAAGCAAAACTAAGGTTTGATTCAACCTAAACAAGAGTAGAAGAGTATAACTTACCTTAAGAATGCTTTGAAATCATGAAAATCCTCAAACCTAAGCTTTCTCTTTTCTCCCTCTTCTTCCTCTCCTACGATGCTATTCTCTTCTTCTTTCTCTTCTTTCTATTTTCCTTTCTTCTTTTCCTTTAACTCCTTAAACCTACAAGGAAGAGCAATGACTAAAATGCCCTCTTAGATAAGCCTAAAACCTCTTACCTTGGGTGACTTGTCCATTTTGCCCTTAAACATTTTTACTCTTCCATAACCATTTATTCCATACTAAACTCAATTAAATCCAAATTTTCCATTACTACTTTCAATAAATTCAAACTATGCCATAAATCATAAATCAAAATAAATTCATACTAAATAACATCAAGAAAACAAAATTTGGGGCCCAACATAAATGCACATAAACAATATTTATTAGTATAAATGCAGTAGAACAAGATTTATTATTAAGTCATCAAATTGATATAGTTGGGAAGACTTGATACCTTTTGCACTCTTCATAAACAATAGAGATATAACTAACTTCTAAAAATTTATGGACAATCAGGAGAAGGATAGATCGATGAGGGTATGATAGAGGAGTTGTGATTTCTAAACATGAACTAAACATATAAGTTGGTGTATCTTCCTAAAGGGATGAGGCCTATAGAGTGCAAGTAGTATAGAAAAGGAAGCTAGTAATAACACAAAAGCAAGGGGAAAGGTTCAAGACTCGATTATTAGCAAAAAAGTACCACATAACAAAAGAGGATTAATTATGATAAAATTTTCTCTCTAATTGTTCATCATATTTTCATCAAGATTTTGATGAAATTAGTAATTAATAGATATGCATTTAAAATAGATAGATGTTAAGACAACATTTTTTGAAGGTGACTCAAGGAGTAAATTTATATAGAGTATTTTGAAGAGTTTAGTCAACTTGGAAAAGAGCATCTAGTATGTAAATTAAAGAAATTATTGTATAAATTAAAGAAATTTCCATGGTAATGGTATAAACGGTTTTGTCTCCTACATAATATATATAGAGATATGAGTATGATTATAGGTATATGCTAAGATCCTCGATGACGGATCATTTATTTTCTTACTATTATATGTAAATGGTATATTGATTGCTATAAAGATTATGCATGATATGAATGAACTAAGACTTTGTCAAGAAAGGAGTTTGAGATGAAAGATTTCAGTACTAACAAGAAAATACTAGGAATGGAGTTTCATACGGAGGTGCATTACTTCTGCTTGCAAGTTAAAAGAGAAGGTTGATCGGTCATCATCCTTCGGGTGTTCTTTTTCAAAAGCAATTGTAGTAACATATGCATCCGAAGATGGAACATAGTCTTCAAAAATCTCAAAAGTAGGAGGTTGAACTGATAAGTTGGGCTCGGGAAGGTCTAAGTCATAAGGAGTCAGTAGCTTAACACTTGTCTTCCAAGCAAAGGTAGGCTTCTTTTTCAATCAAGATGTATTAGATAGGGCCTAATACGCACTATTGTCTGCATAGTGGATTCAAGAACGTCCTTTAGTAAGCTTTCCATCGACAATGTTCATCCTTCATTGTAGAACTACTACTAGCTCTTGAAATATGATGGGAAATGAAGGTTGCGTCATTGTCTTTTTCTACAAAACATGCTTCGACTTTGTTTTGCAATTTGATCTGCTGACAGATCATTTATCACCCTTTCAGGGTATAATTTCTGCTTCCCTTTATTTTGATCTATGGGAAACCTTGATTGAAGATCAGGGACAACCTTTATCACTGTTTCCTCTGTGATTGGGTAAATAGTGTACGGCTTGATCGGTCATCTTTGTAGGTATGGTTTTGTAGCAGCATAACTCAAGGCTTCATAAAAATTTCTTTCATCTTCATTCAACAGATGTCATGTACAACTATTTATCGGAATAGGTTGTAAGTATACCTTCACTAACCTCCTCGGTGTATCCCTGATGATTATTGAAGTACTCCCTTTAGTCACAGGTTGAACTTCTTCAATCAAACTGATTCCCAATTCTACATTCCTCAAAAGTTGAGAATAGTTTTATGGAACTGCATCGAGTTCTTCCAATTCTTCTTGTTGAACTGTACTAAACTAAGTTTTGTTGATTCTGTTGTTGAACCTTAGTAGAATAACATTTACAGATTTAGTTCTATTGTTGTCTCAGGAACAACAATAAGTATCCTGCACTGCATCAAGCTCTGTTGGTTTCTCCTTTTGAACAACAATGGGAGTATTCTTCTTCTCAATAACTTCGTTGATTTCTCCGTGGAACAACGAGGGAGTAGCCTTCTCGACTTAGTTTCTCAAAGAATCAAGTAGTAGTTTTCTCGACTAACTTCATTAGCGAGGAACACCGCTCTTCTAACTAACTTCCTTAATCTTCTTCACTGCCTCAGTCAGTCTTGGAGTTTTCTCGTTGGGTTTCGCTTCGCACTCCAATTTTCTTTTCCTCTGTCTCCTTAGCCTGTTTGGTTGAATCTTCATTTAAAATAGAGACTAGAGACCTTGTAGCCTTCGGTGCGCCTGTCTCAAAGACTTCCGTATGACTTCGTTCTCTGGACCTCTTTTCTTCCTGTTGTCTCAAGGTTCGAATCCTGGGTGATCTCTTCGCCTTCTTTGGAATTTCACTTAGAAGCTTCTCCCCTTTTCTCTTCAAAGCACCTTCGTCTGTCATCCGAACTTGGCTACATTCTTTTTTAGAAATCATCTTTTCCTTCAAAACTTCTTCAGATGATTTTCTTCTTTCAATCATAGACATTTTTGTACTGGACTAAGATCTAGAAATTTTATAGAGATTTCTTCTTGATACGCCCCCGCCTCTTACTTTAATATCGTAATCCGCTTTCTACTTTCTCCAGATTCTTTAAGCCCATTTCACTACAGTACCTGATTTGATAACACTTTGGATAGATATCTTCTAGTTGGTATTTAATCCACAATGTTTGTGAACAACAGCTTGCGGCAGACATGTACTCTGCTTCGACAATTGATAGAGCGATTGAGCTTTGTCTCTTGCTTGACCAGGAAACTAAGTTTGAGCCAAGAAAGTGATAGCCTCCACTCGTACTCTTTCTTTCAATTTTATCTCCGGCATAGTCCGCATCACAGTATCCAATCAACCTGAAATCTTGACCTTTCTCAAACATTAAGCAAAAATCAGTAGTACCTGCGAAATATCTCATAATTCTTTTAACAGTTATATAATGAGGCTCTCTAGGATCAGCCTGAAACCTTGCACACAAGCATACACTGAACAATATGTCAGGTCTGCTTGCTATAAGATAAAGCAAAGAACCGATCATCCCTCTATACAGGGTTTGATCTATCTTCTTACCAACTTCGTCTTTCGACAAAAGGTTCGAAGGATGCATCGGAGTTGCCATAGACTTCACTTTATTCATATCAAATTTAGACAACAATTCTTTCACATATTTCTGTTGATGGATAAAGATCTTCTCTTCGGTTTGCTTAACTTGCAACCTAAGAAAGAACTTCAACTCTCCCATCATACTCATCTCAAACTCATTTTTCATTAGACTCTCAAAACTTATGCATAAATTTTTGAAGTAGCACCAAAAATGATATCATCAACATAAATTTGCACTAAAATGAAATCATTCTCATAGTTCTTCCTAAAGAGTGTCTTATCTACTTGACATCTACTAAAACTACTCTCAATAAGAAAGGTACTTAAACGATCATACCAAGCTCTAGGAGCTTGCTTCAAGCCGTATAAAGCCTTATAAAGTCCATAGACATGATTTGGATACTTAACATCCTCGAAACCAGGAGGTTGCTTAACATACACCTCTTCGTCTATAAAACCATTCAGAAACGCGCTTTTCACATCCATCTGAAAAAGATTTATATCATGACAAACAACATATGCCAACAATATCCTAATAGTTTCAAGTCTTGCTACTAGAGCATATGTCTCATTATAGTCTATTCCTTCTTACTGATTATAGCCTTGTGCTACTAATCTGGCTTTATTCCGATTTACTCTCCCTGATTCTTCTAACTTATTCTTAAAAACCCATCTAGTTCCTATAATGAATTTCTTCAAGGGTTTAGGGACCAAGGACCAAACTTTGTTCTTAGTAAACTGGTTCAGCTCCTCTTGCATAGCTAAAATCCATGCTTCATCTTGAAGAGCTTCATCAATCTTCTTAGGCTTTATTTCAGAGACAAAAGCTACATTAGCTTCTCTTCTGAATTTGGAACTTGTTCGGACTCCTTCTGAGGTCTCTCCAATAATTAACACTTCTGGATGAGAACTCTTATATCTCCAATCTCTTTTTAAACCAAGAGTCTCTGGAATATCCTCAACCTTGTCTAACGGAGTTTGTGATGATGAAACTTCTATAGAATCACCTAAGGGCATTGAAGGGACTTCACTATCCATGTCATCTTCCTTACTTAGTTGGGAACTATCATCAAACTTGACATAAATAATCTCCTCAACAATCTTTGAGGTAAGATTGTAAACCCTAAAAGCCTTTGATGATAAAGAGTAGCCTAGAAAGATACCTAGATAAGTCTTTGAATCGAATTTATCCAACAACTCCTTTGTATTCAGTATAGAGCACTTGCAACCAAATGGATGAAAGTAAGATATATTAGGTCTCCTTCCATTCCATAACTGATAAGGAGTTTTCTTCAATAAAGGTCGCAGCAATATTCTATTCTGAATATAACATGTTGTATTCACAGCTTCTACCTAGAAGTACTTAGGAAGATTCATCTCACACAGTATAGTCCTTGTCATCTCTTGAATCGTCCTGCTCTTCCTTTCAACAACTCCATTCTACTGTGGAATCCTAGGAGCAGAGAAATTGTGAAAAATTCCATTCTCCTCACATAATATTCTAAACTTCTCATTCTTAAATTCTCCACCATGATCACTCCTAATGCTGGCTATAGACATTCCTTTTTCATTCTATAACTTTCTAGAAAGGGTCCTAAAACACTTAAAAGACTCATCTTTGTGTGACAAAAATAATATCCAACAAAATCTAGTAAAGTCATCAACAATAACAAGTCCATATTTCTTTCCGCCAAGACTTATCATCCTAGTTAGACCAAATAAATCCATATGTAACAACTCTAGAGGTCTAGAAGATGTTACAGTATTTTTAGAAGAAAACGATGTTTTGACTTGTTTTCCTTTAAGACAACTTTCACAAAAGAAACCCTTGTCAAAACTTATTTTTGGTAAACCTCTTAACAAATCATGCTTTAACAACTTTGAAATATGTTTGAAACTGACAAGACCTAGCTTTTTATGCCAGATTAGTCTTTCTTCTTCAGTTGATAAAAAACATGAAACATTTTGATTTTGAAAATCTTCTAAATCAATTTTGTAAAGATTATTTCTTCTCTTGGCAGAAAAAAATATAGACCATCTTTGTTTCTGACTTCACAAAGACTTTGATTGAATGTAACTTCAAAACCGTAATCACACAATTGACTGACACTAATCAAATTGTGTTTCGCATCATCAACAAGCAGACATTATCAATGCATGCAAAGGAATCTTTACCTATTTTACCGATTCCAATTATTTTGCCCTCATTTGGTTGTCAACGAAAGTTACCGATCCTCCTTCTTATATCAAGATCTAGAACATAGACCTTCTTCCCAATATGTGTCGCGAGCATCCACCGTCCAAATACCAATGGTGCTTGTTGCTTCTTCCAGGAAGGATATCTACAGGAGATACTATTTTATTCTTTGGTACCCAAATTTTCTTGGGTCCTTTTGAAAGTTAGTAAAATACGTAGAATGATGCATTTGATAAGGTTGTTGATGAAAACATGATTTTGAAACTTCTTTTTCGAGGAAAACTTTCTTTCATGTCGAGGCTTATTTCTCGTAAACCCTAATCCGGTTTTATCACTCGATGTCTACATTTACCTAACATCTCGCTCATTTTCATCGCTCTTTCAAGAAAACTCGCTAAATCACCGAAAGATTCTTAATCCTGAGCTTCAAATTGATTGATCTCTTCGATCTATCTACAACTTTCTTTTCTTACTTTCCTCTACTTGCTTTTCAGCAGTATTTTCTCTCTATTTCTTCTCAGATGTTTGAGGTTTTCTACATACTTTTCTTTAACAGCTTGTACTGCTTCGTAATAGCATGAGAATCTTCTAGTAGTTCCAATATGCATTATGCAAGTCATCATATTTAAGTTACCTCATCACTTTCCTCCTACTACTAGGCAAATATTTGCATGTTCGATGTTTCCAGCTTGTATCCGATTCAGATGAATCTAGATCCTCCCAAGTTGCCATCATGCTTTTCTTACCTTCTCTACTCTTCTTGGTTTCTTCTTTAGAGTTGGACACTTTCGGATTTGTAATGTCCAGTTTGTTACACTTCAGAGTATATGATGGATGTCTTTTCTACTTTTCCATCATCTTTGTCGCTCTTCTTGAAGAATTGACTTCCTTTGACTTCTTCTTCCACATCCGTCTGATCTTCTTTGAAATGAAAGATAGCTCGTCATCTTCATCATCGGACTCTTGTTCGACTCACCGAATCATCATTCTTGGATTCTTCAATCTTCAAATTTTGATGGATTCCTCTTCTTCGAAGTTTTACGATTCTTTTGTCCAAATTTAGTGCTATCGACTTGTCCCATTTGGGCTTGTCTTCAGATCGATGTTGGACCCCGATCTTTAAGTGGAATTTAGAAATAATAAATGAAATTAAATGAGTATTTTGTATATGTATTATGTTATGGATGTACTTGTGTTTTAAGAAAATCGATGAGAAAAGAATTGATTAGTTTTGATGACTTTAATATTTGAGTAGATTTGTATGGGTTATGAAAGTTAAAGTGAATGAGTTGATTAAAATAGAAATTGAAAACCAAGAAATAAAGAGTGAAAGTGTGAGAATTTGTTGAATTATAAAAGTTTGACTTTTTGGAGTTGAAGAGTTGACTTTTTGGGTTGAAACTTTGTGAATTTTTCTGGGATGATTTAGGAAGAATTTGATCAAATGATCTTCATGAAACTTGTAGTTTCTGTTGAGAGCTTTTTATCGCCATAAATTATTATATTTTTTGATATCGGGATTGAAAGTTATGATCTTTCAAAGTTAAGTGTATTTTGCTTTGTTTTTGAAAATGTTCTTAAATGTAGGATTATGTATGTTGTGTTTTGAGGAGATTTCTGGACTGATGTGGTTTGAATGAGACAAAGTGGTCTACATGAAAGTTGTATCTTGTATTTGAATCTTTCCAACGCTATAAAGTATGCAATTTTTGAATGTGGGAATTGGAAGATATAAAATTTGGAAGTTTGGATGTTGGTATAGGATGACCAATTCTTGCAGAAACTTTTACTGAAAAATTGACCTAGTTAGAGGTTGAAATTGCTTTTAAGTTCTTCATAAAAGTTTTATATTATGTTTTTATCTTTCCATTGGTGTAAAGTATGAAATTTTTAGACTATGGAATAAGAAGTTATGATTTTTACAAGTTGCAGTTATTATTTGGGAAGAGTATTAGTGAACAGGAACTTTGATGTGAGTTTTTGACTCCCTTAGAGGCCAAATTGATTTTTCTGTCCTTTGCTTTCTGATCTTTGCATTGATATAAAATATGATGTTTTAGGACCTTGGAGTTGAAAGATAGAAATTTTCAAAATTGAGTTATTGTTTAGGGGGACATTATTTGGACAAAAAGTTTGATTAGAATTTTGACTCCTTTAGAGGCTAAATTAGTTTTCTAGTTCTTAATAGAAGTTGTAGAGCTTCCTTGAAGCTTTCTATTGATACCAAATTTGTCAAATTTGGATTTTGGGATCAAGAGTTATGAATTTTGAAAATTTTGGTTATATATATATCTTTTTGGTAAAAAAATGAAAATTGAAGTTTTTCCTGCGCGCTCGCGAGAGCTACGCGTCTCCCCCGTGAGCTCCGCATCTTTGGCGCGTCTCGCAATCGTGAGATCACGTTTCTTTGTCGCATCTCGCGACGGCGACCAGCCCGACCCGACCCTAATCCGACTCTCTTCCAATCTTTTGCTTACATCTTTTCCGTCCGACATCCGATTGATTTGATTTTCAAAGAGTTGGACACCTAAGACAATTCTCTATCTATTCATGGGAAAATTTGTGATTTTTGAGATTCAATTGAAAAAGATTGATTGAATCAAAGGGAGAGGATTGGTTAAAGTGTTTGAGTTGGATAATTTTCTGAACATGGTTCAGTATTTTGGTGAATTCTTAGTCTGTGGTGATCCAATTGAACTGATTGTTGTTGAAAAATACAATAGAGACATGGGGCTACAAGTCATATGAAGGAATTAAATTTCAATTAAGCCCCTAAGATTTTTAATTTCTGACTTGAAGTCGGGTTTAGTGTGCAGTCTTGGATTAGTAAGATCTGAAAGTATTTTTAGCCATAACTTTTGCTCTAGTCATCCAAATGAGGTGATTCTTGATTTTGATTAAACTAGAGAAATAGGGATACAAATGTTATGAAGGATTCAAGTTTCAATTTATTCTTTAAGAATGTCAATTTTCGGATGGAAGTAAATCGTTGGAAAATGCTTTAACATAGTGATAGTCCGAAATGTTTGGAGTATAACTTTTGGAGTAGTGCACCAAATTAAATGATTTTGGTGGCGTTATGAAATTTATACAATGAGGAACATTTATCTAGAAGGAATTTTAAGCAAATTCCTTCAATTTGATGGTTAAAAAAATGTCCTAAAGTAAGCATGAATTAAAATGAATTTTAGGGGCAAGATTGGAAGATCACTTAAGTTGTTAAGTTAAAAGGCTTATAAGGAGGGGCATTATGGTCAATTCTCATTCATTAAAGGGATGAATACATGAGCTGTCATTTAACATGAAGATAACCACGAAAATTAAAAGAGAGGAAGAAAGAAAAGAAGAGAAAGAGAGTAGAAGAGTGAAGCTTCGGTGGTGGAGAAGAAAAAAAAAAGAAGAAAAGTGATGATAGGGCTCGACTTTTCTACCATTTTAATAGGGTTTTTGATGTTTGTCCAAGGAAAAAAGGTGGAAGAGCATGAAAGCTTCCTATGGAACAAAGAAAATCCGAAAATGGTGAAGATTAAGTTAAGAGACGATTTTTTATCTTTGAATTTTTAACGAGTTTATGGTTAAATTGGCTTAAGATTGGTATGAGTTTGTGTTTTTTAAGCTCAATTTTGGAGATAGCATGGTTTAAATTGTTCAATTTTGGATGGTTATGAATTTGGGTGATTATGGCTTAGGGAATTTTAATTTGGAGAAAAGAAGGAAGCAATGGAGAAATTGATGCTTTGGACAAGTTTCAAGCATGGAATTGAGGTGGGTAATATGTTTATATTTTGAATGATAAGCTAGTCATGCATTTTTGAAAAATAAAGAAAGTATAATTGTTTATAAATTATTGTTTTCGAATGATTAAATTAATTGATTTTGGGAATAATTTACGAATTGTTAAATTCATTGTTTTGAATGTTTGGAAATATTATTACAATTGTTTTGAGGATTTGATTAAATGATGCAATTGTTACATGCATTGTTTTTAATGATTCATGTTATTGCAAAAGTGTTGCATTTTGTATTTGATTGATTAAAGAATTGTTATGTGATTTTGATTGTTTTGTGAAATATGATATTGTGAAAAGTTGTTTGATATTTTGAATGATTGTTATGTGGTTTGTGAATGTCATTATGTCTAGTATGACACGATATGAAAAATTAAGTTTTCGAAATATGCCTTCGGGCAATCTGATTTTTCAAGTATGTATTATGTGTTATGTGGGTTTGGTTAGGACCCATAAATTGAGTCAAGTGCACTTGTCTTGTTTTTAAAGGCTTCGCCCGCCTACCTGCTAGTGGCATTGGAGCTCCATTACGGACTCCCATAAGTTTACAAATATAATCTGACCGCTTACGGGAAGTCAAGACGCTTCATTCACGGCCAGATGGGACCGCTATGCAGAATGTGTAATACGCTTCGCTTTGGACCGACCCAAACCATTCAGATGTGCTTATGTGTTTTTTATTTTGTTTATAATGTGATGCATTCATGTTTTTTATTTGTTCGGGAATCAGTTGACAAATTGAGAAATTTTTTAAAAAGAATTTATTTGATAAATTTCCTACTGTGAAATCTTTCTTATAAAGGCAAAAGTTTTGCAAAATATTTTTGCTTATTTTTCGATTTATAAACATATTATTCACGAGCTGTCAAGCTCACCCCCTTTCAACCCATCTCCAGGTTTCATACAAGAGATTGGATGAAAGAAAGTCAAGGCTTTTGATCGATTTTTGTATAATTTGTAGTTTGTAAAATTTGGATTTCGATATTGGTTTTGTATATGGCTTGGAATGCCATTTATGCTTTTGTAAGCATTTATTTGATGATATATATATGAATTACCAAATTGTGTATTGAATTGAGATTTGAATGTGATTGATTGAATTATGGAGTTGTATATGAAATAGAATAGTGAATTATGGTTTTGTATATAAATTGAATATTGATTGTGCTTTGGATTCCAGACGGGAGGTCCGATGATGTTGATGATTGAAAATTATTTGAAGTGCTATGTAGATGATGATGATTGAATGTGTTTGTTTATGTTGGGATTCCGGACGGGAGGTCCGATGAATTGTGTTGATTGAGCTGGAAATATTGAAGTGCCTATTATGTATGAATTGTGGATTTCTGAATCTGTATTTTTGTTTTTATGGCAAAGAAGGAATAAGAATAAGAATAAGATTTGTTAAAGATGAGATTGAGATATTGCATGATTATGAAGAATTATATGAATTGAGTTTTGATTGAGGATAAATTTCCAAAAGGGAAATTATATTGTTTTGATTTGTATAAGATTGAATAAAGATGAAAAGAATGAAAGAAAAAATTTTATACCGGATTCGGATTGGTTTAGTCTTAAGGTATCCAACGCGCGTTTTTCTAATGTATGAGTTCTCGGATGTCGAAAATTTTGATTGAGTTCGTTTGAATCGTTTGCGTGCTTTGATTTGATTCATTTTTTATTCCGAATCTATTCGACTAGTGTTCGATTTCACTTTCCGATATGTATTCGATTCTTATGACTTCCGATTCGATTCACTTTTCGCATCCGTTTTGTCCGCCTTTCGCTTATACTTTTGATTGAGTTCGTTTATGCCCTTTTGTTTTGCTTTCCTTTTTTTGTTTTTTCAGTTGGGGTCCGGTTTCATAATCGAGTCCTAACAATCGAGCTCAACTTCATGTATTTTCAACGATCCAAGTAGTTCGTCAAGCTTTAATACGCTTAAGTCCTTAGCTTCTCGCACAAGAAGAACTTTTGGTCTCCACCTCTTTGGTAGACTCCTTAGATCTTACTGAACATGGTCTTGGTTGTCGTAATTTCTTTTCGAGAGCTTTTAATCCATTGATAATTGTTTGAAATCTTCCAAACATTTGATCAATAGATTCTTCATCTTTCATCTCAAGAGCTCGTCATCGTACACAAGAATGCTTATCTTGATTCTTTGACTTGGTTTGTACCTCATGTGCGATAGATAACGATCTCACATCTCCTTCGCAGATCGCATCCGTAGACTTTGTCGTACTCACTTCGCTTAGGGCACAACTCAAGAAAAACTTTGCTTTAGAGTTCAGTTGAAATCTCGTCTTCTGATCAGCCGTCCATCTGATTCATGGAATAAGATTTCCTTCATCATCAATTGGTGTGTATGGTCCATTCTCTATCACGTCCCAAAGGTCAATATGAGTAGATTCGATAAACAATCGATTCTGCCTTTCCAGAGTGGTAGTCTTCTCGTTGAACGTCGGAGGTCTAGTGATCGAGGCACCTTCCTCAATGTATGTATGTGATTCCACCATAATCTTTAATCCACACGTTAATGTGATCCTCGACATCAAGCTCGATACCAATCAAGTGAATCACACATTAATACAAGACTTATTATACGATGTATAAATGCACAAGAGGGGTTGAATTGTATTTCCCTTTTGAAAATCATTTCAAAAACATTTTGTTAAAAGACACTTGTCCTTTTCACAAGAACTACTGTAAATCAAAGTTATACAATGTTTTTCGAAAACTTGTTTAGAAACTAGTAAGATCGAAACTTTGAAAGATAAGAGAGATAAGGATAGAGAGTTGTAGGCACAGCAATTTTTATACTGGTTCACCCCAAACCGTGAGCTACGTCCAGTCCTCATAAGTCTTTCTGAGATTTCACTATCTCTCAACAACTTTACAAGTATTCTTTTTCTTTGAGCCTCTTAAGGTCTCTTACAATCAGTATTCTTTCACACTTAGCCTCTGCAGGCTATCTGTACAACTTTCAACTGAAAGATATTTGAGTTTTGTTACAGAAAAGAATAGCTTTAAGTTTCGCACAATAATTTCTCTCAAGTATTGATATCTTTTTGTGTTCGATTCAGTATACGCCGTGTATGTATCTAACTTTGTAATCTTCGACTTGACTCAGATTTATAGCCTTCGCCTCACAACTGCTTTCTTGATTCTCGCTTCGCTTCTTTAATCTTGTTTCTTGAAAAAAAGCGCTTATTCAATCGAGTTCTCAGAATTAACTCAAACCGATTCTTAAATCGACGCAATTCGCTTCGTTGGGTCCCGATTCCTCCTTCTTAGTAATTAAACATATTGAAATTATTTTGAGGTTTTAGTGCTTAATTAATGAAAAATTAAATGGTGCGATTAATTTAAATTAGAGTTTTGTATGTTGTTAGAAATTAAAATGAATAAGAAGGTTGGGGGTATTTTAGTCTTTATAGAGTCAATTAAAATATAAAAAAAGAAGCAAGTGAAGTTTAGCCGTATGGTGAGGAGAAGAGGCCGAAAATTTCATGTATAAAGAGATGATTAGATGAAACTACGTAGTTTAGGCTTAGGTTTTTAGTTAAGAAGCATATTAACTAAGTCATTTGATAGAAGCTTACGAAAATTACAAGGGAAAGAAAAGAGGGAGAGTTTCGGCTAAGTGGAGAGAAGAAGAAGAAGAAGAAGAGTTAGGGATTTTTGATTTTCTTACTTTAAAGAAGGGATTTTAAGACTTTTTTTAAGAAGGATAAGGGAAGAGAAAGGTTTAATCCTTCATTAAAGGCAAGAAGAGAAATTCGTGGGTGTCTCTTTAAGGTAAGGGAATTTTCAAAATTCTTTGAAATCTTTGATGGGTGTAGGTTCTAATAGCTTAGGAAAAGCATGGGTAAGGTTGTGTAGGCTTTTATTTCATGCTTTCATTTCTTTAGAATTTCCAATTTTGATATCTCACATTAACATGGGATTATTATGCTTGATGAAGGTCAAGAGAGGCAATTGAAGTTACAGGAAAGGCAAATTGACCAAGACTAAAGCTAAAGGAATTAAGGTGGGTGATATTTTAATAATTGAGTTAATAAGCTACTTAATTGTCCTTGAATAAATGTCATTTAATGCTTCCTATGACTTTCCAATTTTGATTGAATTACTATTTGTGATGGTTTAAACTTGTATGAGATGTTTTGTATGTAAAGACCTTGTGGAGTTCTCGTAAAATTGTTTGTCAAGTGGAAAAGATTCGACTATGTAATTTTGGAAAAAGGCGTTTTGGGGGATTATGTGAGAATTATGTGAAAGGGAATTTTTGTAAGGGCTATTTGTGGCTAATATTTATGAATTGTGTGAATTATGTGGTATCATGTTTTCTTTGGGTTTGTGGTGGTCCCTTAAGAATCAGATGCACCTGTCTAATTATAAACTTCTCTCGCCTGCCCGCTAGTAGCATTGAAGCTCCTCACGGACTTCCATAAGTTCACGGCTACACATGATCGCTTCGTAGGAATGTGTAGTACGTTCCGTTTCGGATCCACTCGAACCACGTTCTCTATGTTTATGTGATATTTTTGATTTGTGATTAGTTGATGTGATGAATTGGTGAAGAGTTTTGATAAACTGGAAATGTTTTTATCAATGTGAAGTTTGCTTTGAAAATGAATGAATAAAGAATGTTTTTGCTTATTTCTTGATTATTAAGCTATTACCCAATGAGCCGTCGAGCTCACACCCCATTTTTCCATCCACAGGCGACGAGCGAGGCAACGAGTATCCACATCAGGATTGAGGCATACTCCTATGTATTTTGCTTTTGAAGTTATCTTTTAGAAAACAAGGCTTTAGGTAGCATTTTGGACAAATGACCTTCTTTGTATTTTGTCTTTTGATACTTTGATGTATTTCGGGCTAAAATGCCCTCTAAAGCCTTGTAATACCTTATATTTTCCATGTAATTGCAAGAGATTTGAGTTTGAATGTATTTTTGTGTATGTTGCCCAAAATGTATTGTTGTATGGTTTGAATTGACAAAAAGAGTGAGATTGTGTTTGCTGTCATTTTGAGTTAATTGTTGGGCTTGTATGGCTTGGTTTGGAGTTGGGAGATTGAAGATTGTGTAGATTGAGGTTTTTGTGCAGGTGTTTGAGTTTGGGTTGAAAATTTGAAGATTTTAGCTAGTTGATTTTTAGGGGAGGTGCTGTCAAATTTTTGTAAAAATAGGCAGAAACTTTGTTTGTGTTTTTGACTCTATTAGAGCTTGATTTGGATTGGGGGGTCTTCTTGAGGATTGTAGCACATGTTTAGAGCTTTCCAATGGTATATAACTTGTCACTTTTGGACTTAGGATGAAGAAGTTATAACGTTTGAAAGATTGCAGTTATTGTTGATAAGGGTATTGGTTGGGCAGTATCTTTGGAAGGGTTTTTCACCTCCTTAGAGCCTGCATTGATTTTTACATTCTTCACTAAAGATGTATATTGTCTCTTACTCTTTCCATTTATGTATTATATGCAATTTTTTGAGTTAGGAATAAGAAGTTATGAGGTTGGGAATACATTCAGTTACTGTTCATATAGTTATTTTACTGTTTGATTGGTCATTATATAGGCAGTACATTTGAGTGAATTTTTACCTCTTTTAATGACTTGATCGATTTTTGCACCTTTCATGAAATTTGTAAATAATCTTTTTATCTTTCCATTGAGGTAAGATATAACATTTTTGGGGTTAGAAGTGAGAAGTTATGAGATTTGGAAATTTTCGCCATCGCTCATATGGTCATTTTATCGCTTTGTATGGTCATTTGATAGGCGAGATTTGAGAGAGTTTTTACCTCTTTTAATGACTAAATTGATTTTTGCTTCCTTCATGAAATTTGTAAATCATCTTTTTATCTTTCCATTGGGGTAAAATGTGACATTTTTAGGCTATGTGATTTTTCAAACTTTTGGCATTGCTCAGGACAATTTCAATTTGGGCAGTAACTTGGAAGTAACTTTTGATCCCCTTAAAGGATAAATTAGTTTTTAAATCCTTCATGGAAGTTGTAGAGCTTCCATTGTTGATAACAAATTTGCGAGTTTTGGAATTCGGTGTGAAGAGTTATGATTTTTTCAAAATTCAAGTGTATTATTTGGTTTAAAATATATATATATAGAATTTTGGACTCGCAGGCGCGCTCGGGAGGGCGAGCGCCTCGCCCTTCGAGCGTCCTCTCAAGGGAGAGCGCTCGCCCTTGTGAGCGGCCTTGCCACGTGAGGTGACGTCGTTTGCGCTTTTTGATTTCCTTCATTTTCTAATTTTTCCTTTTTCCAAATTAAACCTCCTCTCACTCTTTTGCTTGTAACTTTTTCATTTGGCCTCCGATTCACTCGATTTTCAAAGCATTGGTTTTCTAAAAAAATTTATACCCTCTCATGCAAAATTTAGAATTTTTTGGATTATGTTGGAGTTTACAGATTAATCAAAGAGAGTCAATTAGACGAAAATTTTGAATATGATTCTGTATTTGGGCAATTTTTCGATCTATAGAGATCCGATTGAGGAGATTTTTTATTTTAATTAACCTAGAGACATGGAATTTCATTTTAGCTTAGGAATCGAATTCAATATTAGGCCCTAAGTAGATCAATTTTATTGAGGAGATTAGGATGAATTTTTCAAGTTTCGCTTGGGAGGAAGTGAAATAAGATCGTTTTGAAGTTGTCTTTTGTGGTGGGGAGTTCCTTCCTCGTGGGAAGCGCGTCCAGATGTCACGTAGGACGTCGGACCCGTGACTCACCAAGGAGGGGTTCTAACACTTATGGTATCAAAGCATTTTAGTTTAGGTTCGGGTTTAGGGAGAAGCTTAGGGTTTTTATGCCCCATTATGCATTCTTTTAAATTTTCATTATTTGCATTATTTACATTGTTTTGCATTGTTTTAAATCATTTTACATGATTAAATGTTGATTTTGCATGATTTACGTCGTTCTAAACATTTCGAAAATTGTTTTTGCATGAACTAAAAATTTTCAATGGTTTTCTCTTGAAGGAGTAAATATGCCACCTCGGAGAAGAACTCGAGGAGCACGGTCTCGTTCTAGCTCTCACCAGGGGAGCACGGATGAGTCGCATCTCCCACAAGATGCGGGGACACACTCTGCTCTTAGCTCAGAGGCACCTAGTGTGCAACCTGAGGAGTCGTCACCTCCTCCTCCTCTACTACGCTCAGAATGGATCCGCAGCCTTCGAGTCTTTACTCAAGCTTTCACCTTTGCCATAGGCAAGAGTCTCGTGCTCAAAGCCACTCCAGTGGTCGGGGCGGGCGATGACAAGTCATGAGTATGAAACGATGGACTTTAATGGTACCACCACCAGAGGAAGTGGAATCTTGGATGAAGAGGAGAGAGGTCTGATGCGTATGAAGTGCATAGATGAAGAGAAGCTGGAGTATGCAGTTAGTTTATCGCAGGAGATGCTCTCCATCGGTGGGAGTCGATGCCCAGAGTCAGTCAGCCTCAATCTTGTGGAGGATTTTGGGAGGTGTTCAGAAGAATATCTCTCCGGGTCTATATTCGTGAAAGACCAGGAGTTCTTAAATCGACTCGAGAGGAGATGACCACAAATAGTATGAAATAAGTTTACCTAACTATCTCGATATCAGCTCACATTGTGGCCAATGAAGAAGACAAGTCCGTAAGTTTGAGGGAGGTCTCCACTGGGAATCAAAGAGAAGGTTATTATTCACAACTTCTCTTATTATCAGCAGCTGGTGGATGCTGCACTCCAGGTTGAAAAGCTGGAGAATATTAAATAGGAGGTGAGCAGAAAGAGAAAAACAGAGCGATCTTCCAGAAGGGAGTAGTGTTGAGACAATTGTCGAGAGTGAGAAGAGTGCACATGCTCGAGTCGGTGTGATAGTGCCCTCAAGAGAAAGCAAGCAATTCAAGACAGGGTTAGTACAGGCCTCCTCAGTGGGAGGAAATAACATAACTGAGAGAAGCAGAAATCAAAACCCCCAATGTGAGTATCGTGGGAAGCTACATCGGGGTGAGTGCTACAAGCTGTTGGGTGCCTGCTTCAAGTGTGGAGAGAAGGGACATCGGATTAAAGATTGTCCTCGGATGGCCAGAGGGGAAGGATCTCAGCCGCAGGCACCAAGGAGAGTAGAAACAGTGGGAACCAGTGTCACCAACTTTGGGGTGGGCGATTACAGGTCGATTAATAAGCCTATTCCTCCAAGGACACCGAGAGGGCAAGCACAAGCTAAAGTGTTTGCTATGACACTAGAATACTTGTTATTCTTGGTATGGCTCAGCTCTTTCATTCTGATGTATATGTTCTATTTGACTCTAGTTCCACGCATTCCTTTGTTTCGCCAAAGATAGTCTTACAGGTATGCATTCGATTACATTGGATAATTTTACGCTTGTTAGTACTCCGTTAGGGAGGAATGCCATTGTGAGCTGAATCTATAGGGATTGTGAGCTTGTTATCGAGGGATCTAGTTTGGTAGTGGATATGCTACCTCTAGATCTGATGTTATTGTGAGGATGGATGTGATGGAGAAATATCGGGCAAAGCTTGATTGTGGCCTAAAGGTAGTGGAGTTTGATCTAGGTGATGGTCAGAAGGTAATGTTCAAAGGGGACAGAAAGATAGCACCGCCAAGGCTTGTTTCAGCTTTGTTAGCTGATAAATTGATGGGAAGAGGGTGTGAAGCTTTCTTGGCGTGTGTTGTGGATACCAATGTGAAGGAGAGCAGGGTGGAGGATATTCCCATTATGAGGGAATTTCCTGATTTGTTTCCAGAGGAGTTGTCCGGTTTGCCACCAGAGAGGAGATCGAGTTTGCTATTGATTTGGCTCCGATACGACTCTATTTCTATTCCACCTACGGGATGGCTCTAATGAAATGAGGGAGCTTAAGGAGCGATTGGAGGAGTTATTAGAGAAGAGGTTTATTAGCCGAGTTCCTCACCTTGGGAGCACCCTACTTATTTGTTAAAAAGAATTATGGAACCCGGAGGATGTGCATTGACTACGGAGGATCAATAAAGTGATGATGAAAACAAGTATCCTTTGCCTTGGATAGATGACTTGTTTGATCACCGCAGGAGTAACGGCCTTCTAAGATTGATCTCAAGTCCGCTACCATCAACTCGTGATTAAGGAGTCCGATGTGAGCAAGACAGCCTTCAGAACACGGTATTGGCATTATGAATTTTTGGTTATGCCTTTTAGGCTGACCAATGCTCCTACTACTTTCATGGATTTGATGAATGTGGTCTTTAAGGAGTTTTGGATCGGCCAGGATCGTGTTCATCGATGACATTCGTATATTCAAAGAGTGTAGGAGAGCATGAGGAACACATGAGGATTGTATTACAGAGGTTGAGGGGGAGGGAGCTATATGCCAAATTAACTAAATGTGAATTTTGGCTTCATGAAGTGGTCTTCCTTGGTCACATTATTTCTGAGAATGGGGTGCATATAGATCCAAAGAAGATTGAAGCAGTAGTGAATTAGCATGCCCCAACAACAGTGACAGAGGTGAGGAGCTTTCTGAGTTTGGCAGGCTATTATAGGAGATTCGTGGAGGGCTTTTCCATGATTGTCTCTCCTTTGACTAAGTTATTGAGGAAGAATCAGAAGTTTGTCTGGAGTGGTGAATGCCAGCAGAGCTTTGAGGAACTCAAGCACAGATTGACTAGTGCTCCAGTTCTGGCTTTGCCCACAGGAGAGGGAAGTTATACCGTGTATAGTGATGCTTCCAGAAAGGGGTTGGGATGTGTACTTATGCAGGGATATAAGGTGATAGCATATGCATCACGGCAGCTAAAGCCTTATGAGGTGAATTATCCGACCCACGATCCGGAATTAGCAGTTGTGATCTTTGCCTTGAAGATCTAGAGGTATTATTTGTATGGGCTTCAAACTAGGATCTTTACAGATCACAAAAGTCTTAAATACTTGTTAAGTCAGAAGGAGCTGAATTTGAGACAGAGGAGGTGGATTGAACTGTTTAAAGACTATGACCTGTTGATTGAGTATCATTCAGGTAAGGCAAATATTGTTGCAGATGCTTTGAGCAGGAAGTCTTACATAGCACATGTTCAGATAGTTTATCTGCCGATATTGGAAGAGATGGCTAAGCTCATAATCAGTCTAAAGCAGGAGGAGTCTGATTGTGTGGTCGCTACTTAAAGGGTAAGGTCGATCCTCAGAGAAAAAGCGAGAGAGTTGCAGGTTCAGGATGCAGAACTGAGTAAGCTACGGGAAGAGATTCAGAAGGGTAAGAAGTCTGACATAGTGGTGAGTGATGATGGACTCCTAACAGTCGGAAATATGCTCTGTATTCCAAATGTCAAGAAGGTGAAGGACGAGATTCTGGATGAGGGGCACAATGTGCCTTATGCTATGCACCCAGGTAGCACCAGGATGTACCGAGATCTTAGGGAGTATTTCTGGCGGAGAGGTATGAAGAAAGATGTGGCTGAGTATGCAAGTAAGTGTCAAGTGTGTCAGCAAGTCAAGGTTGAGCATCAGGCACCTTCAGGCCAGTTGAGACCATTATCCATTCCTGAGTGGAAGTGGCAGAGAGTGACTATGGATTTTCTAATGGGATTGCCTAGGACCAATAGGAGGCATGATGCCATATGGGTGATTGTAGATAGATTGACGAAGTCAGTCCATTTCTAGCAATCAAACAGACTGATCCTTTGCATGTGCTAGCCAAGAAGTACATTGATGAGATTGTGAGATTGCATGGGATCCCAGATTCGATTGTGTCTGATAAGGATCCTCGATTTACTTCAAGATTTTGGGGCAATTTGTAGGAAGCTTTGGGTACTAAGTTGAGTTTTAGCACTGCTTTCCATCCTCAGACCGACGGACAATCTGAGAGGACCATTCGGACCCTTGAGGGAATGCTCAGGGCTTGTGTGATAGATTTTAGAGGAGCATGGGATGAACACTTACCTTTGATCGAATTTGCTTACAATAATTCGTATCATTCGAGCATTCAGATGGCTCCTTATGAAGCTCTGTATGGGAGAAGATGTAGGACTCCGGTGTGTTGGGATGAAGAGGGAGAAAGGAAACTTTTGGGTCCAGAGTTGATTTAGATGACAGTGCTGCTCAGGAGAGAATGAAAAGTTATGAAGATACTCACTGGAAGGAGATGCAGTTTGAGGTCAGCGAGAAAGTTTTTCTCAAGACTTCTCTTTGGAAAGGGATTCTGAGATTTGGAAAGAAAGGTAAGCTGAGTCCAAGGTATGTGGGGCCTTATGAGATTTTGGAGAGGATTGGTTCGTTGGCTTACAAGTTAGCATTGCCTCTTGAGCTATCACAAATTCATGATGTCTTTCATGTTTCTATGTTTAGGAGATACCGATCAGATCCTTCACATGTCATTCAAGCTGATGAAGTTCAGTTGAGTGATGATTTGAGTTATGAGGAGCTTCCAGTGCAGATTTTGGATACAAAAGAAAAGGTTCTCAGGAACAAGACATTGCACCTAGCAAAAGTTTTATGGAGAAACCATTCAGTGGAAGAGGCCACGTGGGAGCCATTAGAAGCTATGAAGGAGAAGTATCCTCATCTCTTCATTTATTCAGGTAAGAATTTCGAGGACGAAATTCTTTTAAGGGGGGAGAAATGTTGGGTCCCGATTCCTCCTTCTTAGTAATTAAGCATGTTGAAATTATTTTGAGGTTTTAGTGCTTAATTAATGAAAAATTAAATGGTGGGATTAGTTTAAATTAGATTTTTGTATGTTGTTAGAAATTAAAATGAATAAGAAGGTTTGGGGGTATTTTAGTCTTTGTAGAGTCAATTAAAATAAAAAGAAAAGAAGCAAGTGAAGTGTAGTCGTATGGTGAGGAGAAGAGGCCGAAAATTTCATGTATAAAGAGATGATTAGATGAAATTACATAGTTTAGGCTTAGGTTTTTAGTTAAGAAGCATATTAACTAAGTCATTTGATAGAAGCTTACGAAAATTACAAGGGAAAGAAAAGAGGTAGAGTTTCGACTAAGTGGAGAGAAGAAGAAGAAGAACAGTTAGGGCTTTGTGATTTTCTTGTTTTAAAGAAGGGATTTTAAGAGTTTCTTTAAGAAGGATAAGGGAAGAGGAAGGTTTAATCCTCTATTAAAGGCAAGAAGAGAAATTCGTGGGTGTCTCTTTAAGATAAGGGAATTTTTGAAATTCTTTGAAATCTTTGATGGGTTTAGGTTCTAATAGCTTAGGAAAAGCATGGGTAAGGTTGTGTAGGTTTTTATTTCATGCTTTCATTTCTTTAGAATTTCCAATTTTGATACCTCATATTAATATGGGATTATTGTGCTTGATGAAGGTCAAGAGAGGCAATTGGAGTTAGAGGAAAGGCAAATTGACCAAGACTAAAGCTAAAGGAATTAAGGTGGGTGATATTTTAATAATTGAGTTAATAAGCTACTTAATTGTCCTTAAATAAATGACATTTAATGCTTTCCTATGACTTTCCAATTTTGATTGAATTACTATTTGTGATGGTTTAAACTTGTATGAGATGTTTTTGTATGTAAAGTCCTTGTGGAGTTATGTGTAAAATTGTTTGTCAAGTGGAAAAAGATTCGAATATGTGATTTTGGAAAAAGGTCGTTTTGGGGGATTATGTGAGAATTATGTGAAAGGGAATTTTTTTAAAGGCCATTTGTGGCTAATATTTATGAATTGTGTGAATTATATGATATAATGTTTTCTTTGGGTTTGTGGTGGTCTCTTAAGAGTTAGGTGCACCTGTCTAATTATAAGCTTCTCTCGCCTGCCCGCTAGTGGCATTGGAGCTCTTCATGGACTCCTATAAGTTCACGGCTACACATGACCGCTTCGCGGGAATGTGTAGTACTTTCCATTTCGGATCCACCTGAACCACGTTCTCTCTGCTTATGTGATATTTTTGATTTGTGATTAGTTGATGTGATGAACTGGTGAAGAGTTTTGATAAACTGGAAATGTTTTATCAATGTGAAGTTTGCTTTGAAAATGAATGAATAAAGAATGTTTTTGCTTATTTCTTGATTATTAAGCTATTACCCACTGAGCTGTCGAGCTCACACCCCATTTTTCCCTCCACAGGCAACGAGTATCCGCACCAGGATTGAGGCATACTCCTATGCATTTTGCTTTTGAAGTTATCTTTTAGAAAACAAGGCTTTAGGTAGCATTTTGGACAAATGACCTTCTTTGTATTTTGTCTTTTGATACTTTGATGTATTTCGGGCTAAAATGCCCTCTAAAGCCTTGTAATACCTTATATCTTCCATGTAATTGCAAGAGATTTGAGTTTGAATGTATTTTTGTGTATGTTGCCCAAAATGTATTGTTGTTTGATTTGAATTGACAAAAAGAGTGAGATTGTGTTTGCTATCATTTTGAGTTAATTGTTGGGTTTGTATGGCTTGGTTTGGAGTTGGGAGATTGAAGATTGTGTAGATTGAGGTTTTTGTGCAGGTGTTTGAGTTTGGGTTGAAAAATTGAAGATTTTGGCTAGTTGATTTTTAGGGGAGGTGCTGTCAAATTTTTGTAAAAATGGGTAGAAACTTCGTTTGTGTTTTTGGCCCTATTAGAGCTTGATTTGGATTGAGGGTCTTCTTGAAGATTGTAGCACATGTTTATAGCTTTCCAATGGTATATAACTTGTCACTTTTGGACTTAGAATGAAGAAGTTATAAGGTTTGAAAGATTGCAGTTACTGTTGATAAGGGTATTGGTTGGGCAGTATCTTTGGAAGGATTTTTCACCTCCTTAGAGTCTACATTGATATTTACATTCTTCACAAAATATGTAGATTGTCTCTTACTCTTTCCATTGATGTATTATATGCAATTTTTGGAGTTAGAAATAAGAAGTTATGAGGTTGGGAATACATTCAGTTACTGTTCATATAGTTATTTTACTATTTGATTGGTCCTTATATAGGCAGTACATTTGAGTGAATTTTTACCTCTTTTAATGACTAAATAGATTTTTTCACCCTTCATGAAATTTTTAAATCATCTTTTTATCTTTTCATTGAGGCATGATATAACATTTTTGGGGTTAGAAGTGAGAAGTTATGAGGTTTGGAAATTTTCAGTTACTGTTCATATGGTCATTTTATTGTTTGTATGGTCATTTGATAGGCAGTAGCTTTGAGAGAGTTTTTACCTCTTTTAATGACTAAATTGATTTTTTCTTCCTTCATGAAATTTGTAAATCATCTTTTTATCTTTCCATTGGGGTAAAATGTGACATTTTTAGGCTATTGTGTTAAAAGATGTTATTTTTCAAACTTTTGGCATTGCGCAGGACAATTTCAATTTGGGCAGTAACTTGGAAGTAATTTTTGTTCCCCTTAAAGGCCAAATTAGTTTTTAAATCCTTCATGGAAGTTGTAGAGCTTCCTTTTATCTTTTTATTGATACCAAATTTGCGAGTTTTGGAATTCGGTGTGAAAAGTTATGAATTTTTCAAAATTCAGATGTATTATTTGGTTTTAAAAAATATAGAATTTTGGACTCGCGGGCGCACTCGCGAGGGCTAGCGCCTCGTCTTGTGAGCGTCCTCACCCCTGTGAGCAGCCTGCGCACGTGAGGCGATGCCGTTTGCGCGTTTTTGGTTTCCTTCATTTTCTAATTTTTCCTTTTTCCAAATTAAATCTCCTCTTACTCTTTTGCTTGTAACTTTTTCATTTGGCCTCCGATTCACTCGATTTTTTAAGCATTGGTTTTCTAAAAAAAATTTCTACCCTCTCATGCAAAATTTAGAATTTTTTGGATTAAATTGGAGTTTACGGATTAATCAAAGAGAGTCAATTAGACGAAAATTTTGAATATGATTCCGTATTTGGGCGATTTTTCGATCTATAGAGATCCGATTGAGGAGATTTTTTATTCTAATTAACCTAGAGAAATGGAATTTCATTTTAGCTTAGGAATCAGATTCAATATTGGGCCCTAAGCAGATCAATTTTATTGAGGATATTAGGATGAATTTTTCAAGTTTCGCTCGGGAGGAAGTGAAATAAGATCGTTTTGAAGTTATTTTCTGTGGTGGGGAGTTCCTCCCTCGTGAGAAGCGCGTCCAGATGTCACATAGGACGTCGGACCCGTGACTCACCAGGGAGGGGTTCCAACAGCTTCCGTCTGCTTTTCATCGTCTGCTTTTGCTTCGGTCTGCTTTTGCTTTCATCTACTTTTCAATAGCTTACATCTGTTTTTGCTTTCGTCTGCTTTTGCTTTCGTTTTCTTTTCTTCTTTCGTCTGCTTTTCAACTTCTGTCTGTTTTTCTTCTTTCGTCTGCTTTTCTTCTTTCGTATGCTTTTCAACTTCCGTCTGTTTTTCTTCTTTCGTTTGCTTTTCAACTTCCGTCTGTTCTTCTTCTTTCGTCTGCTTTTCATCTTCCGTCTGTTTTTCTCCTTTCATCTGCTTTTCAGCTTCCATCTGTTTTTCTCCTTTCGTCTGCTTTTCAACTTCCGTTTGTTTTTCATTCTTTCATTATTTGTACTTCATCAAAATCATTTATGTAAAGTCATTTTGACTTAACATATTACTTTTTTATATACCTTATCATAGGCTTTCTCTAAGTAAAGAAAAACTATATGTAGGCCCCTTTCTAACCGATAACACTCTTTAATCATGTTAGGAGGTGTAAAGTTTATTTCATAGATGAAACCAAATTGGTTCTCCAAGATAGTTGTACCCTTTCTCACTCTTTTCTCAATTACTCTCTCTTATAACTTCATGGTGTGACTGAGTAATTTGATACCTTTATAGTTGTTACAATTTTAATGTCTCCTTTTTTCTCGTAGAGAGGGATTGGTAGGCTAAATCTCCGGTTATTCAAGATTTTGGTAGACTTAAGGATAACATTAAAAAGCTTGGCTAACCAAGTAAGACCCTCCTCTCCTAAGCTCTTTCACACCTTTGTCAAGAACTCATCAGGTCCTACAACCCTTTCACTCTTTATCTTCCTCAAAGCTCCTTTAATTTCTTATCTTATGATATGCTAATAATAAGTGAAGTTATGATAATTTTGAAAAGTGCTAAAATCACCCAAGGAAAAGTTCTTATCTCTATCTTTATTAAAAAGGCTATATAAGTATCTTTGACATCTTGTTTCGATGTGATTTTTGTCCAATAACATATATGGTTAGAATGTCTTTCCAATTTCAATTATTTTCCATATATTACTTTATCTCTAAGTTATTCTATTATGTCCCTTTTTAGATTTTACCATCTAATTTTGATGTACCTCCAAGAATTTTTCTTCTTTCTTTAACCCTTAATTATAAAATATATAACCAATACTCTATGTTGACTTCGCAGGCATGCGCTAGATATCACTTTGCAATCTTTACAACTGATTCGATCACTTTGCCTTACAAGGAAGTGTTCAATTTGATCCTTTATGGTTCTATTATTAAATATTACAAGTGCTTCTCTTTTTTTTTATCAAAGAATGAGTTAGTCACCACCAAATCAAATATTACCAAAAAGTCTAAACAAAGTAGACCTACTGTCATTCTTATCTTCATACTCAAAACCTCTATAAGCACTCCTCTTTTTTATCAAAGAATGAGTTAGTCACCACCAAATCAAATATTACCAAAAAGTCTAAACAAAGTAGACCTACTGTCATTCTTATCTTCATACTCAAAACCTCTATAAGCACAAACATACGCGTTTGCGATTGCCCCTATATGAAAATTAAAGTCTCCTCATGTAATAACTTTCTCGTTAAGGGGAATCTATTGAATTGCCTCATATAGCTCTTCCTAGAATTGACACCTAGGCTATTCTTCCAACCCTATTTAGGGTGTATAAGTACACACCACATTGAAAAAAAATTGTTACCATTATCTTTAAGTACAAAATCCTATCATTAGTCCTCTTTACCGCTATAACATAATGTATGAGTTCCTTGATAACTAAGATACCTACACCATTTTGTTTCCTCAAATACTATGAATACTAAAGTTTAAACCTATTTCTCTTTCACTTTAGCCCCCATCTCCTTTGTTTATGCATACTATGTGAATCTTATATTTATCTAAAATCTCCACTAATTCTGATGACTTCCCTGTAAGAATCTTGATGCTTCAGACCCTATCCATAATCTGTCAATGTCTTCTCTCCTGTTAGCCCCAAATCTTATTGAAGGACTAGCCCTAGTGCTATCATAAGAAGTCAAAGCAATCACACATATCCTAACACCCAACATAAGTTAACAAGGCCCTAAACGATGTTAAGAATACTTGAAAAAAGAAATAAGGATTGAAACTTTAAAAAATCCAAAAATAAGGGATAAGAAAAAAGAAAATTGTAATAGAATAAATCGAAACTCAAATAAGTTATACTACTATCAACCCTAGGAAATAAAAAGTAATAATAAAAAGGAAGAATGAAAGCAGTCACAAAAAAGGAAAAGATGAAGCCTTTTATCAATATAGTGATTTAGACTAATATTGATTACTACAAATAGTGAAAATAAGGAAAAATACGAAAAAGACCTTAATTGGAGTAAATTTAATGTAAGTTTTCTATAACGTTCTAGTTTCTATCCAAGACAAAGAATGACAAGTTAATTTTTGTACAGTAAATAACATTAATTCCAAAAATAAATAAAAACTAGAAATCTCAAATTGAACCTACCGGCAACAATTTAGAGGATGGCCAAAAAAAAGGAATAAAGAAGCTCAAAAATATCAAATTTGAAGTTTTTTAAATGGAGAAATCCAATTTTCCTTTTTTGATACAATTTAGTAACACATGGATAGTCTCAATTTGAAGAATCAAAAGATCCAAAAAGATTAATCCATAAATCAATTTCTTTATTCTCTCTCTCATGATTATGAATAAATTAAGTGGTTATTATTATTTTAAATAAATTAAATGATCCTCCTACAACTCAAAACTATATTATGTATTTTGAAGTAATTAACCTACAACTCCAAAGTAAGTGTATTTCTTATTTTTACCTCCCAAGTCTTAAACAGCAACCCACCATGAAAAGTAAGAAGTGGATCCAACTGCATCCAATCCTACCATTACAATTTCAGTATCATAAATGAAAAGAAAGAGGAGTTGGATCATTTCTTTAATAACTAAGTGCTTGCCTTTGCTCTTACTTAGTAATTATAGTCTCGTGCACTTTGTGGGGTGTGTAAGTGTTACTTAATCTTTACTTATTCCTCCCCAAACCCTTTTGTATTCTTGCAATAATTTCCCGGTTTGGCTCCAACTATCCTTTTGGTGCCAACTTTTTCCGGAATTACCGAAATACCCAACTCTCTTTAGTCTTTTTCGATTCCTCTGTTTCTTCCTTTACAGTCTCTTAAGCAATGAACTCCAACAAGCTTTACGTACACGATTTTGACGTCATTTCGGATAAAGCTACGCAAAAAGAATATAAAGTATATATTTTATTGGTGATATATTTTAATTATGAAATTTTAACCTAAAGTTTTTAAATATTAACAATGATTTAATATAAAATATATTCAAATGTCATCAAATTTTATAAGACACTTAAAATATTTTGAACATGATTATTAAATTATATTACTAATAATTAAAATATAGTATATTTTTATAGGTTCTGTATTATTCAATAATTAATAAAATATTCAAAATAATTTTCCTTAAAATTTATCCTCCTGAGACTTGTATTTTCCAACCTAGTTTTGGTGTTTTGTCACATCCTTTAACATACACGTATGAAATGTCATGTCAACTAGGGATGAACAACAGGCAGGGTAGGGTTTCACTTTCAGTGGAAATGGGTTAGGAAAATTAAGATTTAAGAGGAACGTATGACAAAAACAAAGCAAAGATTGAAACTTGGCATTTTTTTGGGGCTTAAAGATTGAAACTTCGAAGTTACCCAACATTGAAGAAAAGAAAATGTCTAGCCTCGTGTGATTGCACGCGCCCATAACAGTCCATATAACGACAGACGGTAGAAGGCTGTGCCTGTGTGTTTGTGTTGCTCCACCACTCTTTTAAGTTTTAACTGCTAAATGCTGTAAAGAACAAACACCATCTTCAATTCTGGGCCAATAAATGCACAAAGCTGTCTGATTTTGCTTTCCGCATCAAGCCCTCGAGAAAAAGGAAAATTGATAACCATAGTACACAACAAAAATATCCAGTTTGTTTGTAACAGCGCAAAATGAGAGAAATGAACAAAAGCATCTCAAAATTGCTACAGGACGAAGGAAATGAGTGAGAATCATGTGATCCACCCCACTCCACTCTTCCCCTTTCTCTCTCTTTTTATTGAAACGAAAGAACCATAATAAATTTGTCTACCAACAAACAACCCTTTTTGTTATTATTTTCTTTCTTCGTTGTTCTCAGTTTTGTTCTAGCTCTAGTGTTTAGAAGAAAGGCAGGGGTTTTCTCTGCTGGGTTTTGTTTCTGGGGAGTTTCCAACAATGGCTTCAAGTGCTTCAAGGTTTATCAAGTGTGTGACAGTGGGAGATGGGGCCGTGGGCAAGACTTGCATGCTTATTTGCTACACAAGTAACAAATTCCCTACTGTATGTTCTTATCTTCAAGTTTTGATGTGTTTGCTATCCCCTGATTAGTTTTTGTGGATTACAGTATCTTTTGTGGTTTATGTTCTAGTCTTTCCCATTGACTCGTTATCTTTTAGGTTCTGAAAATATTTTTACCTTTGAGGTTATGTTTTTAGATAATTATCCGTGCGTTGTTTACCTGCCAGGATTACATTCCAACGGTGTTTGATAACTTTAGCGCCAATGTTGTGGTTGAAGGCACCACTGTCAACTTAGGCCTCTGGGATACAGCTGGTATGAATCTCATAATTAGTTTCTGTGCTTCTTGTGTTCAGCTTTGAGTTTTAAGTTTTGTTTTCACCTTAAATATGATTTCTTAGAACTGAACTTTCATTTACATTTGATGTGGTAAAGACGAGTTCTCTCAAATTGGGGATTTTAATGCCTGCATATTATCCATGACTTTTTGTAGGTCAAGAGGACTACAATAGGTTAAGACCCTTGAGCTACAGAGGAGCAGATGTCTTTGTCTTAACTTTCTCACTTGTTAGTCGGGCAAGTTATGAGAATGTACTGAAAAAGGTGCATCTTTTCTGCGAACTAATCCTCCCATGATACACATTTTGTTGTTTTCTTGTATCGCAATCCTGATGCATTTTGCTTCTTCAGTGGATTCCTGAGCTGCAGCACTATGCCCCTGGAGTTCCTGTAGTTCTTGTGGGCACTAAATTGGGTAAGTAGTTAATAATGGTCACTCCCTTTTCCCCAAACACCCAGTGCAATTTATTGTGCTCCTTACATTTATTGTTTTGGTGCTATCCTTACCAAGACTTGATCATAAGCTAGAACAGTTGATCTTTTCAGTCTTTTGTCGCTTTTTGCTTAATGAAGGTTACAATTTTGTTGTCTGATTCCTCCATAATTTTGGAGTAGCTAATACTAGCTGCAAAGACTCATTGGGCAAATGAAGTCAATTTTCAAGTGCAATAAATACATTTATAGAAATGGTCATCTTTTCCTAATAGTTTATCTTGCTGAAGACGTTTAGATTTAGATGCATTGGCACATGGACTTTTCTGCATTTGGAGCTTACCTTTTTTGTTCTCAAGTATCTTTTATCAACCCACGTGCTGATATGTGGTTAGTTCTTGACGTGTAGCTGTGTATTCTGTGTCCCTAGCTTGACGTGTAGCGGTGTATTCTGTGTCCTTAGAGACACTATCATTACATAATCAAATCAGAGCTCCCCAGCTGCTTAAATGCTCTTGTTTTTCTTTCAGTTCGGTCGTATTAGATTATCAGGAAGAATATTGACTATTCCATGATAATTCAGGTGCACCTTAATTTAGAAGAATTTAATGACACAGACAGCTTACTTAGCATCTGAGTTGGAATTTGTATAAGTTCTTTCGCATTTTGATTGCCAAACTAAACAGTTGAAACAGCAATTATGGGTCTGCATTGATTTCCAATACAAACAATGGACATCTATGAATCATAACTCTTTCCTTTCCTTCTACCTCACTTTCTTAATATTCTTGCCAACAAATTCCAAGGTACAGTATGGTTAAACAATTACATGACTAGAAAGGAAGTCTGCATTTATGTTTCCAAATGCAATGCCTTAAAGTTTTCAAGTTATGAGGTTATCCATACATATGTTCCATGCATCAATTATATCACCTTTACATATAACAATTTACTTGACTCTCTGCTACCATATTACTGCCCATAACCCCTATCCGTACTCCAATTCTAACACAAATGCCATTTAGACGACCTGTGCCTAACTGCAACAGCCTTGGTTGAGACTGGGTGTGAATAGTGTCTCCTGTTAAAATTAATGACAATGAATTAGTACGTTCTCTTTGCATCATTTGCACAATAAGAAAGTGGGATTTCTGTACATCAGCAAGGGTCTGTCTTTTGTTTTTTAATCCACTTTCATTCGTTCATCCAAGCTTCATGTCAGAGATATGTATATTTCAATCATGTTTTGAATCCTCATTTACATGCATATATTTCTGTCTTGTCCTGGGTCCATTTATAGTACTGTGCTTATGAATATGAACTTTCATTGTCCAAGCGTACCAAACACTAAGAAATTTCTTCTTCCCCCAAGATAAAAATATATTGTATCTCATGTCCTATGAATTAGTATATTGTGATTGAACTCATCTAAATTAGTCTGGGCAATCGTACTTCCATCACGGTTGATGCTTATGCATAAATAAATGTTCCATCAAGCTAAACTGGGAAGTGCCAACCAATTACAGGATCCGTAACTGAATTTAATAGTGACATTCTTTCTATTGGTCGGGTGGAGCTCTTCGTACATGGATTAATATGTAGCTGCAAATTTACATGTAGATCTTCGTGAGGATAAGCATTATTTGGCTGATCACCCTGGATTGGTGCCTGTGTCGACTGTACAGGTGTGGCTTTATCAGTTCTTTAATACTTTTCTGTTGATCACCATTTCCACGGTCTTTTCATTGGCAGCATATTTTATGCAATCAGGGAGAGGAACTTCGCAAACAAATCGGTGCTGCATATTATATAGAATGCAGCTCAAAAACACAACAGGTATGTGATAACTCTGGAAACGGCATATGCAATATCTGGTCCATGATGGTGTGTAATCCCATTGTTATTGGTCTTGATTTATATATTGTCAAATCTCAAGTTTCCTTGAAATAAGATGCAAAACATCCAAAAGTAATTGTACAATGTCTTTCAAGTTGCTTTGGCAACATCATAGACAGATTCTTTGTTTCCATCCATCCATTCCCTCTTTTAGATGTTTGTCTAGATGCTGTTATTGTCAGGTCAAAATGCTATCCACAGGCTATGTGATCTGCTTTATTTTCCATGATTTAGGCATTAGTTAATGCTATGAATCGAACAATATTTCATATCATGTTCACTCTTTCACCTCAGATGATCTCTAATTTTCATGTTTTTCACTTACTATAGCTGTTACGTTGCAAAAAACATTTTTCTGTTGGTGCAGAATGTGAAAGCAGTTTTTGATGCTGCAATCAAAGTTGTCATCAAACCAGCACAAAAACAAAAAGAGAAGAAGCGAAAGCCACATCGAGGATGCCTAATGTCAGTATGATTTTCTTCTCACCACTTGTCTGTTCTTTAACTGTATAACTTGAAGCCTTCAGTCAGAAATATATTGAAGGTCATTAAACTTGAGCATATTTTTCAACTGAGTTACTGAGCATCAACTTGTAACAATTGACTCAAAATTGAAATGGTACAAATATAATCTGAGGCCAAGAAGGAACCATTGCTTTTGTACTTCTTGCAAACAATTTGAGGCCAAGAAGGTAATTTATCATCCCAACCAAGGCATCAAATATAATCGTACTGTCCCCACACTATTTTCATAAGCAGTAGTGTCATTGTTAACATCCTGAAAGTTCATTCTCATTTTCCAAGTCATTGTTAGAAGTTCATTTTCATTTTCCAAGTTGGAATTTGAGAGCGTCAGTTGAAAAGTATTACTGATAACACATATGTATCCATTATACTTGGGAAACTTTTTTATTTCATTTTCCGAATTGAAGCTTAGTACTAAGTTGAAAAGTGTCCTGTTAAGTAATAACTCAATTTATACTTTCCAGCCTCATATATATACCTGTATAATCTGTTTAGTACCTCGTTCTTTCTCTTTGTAGCATGTTCTCTTGAACAATATCCTGTTTTATGTACTTTCTGTTGTATGGTTCCTTTTTAGGTTGCTCCTCTCTCTCTCTGCCCCCTATTTTGTCTGCTTCCATAGACATACAGCTCACTTGGAAAACCCGAGAGACTGTATAAGTGAAGTCTTACATTATTTCTTTGGTATTGAATATGGAATTCTGGGGACTTGGTATAATTTAAGCCAACAACTATGCACTGATATTCCTCATTGAAGAGAAAATTAAAAACCACATGAATATACTACGAAATTTATGTCCGAACTAGGCCAAATAAATAACCAAGCTGGGACAACTTGAAAAGAATCTTGCATCTTCATTTATGTTTGTGGTATTTTTAAGATTCATAGACATCCTAACCTATGTATTATTGAAATTTTGTGTTTTCATGTTGTCTTATGTGTTCCAAGTGTGGTTTTGTAGAATTTTACAATTTCATATCTGAGTTGGTGTCGTTCACTTAATTACAGAAATGTATTCTGTGGGAGGACTCTCGTTTGCCTCAAGTGAAGCACATTCTGGTACAGGTGGCATCGCCTTTTGGAACATTGACGACAAGTTGCTCAAGTTGTATGGATCTTGTGGCTTTGATTTCGATTGCAATGGTTTTTCATTGCAGCATAGCTTTGTTGGAGAGTAACTCTTCTATATGGAAGATGTACATACTCGGTGTGTTGTAATTTATAGTGTTAAAGAGTAGTTTTCATAATCAAATACTATAAGTGCTTACAACCAATGAATCCTTCTCATGCTCTCTGAATGATCTCTGCTGGGTGAGAACTAATACTGTTGGAATGCGGCATTAAAGTTTGTCTCAATTAGTTGTGAAAATTCGTAACCATATCCACTAAAGCTTGATTTAGGATTTTCAACCGAGTCACTTGGGAGGCATTAAGATGCAAACATAAAGCAGGCATGTATCTATCTCCTAGTTGTGGACAGCTTGACCAGGATTTTCCCTCTAAACATCACAGGTCGCAACTCTTCAGGTATTAACTGGAGTGAAGAAAATGGGTGTACGGGACATTGCGTTTGTTTTTCGTTTGCGTTTGCACCCCACGGACGGATTCAAAGTCTCCACTCGCAATATAATTGACACAAAGTATTTCGAAAGCGTAGAATTAACACAGATGTAGGCAGTGCAAGGCATTCTACATGGTATGGAAGGAAACAAAGAACATCAAAAAAGACAGCCTTCAAGTAAGCAAAACCTGTAATGCTCCAACAGAAGTTTGCAAGTAGCTGGAGTACCGCAAGGCAGTAAAGAGCGCATGCATTATCACTTGGCATTATTTTTACTCACACTTCGTTTAGCAACAAAAAAATCGAGATACCAGGTTGTAGAAAAAGTAAATCTCAAAACTTTATGCCTCACAATCACGTACAAAAATTGAATGAATACAGCAACCCCCACGCACTTGACAACGATGCTGCTTCAAAATGGTAAAACTTTTTCTGTGGAACAATACAATCAAAATCGTGGAGGCGGGGAAAATTGTCACACGTACAACCAAGAAACGCAACAGAAATAAACCAGCAGTTGGATCATATCTTCCATCGATTATCAAATATCAAACAAGAACGCTTGATTTCAGAATAAGCTTGATGCTTTTGGGCATGTCAGCCTTCAGATCAAGCTTTTCACTACCGAACTATCTTCCACTTAGGGCAATTAAGCAGGTCTATTTCTTTTACAGCCTTAACATCATATTATACCGGAAATCAATTTCATGAATTCTGTGCAATAGGCACACTACAAAAACATGCTGACGGTACCAACTATCAAGGTATTCTTGACATCAGAGGCTTTTATTGTCACTGCAGTAAGTTCTATAACCCGCCCAGCCAACTGCCGAGAAGTAAAAGCAAATATCAATTTCCAATGTGGTGTTTTACATGTTGAATGCTGGAGGACAACACAGCCCCAATACAGAGAGACGCCATTAACTTAACGTAGATTACTCCAAAACCATATAAAACTTGAAGAAGTGACCTATAACACAGCACCAATTGACAATACAAGCTGAACCAAAGGTTAGAACAAGGAAAGCTCAAAGAACACCAGCTGTCCGCTCTGCTTATATATACGCAATCAAGAGGAAGGAAACCAGGAAAGGGTAAAACAAGTGAAGTTAATTTAAGAAACAACGCATCTACAAAAGGCTTCATCTTAAAGAAGTTTCACCGATCCAAATTATTATCTGAACAGTTGGAAAAGGCTAGTGAAGGCTTGAATTCCAACTGTATAAAGTTTTGGTGCAGTGAACAACAGTATGGCACCAGTTCTGCATGCCTGAGCAACGCAGATTGCTTTCAACAGTTGACATATATACAGTGGGAAAGAAACTGCAGCCACCCACTAAGAACTCCAGGGAAAACAAAAAGGCCCAGGATTTAAGATACAACTGGTACAGAAGAGAGGGCTAACACCAAATAAGCCACTTACCACCCATCCTCTGAGAGCAAGTTAGATTATTATCTCTGGAAGTTAACTAACAGCCATCGAAGAGAGCTGGAAAGCAAACATGAAATAGGAGATTAAATAGAGATACTAGTTTTGCATTTAAGTACGTGCGAATAACACCTAGCTTTCCAACAGCAATGCTCAACCTGAAGAAAATTATGTGGAATGCATGCTAAACTTACAGGCTTCACTGGTAACTGGGCACTTCAAAAGCTTGTCTCTACTGCCATGAAGATTGTTTATAACCTTCCCACCCTCCCTCTGGCTTCTTCCTCTTCAAAATCCCACTTCCTGCTAGTGAGTATATCCTCGATTGGTCCTCTAAAAGGGCCTGAGAACTGGCAGCAGACAGTTGCCTTGACGCAAGAGACCCAATCTCATCTCTACCTTCTGCATCAAGACCAAAAGGCCCTGAATTGAGGTCCAGACCCTGCTTTCCCCATTTCTTATTGCTCTCAGCACTACCACCGCTGTTGCTATCTGTAAAGTTAACAAGACATGGCCTAGGGTAATGGGTTGGGACTGGAGCAGCGGGTGTCAATATATGAGAATGAACTGGAGGAAAGTAAAGCCGACCACCCTTTGATGAATCTACATACGGTGCTGAACCACCTGAAAATGTAGCTGAGGGCAAAGGAAACCTGGTTTCAAAAGGAAAGACAGGATATTGGAAAGATGTAGAAGGAAAGGGCAGTGCTGGAGAAGATGACAACACTGGCCCCCTGTAGATATCACTGCTAAATGGAGCACCTCCATGGGGTGGAGCTAACATTCTCTGAGGCCCACCAGGTGCAACCATCTGAAAAGGTTGCTCCCCTCTATCTGGTAAGATGGATTGGATGGTCATAGTTGGATAATGATACCCTCGAGGAAACCATGAAGAGAAGTTTCCAACCTCCGTATTGTTTAACTGAATGCCAGAAACAGATGGCTGGGATGGTGCAGAGTTCCTACCGAGCTGCAAAAGTGCTGTTGGTTCTGCAATGATCTCATCAACAAGAGGCCCATTATTCAAATCAAAGTCCCAGCAGTTAGCAGAATTCCCATTATGAAGTCCACCTGAAGAAGATTTGGAGGGCTGCAGTTGCCCATACTGCTGAAGAACATCATCAATTAAGTGAATGCCAACATCTGTAGGCTCATCCGCTTTATTCAAATCAAGATCAAGCACATCAGAGCTACGACCAAGTGCAGAACGTGTCAAATCACCATTTGTCCGATCAAAATTCATTTTGCATTCGGACGTAGCACCTGAGCCCTCAACAGAACAAGAAGCCAAATCTTCCAGGATTCTTTCATCAGGTACATTCAGGTCAATGTCCAACAGAAGACGACTGGGCTTTGTATTGGTTGCATCAGGTACAGAGGTAATCGTTGGACCTACTGACATCTCCAAAACTTTTCTTGGTTCTGCAGGTCGAAAAGCACTAGTGGCTGCTGATCCCTTCCAACCAAGCAGCTCCCCTTTATTCTTCAGTAAATTGTCTGGTGGTATGAATGGTCGTTTGCAAGCTGCAGCCAATGTAATTGAAGCAGGCATACCAGTGGATACAGTGGATACTGGTAACAGCAAAGGACTAATTAAGTGTTGAGCAGGACATCCAGAAGATCTCAAATCAACAGGGTCCCCACATCTTCCATTATCAGTGTCGAACACTTCATTCAGGTCAAATTCGATTTTTGCTTCCATGTCTGGACCCCCTGCAGCAGATAAAGCATCTGCAACTGTTGATGTGCATTCTTCAGCTTCTTCAGCTTCATCAGCTTCAGTGTCAGTCATTTTGGATCCCCTAGATCTAGTTTGCTGTTCAGGTTCTTGCATATGTGTGGACAATACCCTTTGAGAAACTGGCCCTCCATTATCTTTGACATCAATTTGATTACCTAAAGGAATCTCCTCCAAGTCACCACCCTTGGAAACAGTTGAACCTACATTTCTTTCAAGTTCAGTTCTCTGCATTTCAGCAGACTGACTCCTGCAATCTATTTCATCACCCTTTTCACCATTCGGGTCATCAATGCTTTCAGAGATCACATCCTTAGTGGAACAAGTAGACTGGATATCCCCATCAGTTCCCTTTGAAATCTGAGTCACCATTGCACTTGGTTTATGCTCCATCTTCGCAGCAGTGTTAAACTCCTCATTCCTGTCACCATCATTACCGAGAGGAGTATATGAAGCACCTGGTTTCTGCTCCATCTTCGCAGCAGTGTTAAACTCTTCATTCCTATCACCATCATTACCCAGAGAAGCATATGTAGAAGATCCTTTACGAAGTTCTTTCTTAACTTCTACTTTTGAAACATTAACCTTCCCTTCACTTCGAATAGTACCAGTTAACTCTTCTTTAGTATCAGACATGCCATCTGCATTCACTTCAACACCCAATATGGCCTTCACTGTCTCTTTATCACAAGTATCTGATGTACTGTCCATATTGCATTCTGAAGGTACAAAAGAAGTAGTTATGACCATTTCTTTTGATTTTGCATTACTTTCTAGGCATGCTTCTGCAGTTAGTTGTATATTCATGCTGTGAACATTTAAATGCCCAGTAAGGTTCTCTATGGCATTTTCCTGAGAAACATAATTGGACTTACCATCTGAATCCCTGGTCACTAAATCCAGCTTCTCATGTTCATCATCAACACCATCAGCAGACTGGTGGTCATGGTCTTCATCTGGAGATGATTTCACTCTTGAATCGTCAACCTTGCAAGAGTTCTCACCAAGAGGGGTGTTTCTTTGTGGAGAATCAATTGGTGAAGTCATATCAGATTTAGAAATCTCGCCAGCAGCTACACTTGCAAGCAGATTCATTCCAACATCATCACCAGCTGACATGGTTGCGTTTGCTTTAGTGTATTTAGCACAGCTTTCAATCAGTGCATTCATCGAACTAAAAGAAGCATCACGTAATTTCCACGACTTATGCTCATTGCCAGAAGATGAAGAAGCAGTTTTGGCAACTTCCATTAATTTCTTAGAATCATCTACATTCCTACAATGTTCATCAGAAGCAGTAGCAGGAGAACCATCTCCTCGTCAGACCCTGCAAGCACCTCTTTTAAATCATTGCTTTGCCATGATTCTGTATTTACATTGGGAATCACAGCAGCCTTATAAGCTTCAATTTTCTCCTTTAAATTGTGATCAAACTGATCATGCTTATCAGAAAGTGCAGGAGAAGAAGCTCTGCTGTTCATGACTGAAGGCTCTTCAAGGTATCCTCCACTGGCACTTTGCGCAGGACTGCACCCTTGGTTGGGAATTTTAACAACTATTTTGGGACTATTCACCTCAGCCATGGGGGTGTCAACTGCCATCTCAGATGTCAATGCAGACTCTGATAATTTTTCTGAACCTGGGTTTCTGTGTGATGAGGAACTTCTGCTTAATCTAGTTTCCTTTTTGATCTCAGATATATTTGAGCTTGGGAAGCCATTGGTTGACTTTCGATGCCGTGTACTGCCATTGATAATCTTATTTGTGTTAACTGACACAACACTAGAACTCCTAGCATCTTCTTTTGCAGAAAACCTTGCACTTCTTCCATGGTCAATAGAACATGATTGACTATTATTGTGGGACTGACTGGAACTGCTGCTTCTCTCATCCCTTGAAGCTAATACATGAAGATCAGATGCACCACTAACACCAAGGTTTTTGGCTGATCCTTCTTTAAAATTTTCTCTCATTGATGCAGGTGATGCTGCTGATTTCACAAAACCCTGAGGTGTGGATGCAGATTTTATCATCTCGCCCTGGACAAGCTTCGCTGAACCAGCTTTTGATGGAGAAAGTTGTGCACCAGAGCTTTTCGTCACAACCTCAGAGGATAGAACTGAATGTCTATTGCCTTCAGAAAGACGTGATTGCGCAGGCCAGGGGACAGTCTGGTCGGAACCAGATCTTGCATCCATTTCAGCCTCTACACGTTTCTTCCATGTGTCAACTAAACTTCTTGCTTTCTTATGAATTTCTAAGTTTTTATGCGTGCATGGTGATTCTGAGACTTGCCAACGTTGCACATCTGTAAAGCCTGAAGATTTACAGGAAGCTTATCAAGTGCACGAAGCAATACTAACAAAAAATCCTCAATAGATTTGTCACTGTCCTTCAGACTATTACTACCATCACCAATCTTCCCTTTGTGGACCTCCTGCAGCCACTCATCAAAAACAGTTAAGCCCCTCATCTGAACAAATCGGTCAAGGCAATCAAACTTATCTGTTGCTGCTACAACACCAGCCAATATTGACCTGCCAACCAAGCTTATCTTTTTCTCACTTGTCTCTAGTTGCATAAGTTGTACTAATTTCTCGACAGCTTCAGAATCCACAAGCCCACCTTTTTCCGTAAATTTGACGATCTCAGTTTTCCAAAAGCTTTCTGGTCTGTGGTTATTAGCCTCCCCATCATCCACTTTAATAAGACATTCTCTTTTAACTGGTTCAGAGCTTTGATCTACTCGATCCCTTTTCTTTCCCTTAGTTTGAGAACAAAAGGAAGAGAATCTATTTTGTACACCTTCTGAAGCAGATTTTACGTGTGATGTCAGACCATTCATTGACTTTGGAGAGCGGCCACGTGGTTGTACAGTTGCATGCATTTCTACGTGTATGACACAATAGTTTATCTACTCCTTCTTTTCGTTCCTATGGGCACCAGAATGAAATGGAAAAAGATAAAAGGGATTTAACACTCACATCTATATAATCTTGATCAGTAAACCACCATAAGCACTTGTTTGTAATGTCATAAACTTGCCTGCACACAAATGAGCAAATTCCTGATGGAAGTTCAATACGTTAGAGAAGGAATGCAACTTGACACGGATGAAGTAGTGATGCAGCAAGAATCTCATCCTTGTGAAAGGAATTAAATATTTCACTTGGCGCAACTTCCAATAGGATGCCTTTGCCAAGCTTCACCTCAGAAAGTTGGTAAATCCAACTAACGCCTAACTTTAACTTGTCCTCTTCACCAGGAATCAGCAAAGAAATGGTGCCAATGAAAGGTAGGGAATCCTGAGGTGGTCAAAAAAGAGCACAGTCAGCAACACTTATCTTGCGTCCATCCTGTAGTAGGAAAGCAACAATCTGGAGGATTTAGCAAGTTAATAAACAAAACGCATTCCCCAAAAAACTGAAGAAAAGAACAACAATATCAGAAAATATTATGAAACCAATGGACAAACATTAGCATCAATCAGCAAATCTTCTTATATCAGCAACAGAACATGATACCACAGATTCTAAATGAGCTAATAACTGATTATCGTTCTTGCTTCTCAACTGCAATAAGAAAGCACCTACTATAACTGAAAGTAGAGAACAGATCAAGCATTTGACATTGCAAAATCAATGTGTCAAATTGCAATAAAAAGGAAATGGAAGGAATATCATCCCTATGATGGAAACATCATAGCAACTTTAAAGTACATAAAGTTTTTTTCCGTAAAAAAAAACTTTAAAGTACACAAAGTTGTAGTTAATCCGTTGCAAATACAAAAGAATGAAATGAGTTATTTCAAAATGTATACTGCACAAGATTTTCTTACCATACAACCCCATCAGATATATCAAAAAAAAAACTGAAATACTAAATCAAGTATGCACACAAAAAATAGATGTTCCATCTTATTGTTACCTTTCAAATAATGAAACTGGGCAATTTAGGCAGATAAACCTAAATTGGAAATTAAGAGTTACAACTATAAATTACAATCAGAACTGATGAAAATAAACTAAATAGAGAAAAATCCTATAAGCAAATGGAGATTTCCATTTGAATCCCAGCATGTAAATAATGGCATAGAAACTCCAATTCACATCATCAAAGTTATTCCAAACCAAATCCAATCCATCTGCTACATCAGATAAACATCAATACTGTCTCTGACCTAAAGAATGACAGCGGTTATTCCCGCTCATGCAAAATATGCAACTTCGAGAACTGCCCCTAGTTTCTCATGACCTCAGAAATAAAAGAACCATATGAGAACATGAAAAGACTTACACTGAAAAACGAATTAACTGGAGAAAAACACGAGAATGAAGAGGAAAAGGCGCCACCTAGTATAACAACCGGATTGCTGCTACGAGTGGGTTCTTTCCACGTGTGCCGAGTCCGTCCGCTCCCACAAATAGCCTTGCATTTTCACCCCTCAGTATCATCAATCCATAATCCCCAATTACTACACCTAAATTCTTGTTTTCCCCAATTCCCAATCCCATAGATCCAACCAAATCCCTAATTTCCACTTCACGATTCAATTGAACTCCGATTATCGCAATTAGCCGAACCAATAGCTCCTCGCACCGATCTGTGTATGTCAGAGAGACCGTATTAATATAGAGAGAGAGAACAAGGTAGAGGGGGAGAGAGAAGGCAAAAAGAAGGTTGTACTTCGGGTACTTGGAAGAGAAATTGGTGGGGTTCCTCTGGGCAGTTCGGGCAGTCCGGGCAGGGCTCTGATATCGTTACAGTAGGGTGACATAAAGTGATGTGCCACCCCATCATGACAAGACTAGATTTGGAGAGGAGACTGACAAATGTTGACCGGTGATTTTTATTTAGAAAAGGACGAGGGTGGGCGTTGGTTGACATAGATTTTGTTACTCCGTACGATTTCAATGGCTGAGAATAATCCGAGTTGTTTTTTTAAAAAAAAAAATTTAAACAAGGACAGGTAGTTGGCGTTGGGGAGGGTTATAGTTATCAGTTGGAGTTGAAAGACTTGGTGCCGTGGGGCTCAACTCGCACATGATGAGAAGTTAAAGGTTGTCCTGAGATGTTCCAACACAACATTGGTAAAGTAGGAAAGTTGATGATGCACGTGTCCTGTTTCCGGCAAAGAATAATCATCTCTTGTAGGTTTTGCTTTTGCCTCACTATAAAAAGCATTGATCCATTCTTTTCTTCTCAACTCTCTTTCCCATTTGTCAGAAGGTACCGTGACTCTGTAATCACTGATCTCGATGGACACTTTCACTGAATGCCTCTGCTTTCGTCCTTTTCATTTTGGAATTCCAAAATATTAATTATTAAATATTTATTTGATTAAAATTTCACTTTTTTTATTAAAAAAAAATTAGATTTCATTAATATATAGAAAGACCAGATAATTCAGGCACTGCAGTGGATTGGAGTCAACTCCCTTTCACCACATAAATACAAGAAGAAAAAACGACAACGTTATAATCGTCTCCCCTTCACCTAGCTAAGCAAGAAACGACACCATTCTTTATAGCCCAATTCGGTGATTTAGAAGAACTCAATTTATATTGAAAATATCAAAGGTAATAATTGATTATTAGTAATATTTAAAATAAGACCATATTCATTACACTTTAAGTGACATATGATGGATATAAGATTGCCTCTCTAATAAGAAGAATTATACGCTGCTATATATTTATAGCGTCCACATGTCATTGTGTGCGCTTAAGATAAAAATTAAATGTTATTATTATAGTTTATTTGTTACATATCACATGCTCGTGGGATCCCAAACGACGACGCTGGCGGCACTGGGATCGGGTAAACATACCACGTCGTACAAGAGAAGCCTTAAGCTCACGACACATCTTCTTGTTTAGATGGAGCAGCAGGGTTCTTTAAAGGCAAGCTTCAAGCAGCAGTTGCCACTCAACCCTAACTGGGCTAAACTCCGAGAAGTCTCTCTCTTTCTACCTATATAGACATTATATTATTTAGCACACATATATACACATACATATGCATACACCTACGGTAATCACTGCTTGTTTCCTTTTGTGCTCTTGAGTGTTTGGTTCTAATCTGCTTTCCTGTATTAGTGGTAGCTTTAGTGGTAGCTGTCTTTCGATTAATAGTGGTCTAGCTCTAGTATTAGAAATACTATTTCGTTCTTTTATTAGCAGCGGTACTTCCTTTTTCGGTTTTCACTATATCTTGTTTTCGATTTTTTCCCTATTATTATTGTTCCTTTATTTATTATTTATTATTGTTAATACTACTTCACTGTTATTTATTTATTTATTTTAGTAATTATTGTTAGTATTATTTTTTCATTATTTATTTGTTTGTATGACTGTATCCGTAGACTATATTTTTATTAGTATTAGTCTCACAATATTATTCTTCATTATTTTTATTTTAATCTTTTATTAATATTCTTACTTCTAATGTTATTTTATAATTTCAATTCTTATTATTATTTTTCGATTATTGATTTGAATATTACCTTTTTCTTGTATTGTTGTTCTATTTTCTTAATTTTATCTCTCTGCATCATCATTTATATTATACCGTTTGCATGTGGGTTCACTTGAAACAACCTCTATTATGTAAGAGGCGGTGGTGAAGCCACGATTAGAAAAGTGGGGCACTTGCCCCACAAAGTTTTAATTTAAAATATTTAAAATTATTATTTTAAATTTTAATTTTATCAAAATAAAATTTTGCCCCATTTATTTAACTTATGACCAAAAATAAAAATATAAATATATTAAAATATCAAATAAAAATAAAATTTGAGTCCATCTACTTTGTTAAAATTACTATTATTTAGGCGTATGACTTTTTTAAATAAAAGCCTACAAATAAAAAATAAAACTTAAATATTTAATTGACTTTTTTCAAAATTTCAACCCTTTTGACTTCTTTATCATCCTATTTTTTGTCCTTTTAACTTCTTCTTTCCTTAACATAACTCATCGCACGGTACACCCAAAGTAAAAGTCCATAGCGATCCATAGCAATGATCGGCGGAGATCATGATCCAGAGCGAGCGAGGCTCAGAGTCCTTGCATTGCACACGTAAGGCAGACACAATCACACAAATCTGAGTTTACGGTGAAGTGGTGATAAAGGTAAACTAATAAACAATCACCTTCTGCGTGCGATGCAATGCGTGCAATGCAATAATAATAGTTTATTATTATTATTTTGAATGGGACATGCAATGCGGGAATAATGTAATCATGTAATAGTTTATTAGTTTATATACGGTGGTGTTTTCGGCATCTAAATTCTAATAGTTTATAAAGGAGATTGTTAATTATTTATAAACAAAGTCATACATGAGGACAAATGAGACAACTTTTTCTAGTAGATAGCTTTCAATTATTATTTATAGATAATTTCTTGTTTTTTATATTCAATTTGTCCCTAATTACTTAACTTTGATTTGATTATGGACAAATTTCTCAAAACCTCTTACAAATAAGGATTCTAGCTGACCCTTTAAAGCATCCTCATTTAGAAGTCAATTTAGATGATCTTGATCGATCCGAGATTGCGGAAAAAATTGATTATCATCCTAATGATCGTGATAGAATCGAAGAGCTTATTTGCAAAATGGTCCATGCCAACCTTTTGAGCATGATTTTCCACAAAGAAAATTTGGAAATATTTATCGTAGATTTGTTCCATCTTGGTTTAAAGAATACGCCAATTGGTTGGAGTACAGTGTTACAAAAGATGCAACTTTTTGCTTATGTTGCTATCTTTTTAGGTCGGATATTGGAAGTCAAGCAAGTGGTGATACTTTTGTTACTGATGGATTTAACAATTGGAAGAAAAAAGATAGATTTCATATTCATGTAGGAGGTCCTAATAGCTCTCACAATATAGCTTGGAAGAAATGTGAAGATTTGATGAATCAAAAACTACATATCCGAGTTGCTTATGCTAATCAATCCAACCAAGCTCAAAAAGATTATCGTATCCAACTCACTACATCGGTGGATTGTGTTTGATTCCTTTTACGTCAAGGATTGGCTTTTCGTGGTCATGATGAGTCAGAGACTTCTAGTAATAATGGTAATTTTCTTCAACTTTTACAATTCTTGGCTGATCATAATGAAGTTATCAACAATGTTGTTTTCAAAGAATGCCCGTGGATATCTCAAAGTCATTGCTCGACATACAAAAGATATTGTCAAAGCCACGCAATTGAAACCTCCAATGCCATTATTAATGATCTTCAGGTGGGTTATTTTCTATCCTTATTGATGAGTCTCGTGATATCTCAATCAAAGAACAATTGGCTATTGTTTTACGTTATGTGAATGCAAAAGGATGTGTGGTTGAGCGATTTATTGGTATTATTCATGTTATTGATACCACCTCTTTATCACTAAAGTTTGCAATAGATGAATTGTTTTCAAAGCATAGATTGAGCATATCATCTTTAGGTGGGCAATGCTACGATGGAGCTAGCAATATGCAAGGAGTAATTAATGGTTTGAAGACTTTGATTTTAAAAGAAAATAATTCAGCTCACTATGTTCATTGTTTCTCTCACCAATTGCAATTAGCACTTGTAGCGGTGGCCAAGAATCATGTACATGTTGCTTTGTTGTTTAACACAATCTCAAGCTTATCAAATATAGTTGGAGGTTCTTGTAAAAGAAAGATCTTCTTCGTGAGAAACAATTTAGTAAGATTGTTGAAGGGCTGAAAAATGGTGAACTTTCAAGTGGTAGAGGTTTACGTCAAGAAACTTTTCTTCAAAGACCAGGTGACACACGTTGGGGCACACATTATGGATCATTATCAAGCTTAATCGTGATGTTTGACTCCATAGTTGATGTTATAGAGATTATTATGGAAGAAGGTACAACTTCAGAGTAAAAAGGTGAAGCATATGCTTTGCTTGGTTATATCCAATCTTATGAATTTGTATTTAGCTTGCATTTGATGAAAAAAAATCTTGGGCATCACAAATGAATTATCTCAAGCGTTACAAAGGAAGGATCAAGACATTATCAATGCAATTTCTTTGATTAAAGTTTCTAAACAACGACTACAAATGATGAGGGATGATGGGTGGTAGTCCTTATTTGATGAAACATCTTCATTTTGTGAGAACCATGGTATTGTCATTCCAAATATGGATGAAAATTTTGTACATCGGGGAAGGTCAAGGAGAAATGCACAAAAAATGACGAATTTGCATCATTATCAAGTGGAATTATTTTACACTGTGATTGATATGTAACTTCAAGAGCTCAACTGTAACATCTCATCTCCTATGGGAAGGGTAAATTGGTCCATTGGGTTAGGCTAGTAGTTAAATTTCATGATTTGATATGAGCATACATTTGGCCTCTAAATTTAGAGGAATTAGACATTTTTGCACGTGCACATATAGGTACATGCATTCATGACATTTCTCGATAATTATGTGTGAATCTGATTTGTTTATGAATTCTGGGATAATTGTGTTGAAAATCTGAATTTGGAATGCTCTAAGAGTGATTTCAGTTGGTAGTGACCTTTAGCAAACTTTTATGGAAAATTGGGAGTAAATGTCCGGACCGGAAATTTTCTGAGCGACGGATTGATTGACTGTATTGTACTAGAATAATTGTTCAATGGCAATGGAAAAATTAGACCCTTGATTTTAAGAATAAAAAAATGTTTAGCCATTAGAATTTGGAGACGAATTGGACTGGAAATAAATTTGTAAAAGAAAGAGATTTAAATGTATAGTGAGGAAAAAGACAAGTGGTATGATTCTATTGTTAAAGAGAAACCCTTTAAAATGCCTTAGGTTTTGAATTTGGCATAAATGCAATTTTCTCCTCCATCCTAGGGCATGATCTTTTCTCCATCGATTGATTCTCTTCCCTCCTCTTAGTGTGTGATCTTTTGTTGCTTGCTTGTTTGCTTCCTCTTGTGCAAGACCTAGCCTTAAACCCTAAAGAGAAGATGAAGATTTGTGAGATTTTGAGAGATGGTAGTGGGTTTTGGAGAGGGTAACAAGTTGGAGAAGATTTTCGGGAATTTAAGAGTGAGAGCTTGATTTGGTAAGTAAATGACTTATATGTTGTTAATTTGTTAGTTAAATGCATTGATGGGTTTAAATGTTAAAGAATGAAGTGTTTGAGGTTGAGTTATGGTTGATTTTAGAGAGAGAAATGGGCAAGTCGGAAGGCGACACGTGACCCGACATCACTGGCGAAGCGTGAGAGGTCGCCATGCAATGAGCTCCATTCGACGCCGCTGGCGAGCCCAGATTTGTACGTTCGGCGAGCTCTCCTCGTCTTGTGACAACAACCCCATGATGCTGCATGGCGAGAGTTCCTTGGCATGGCGAGACCATTTTTCGAATTGATGCATTTTAGCTTTTGGGTCATAACAGATGATGTAGACCTCCAATTGGGTGATTTTGATTCGTTATGATTTAGAAAAGAGGTCTACAATTGATATAAAGAAAGAAAGTCTGAATTCAGGTTTTTAGATCTCAATTTGTGAATGAAAGTTGGGTTTAGATTGCTATTACAACCTAAGAGTTGTTTCATGATTATTGGAGCATCTTTTTGGGATTGCTGACTTACATTCAATGCTTTTGAAGTCTATAATGGGTGAATTTGACCGAATGAATAGTAATTTTGGCTTTGAGGTCTTCTTTGAGAATAAGGGTATTGTTTGAATGTTATAGTGTTTATAGAATGAAAAATTGGTTCGAGACAAAAGAAAGTAGAAATTGGGAAATAGCGCCGGGAAGGTCATGAACATGCATCGTACATTCTGTTAATTGCGACATGTGCATCATTGAATTATTCTGATTGTGCATTTAGTAATGGAAAATTATTTGACTGTTATAGAGGTACCGATGGAACAACATTCCACAGATATTGCTGGGACTTCCAGGCAGTAGCTTAAAAATTACAGGTGAGTAACTTAGTTGGTTCCTCAATTTTTATGTGTTTAAATTGATGTGTTTATGCCATGCAGAGATGAATGGAGGGCTTATGTGTACTTTGATTTTGATTGGTTCCGGACCATAGGTGTCCGAAGCATCGAGTACTTGATATCGAAGTGTAAATTGTGTGTAAAGCGGTAATTTATGTTAATTGAGACATATGCATGCATGCATAAAGACATGTTCAGATAATGACAGTTGTGACCGGAGCAGCCACTGTATTTCAAAGCTTAAAGCTCAACGCAACAGGGCTTTGAGCCCAACGTATTTCAGAGCCACAGGCTCACCGTATCAAGGCATTCAGGCCCAACGTATTTCAGAGCCACAGGCTCACCATATAATGCGCCTGTTACTAGGACAGATCAGGCGCACGGTCACAACACCGTAATAAAATGAAAAGTGTCACATTTGCATTGCATATGTGAATGATTAAATATGGGCTGTGTGAAAGGCGAAACGCCTTATATTTGTGAAATGATAACGTATGTGATATTCTGTGAATGTGTGGTAATGTGTAATTGAGAATGATATGACTGTTTGTGAAAATATGTAATTGCTTTATGAAATTCTGAATGTGTTAATGTGATGATCCGTACGCTATTTGCGTAATGCATGAATTGAGTGAACCATCGATGATAGTTTCTCATTGAGTTCGCAAACTCACCCAAAATTGCAACTATTTTTTAGGAATTGAAGAGTACCCCGTTAGACAAACGGGAGTATGCCTACTGCATGTAAGTCAGAGATTTGAGGTCAGAATCAGTTCACGTCTGCATTAGTGTCGTTCTGTCTTGTGTAAAATTGTATTTCTACATTTTTCGCATAATAGGGCTTTTATTTCAATGGGTCCCAATTGGCTAATACTGTAAGTGTAATGTGATTACCGAAATTGTTCAAGAGTAGCATTGGGCCCAAGTTTGCCTATGGATTTTTGTGCATATAATGGTTTAAATACTGTTGAGTGTCTGTTATGACTGAAATTGTGTATGATTGAAAATGTTTTCGTGTTAAATCGAACCCAAATCGTTTATTGACTTCCGTGCATACAATCGTTTTCAAAAAGAAAAATGTCATACTGAGTTTTCAGACTGTAATTGACTATTCTAGCATATCACCCTCATGAAGCACGGGCTTGGATATCACCCTCGATGTCGAGTTTGGGTCTTGCGGGAGTGGGATGCTACATTTGTGGTATCAGAGCCCAGAAGTACTATCTTATATGGGCTGTTTTTGAAATTTGGGTCAAGTTACATGCATTTAAGTCATGCCACGGCAGACAGTGACAACTGATCCCCAGTCTAGCATATGAGTCACATGCATGAGCATGTATCAATTGTTTAAGCGGTTAGAAATAGTGAGGAAAATGAAGATATGTTAGAATGTGATAATTGGAAGTTGTGGATATCTCGGAATAAGAAAAAGTGTATGATTCGATTTGACAAATGAAGATTAAGTGTATTGGTATTGGTGGATATTATGAAATTCAACATCAGAGTTATACTGGGTATATCCTTGAATGTGGGATAGATGTGAATATATAGTTGTGGATTGATAGAGGAAAATAAAGATATGTTAGAAATGGCAAAATTTCAAGTGTATAAACTGGATGAAAATAAAATGTTCTATGATCTAGAGAGGCCACAAGTGGGTTTGATTACTGTGATGAGAGTTATGAATAAGGGTTTATACCTTAAAGTCAGAATATATTAGTGGGAAATCAAGAATGATTATACATCTCTGATTTTGACTTGATTGTGAACATACATGGGTTTGATGAATAGTTGTTAAGGTTCAGTTGGTTTGCCTATGTGAACGCACATCTGATAATGGGGGCACCATGGCTAGTGAGTTAGTGGATAATTGCTAGCCATAGTTCTTATAGTTTAAAGTTCAATATGAGTTAGAATAAACAGTAAAAGTGCTGATAGTGATCAATTGAGAATAAATTGAGATTAATCCTCACGTAGGAGGACAGGTGCGAAAAGGGAAGTGTTGTCAAAAATCAAATGAGATCAAGGTGTCCTTAGCGTAAGTGACTAATTGATGAGTTGCCCTACATCTGTCTCTCGGTAAGATGTAATGATTTTGATGATATATACTTCACTGAATCTTATTAAAAAGGATGTTCTGATTATATGAATTATGGCATAAATTGATTTTCGTGGGATATCATGAATAGCTAAAATTGATTTCCTAAGGCATTGAGAATGGCTGACAAGAAATGTGACGACTGTTGATGATTAGGAATTCCATGAGCGGTATCGATGAAAGTAGTAAGAAATCTTCTTTCAAAGAAGAGTTTCCCTGAATTGGGTTAAGTCGATCAGATGATTCAATTGAAAAATTTATCAATGAAAGGACAAATCTGAGATAAATCTTAAATGAATTAAAAGTTATTATGGGAGTCCTAATCCTAGCGGAGACTCAAGCGTAAGAGATAGAATCTGCCACTGAGAAGTATGCACTATGTTAATGTAAAGAATCCGACTATGTACTAGGATTTTTGAACATTAAGGAGACTTTAATTGCGATTATGAGGAAAATATCGGTTCACGAATATTTTGTGTAAATATGTTCATGAAGTACCAATTGATATGATGAATGTGTTATCAACCCAAGTTGTAAAAATGGCAATAAATTGAATTATGTGAAGAAACTAGTGTAAAGGAACAGACGTCAGAACATGTCATTATGAAACTGAGAAATTCATAAGGGACTTTTTCCTCATTGGGGAAATCAAATACTTAAAGAGTTATGAAATCAATCATGGGTATAAGGAGTTTTGGGTTGTAATTGTCAGAGATAATAATGCCCCGACAGTGATATCTTCTGAAGAGTAAAGTGTCTCAATTGTGTTTAGATTGGATAGTGACTATGATCATTAATGATATTTTTGATGTGTATGAAAAGTGGAGAAAGATATTTTTGCATAGATGGGGAAATCTTTTATATCATGAAAGCTTTATAAAGGTGAATCTTAGCTTGATCAAATAAATTGTGGATGAATTAGTATTCAAACATGGCATTGGGAGACTTAATGACGATAGAGGTGATGATAAAATGCGAAATTGCAAGGGATATTTATATATGGGATTTGGAGTTATTTAGAACTAGTTGTATCTTTGGATTAAATCCGAAGTTGTTAAAGATTTTCTGGTCTTAACCTTTGCAAAAATATTTGAGGAAAAAAAATGTGAATCGTATGGCTGATGAATGTAAAAAGAGACTTTTGGAGAAATTTACAACTCGAGTATTGATCGTATCACTTTAATTGGGAGATTTTACAATATTTAACAAAGTGTCCCAGTAAAGGTTATGATGCAATCTGTTGAAATAATGTAAAGTAGTTCTATGTATATGGGGACAAGCATAACCTCAAGGGTTGCATTGTGATTGATGATTTGAAACTTGTTGTTCTAGGTATTACTTTGAAAATTTGGAGACGTTATTCGTATAGAAACGTTTTTGGATATATCTATGAATATGCAAATCGATAACGGTCAAGATATTTCGGAAGTTTGAAAGAATTGAAAAGGATTATGCGATTGAATATTTCAAAATTAAGCTAGTGATGCAATTTAATGTACTGAATAGAAAAGTCAATGAATGAAGATCACAATTTGGGCAATAAAGTTATTAAATCTAGTGTAATACTGAGTGCAAATTGTCGAGCTCGCAAGGAGCAAAAAGAAAGTATTATTAGCTATTGGATTTCCAAATCAGGTGTGTATAAAAAGAATTGACAAAGTCCAAATTGAGGATTTAGAATACGTAGACCTTATCGAGGAATTGAAAATGAATTCAGCTTTTGAGAGAATGATATTTATGACTGGATTAAGAAGTTTGTGTAATACCCACTAAAGAAACTATTAGAGAAAACGCAAGGAACAATCGAAGCTTTATGTTCTAGCAAAAGTACTTTGAAAGAGTAATTGAAGTTTTAGAAGGTAAAATCGAATGATTATATGTGTGAATAACCAACAGACTTGACTGCTAGAGACAAATGTAATTGGGAGTTCATTGGGATATGAGATTGATGTATAGTTCAGATTGATTGTGGGTATGACAATTGTTATATTGGTGACACCATTTGAATAGTGTATAAGGGGTCTTACAGCTAAAAAGGAGTCGTTCACCCCTATATTAAAGTGAACAAGGCCTAAGAATAGTCTAAGGCCATGATTGATTTGAGATAATGTTGATAAGTGAAATGAATCTGTAATAGGAGTTACGTAATCCAGGTTAATGGCAATGAGTCGAGTTGATTAATATTGAAGTTATAGAATCTTACGGGATTAGTGTTTTAACACTAAAGAGATGTAATCTAGTAAGCGATAAATGAAATACTTTGAAGTGTATCGCCTCGGCCAAGATGCACTTAGATGTAGATAAGGGTATAATTCGGGGAAACTAAATTTGTTATGAAGTGACCTCTATGTGACTGTGATGTGAATAGAATTATGGATTGGTAATTCAGTCTAAAACCTAAAAGATGATTCGGATTCACAAAGTGTTACATGGACAGGATTGGGAAATATTGTTATAATCCGATATATGTGTTATTGATCTTGAAAGTGAAGAATTGCGAGTTATCTTGAGAAGCAGTTAAGGCGGTGTAGAGTTTGAGAAAAGAAAAGGAGTGATTGGTATATTGATTTGATTAACTAACAGAAATTAATCATGTAGTGAATAAGTGGGAAACAATATGTAAGTAATCGAATCAATTCCCCTGTCTTCCTGATCAATCCTGTATGAAATTTCAAGGACGAAATTTTTATTAGGAGGGGAGAATTGTAACATCCCATCTCCGATAGGAAGGATAAATTGGTCCATTGGGTCAGGCTAGTAGTTAAATTTCATGATTTGATATGAGCATACATTTGGCCTCTAAATTTAGAGGAATTAGACATTTTTGCACATGCACATATAGGTAAATGCATTCATGACATTTCCCGGTAATTATGTGTGAATCTGATTTGTTTATGAATTCTGGGATAATTGTGTTGAAAATCTGAATTTGGAATGCTCTAGGAGTGATTTCAGTTGGTAGTGACCTTTAGCAAACTTTTCTGGAAAATTGGGAGTAAATGTCCGGACTGGAAATTTTTTGAGCGACGGACTGATTGACTGTATTGTACTGAAATAATTGTTCAATGGCAATGGAAAAATTAGACCCTTGATTTTAAGAATAAAAAAATATTTAGCCATTAGAATTTGGAGACGAATTGGACTGGAAATAAATTTGTAAAAAGAGAAAGAGATTTAAATGTATAGTGAGGAAAAAGACAAGTGGTATGATTCTATTGTTAAAAGAGAAACCCTTTAAAATACCTTAGGTTTTGAATTTGGCATAAATGCATTTTTTCTCCTCCATCCTAGGGCATGATCTTTTCTCCATCGATTGATTCTCTTTCCCTCCTCTTAGTGTGTGATCTTTTGTTACTTGCTTGTTTGCTTCCTCTTGTGCCAAGACCTAGCCTTAAACCCTAAAGAGAAGATGAAGATTTGTGAGATTTTGGGAGATGGCCGTGGGTTTTGGAGAGGGGTAACAAGTTTGAGAAGATTTTCGGGAGTTTAAGAGTGAGAGCTTGATTTGGTAAGTAAATGAATTATATGTTGTTTATTTGTTAGTTAAATGTATTGATGGGTTTAAATGTTAAAGAATGAAGTGTTTGAGGTTGAGTTATGGTTGATTTTAGAGAGAGAAATGGGAAAATTTAGTCGGAGAAGACGACCTGTGACCCGCACATCGCGGCGAGCGTGCGGGAGGTCACCGCGGCGACCAAATGAATTCCACGCTGCGGCGAGCTCCATTCTGATGCCGCGGCAGACCCAGATTTGTACGTTGCGGCGAGCTCTCCTCGCGCGTCGCGGCGAGCAACCCCATGACGCCGCGACGAGAGTTCCTTGGCCGCAGCGAGGACAATTTTTCTGAATTGATGCATTTTAGCTTTTAGGTCATAACAGATGATGTAAACCTCCAATTGGAGTGATTTTTGATTCGTTATGATTTAGAGAAAGAGGTCTACAATTGATATAAAGAAAGAAAGTCTGAATTCAGGTTTTTGAGATCTCAATTTGTGAATGAAAGTTGGGTTTAGATTACTATTACAACCTAAGAGTTGTTTCATGATTATTGGAGTATCTTTTTGGGATTGCTGACTTACATTCAATGCTTTTGAAGTCTATAATGGGTGAATTTGACCGAATGAATAGTAATTTTGGCTTTGAGGTCTTCTTTGAGAATAAGCGTATTGTCTGAATGTTATAATGTTTATAGAATGAAAAATTGGTTCGAGACAAAAGAAAGTAGAAATTGAGAAATAGCGTCGGGAAGGTCATGAACATGCATCGTACATTCTGTTAATTGTGACATATGCATCATTGAATTATTCTGATTGTGCATTTAGTAATGGCAAATTATTTGACTGTTATAGAGGTACCGATGGAACAATATTCCACGGATATTGCTGGGACTTTCAGGCAGTAGCTTGGAAGTTACAGGTGAGTAATCTAGTTGGTTCCTCAATTTTTATGTGTTTAAATTGATGCGTTTATGCCATGCAGAGATGAATGGAGGGCTTATGTGTACTTTGATTTTGATTGGTTCCAGACCATAGGTGTCCGAAGCATCGAGTACTTGATATCGAAGTGTAAATTGTGTGTAAAGCGGTAATTTCTGTGAATTGAGACATATGCATGCATGTATAAAGGCATGTTCAGATAATGACAGATTGTGGCCGAGGCGATACTGTATTTGAGCTTAAAGCTCAACGCAACAGGGCTTCGAGCTCAACGTATTTCAGAGCCACAGGCTCACCGTATCAGGACATTCAGGCCCAACGTATTTTAGAGCCACAGGCTCACCGTATATCGCCGTTCTTGGGACAAATCGGTCACAACACCGTAATAAAATGGAAAGTGTCACATGTGCATTGCATATCGAATGATTAAATGTGGGTATGTGAAAGGCGAGACGCCTTATATTTGTGAAATGATAATGTATGTGATATTCTGTGAATGTGTGGTAATGTGCAATTGAGAATGATATGACTGTTTGTGAAAATCTGTAATTGCTTTATGAAATTCTGAATTTGATAATGTGATGATCCGTACGCTATTTGCGTAATGCATGAATTGAGTGAATCATCGATGATAGTTTCTCATTGAGTTCGCAAACTCACCCAAAATTGTAACTATTTTTCAAGAATTGAAGAGTACCCCGTTAGACAAACGGGAGTATGCCTACTGCATGCAAGTCAGAGATTTGAGGTCAGGATCAGTTCACGTCTGCATTAGTGTCATTCTGTCTTGTGTAAAATTGTATTTCTACATTTTCCACAGAATAGGGCTTTTATTTCAGTGGGTCCCAATTGGCTAATACTGTAATTGTAATGTGATTACCGAAATTGTTCAAGAGTAGCATTGGGCCCAAGTTTGGCTATGGATTTTTGTGCATGTGATGGTTTAAATCTTTATTAAGTCTGCATTATGGTGAAATTGTGTATGATTGAAAATGTTTTCGTGTTAAATCGGACCCAAATCGTTTATTGACTTCCACGCATACAATCCTTTTCAAAAGGAAAAATGTCATACTGAGTTTTCGAAAAGTAATTGATTGTTCTAGCATACCACCCTCGTGAGGCACGGCTCCTGGATATCACCTTCGATGTCGAGTTTGGGTCTTCATGAGAGTGGATCTACATCAACAATCGCTTGATAAGGTAAATACCAAGTTACTTATTTGTGTGGCATGCTTGAATCCAAGTGACTCTTTTATGCTTTTGATAAGCAAAGTTGATTCGACTTCTTTGAATTTTACCCTTCCGATTTCTAAGGTAGATCTTATTACTCTTGGTGATCAACTTGATAATTATATTGTTGATATGCAATCGATGATCGATTTTCGATATTAAATGGGATTAGTGATCTTGCCAAGAAGTCGAAACAAAAAGGATGTTGTGTACCCTTTAGTGTTTTACTTGTGAGATTAGCTTTGATTTTGCCTATTGCTACTGCATCGGTGGAAAGAGCATTTTCTACAATGAAGATAGTGAAAAATCGCTTGCGCAATCGAATGGGAGATTCTTGGATGAATGATTGTTTGATCACATATATTGAGAAAGATATCTTCAATAGTATTGACAATGAGAAAATTTTACAGCGATATCATAATTTGAGGACTCGTAAGGAACGATTGTAATAGGTTATATGTAAGAAGCTCAAGACAATGATGTAATTTTTTATTTATCAAATATACAAATGTTTGTATTTTTTAATATTATAAGAGTACTTTAAATATTTTGCCCCCACTCAAAATAATTTCTGGATCTACCCCTATGTAGGGGTAAGATTGCGTACTATCGGACCTCCTCCGATCTTGTTTTATTGCGAAATTTCAAACTGAATAATGATGATGATGATGATGATAATACGAGTAAAAGTACAAGAATTTAATATTAGAATATTACCCACATAAAAACAAGCTAGAGTGCATTCCACGTTAGCTTCTGCTCTTCGTCTGACAGAACAAGTTGGAAACTAGAATTAGTTTGGGACTCTTCAAAGTAGCTAAGATGGGAAGAGACGGCCCACCAATGTGTGTCAGCTCGGATTCCGCGATTGGCTTGTTATTGTAACAATTAAGTTAAATTAAATCTTCTATTTTATAAAATTATAAAATTATTTTTTTATATCCACGTGTATATGAAAAGCAAAGGACAATCCTTGGAATGAAATGTGTAGCCTGAGTTGGCTTGGGCCGGCCCTTCTGATCTCCACCCAGAATCTGTCGCGCGTCCCTTGAGAAGTTGAGAAAGAGTACAGTCATGCTTTAAGATGCCTGTTGACCTATCTGACAGAAGTTCTGACAGTGTGACATTTCTTGTGCAAGTTACTAGGGAATTTCCAAAGAGGTGCCTATGCAACCAGCGATCTAAGCCTGTCGTCCCTTGAAGTGTGCTGGCTGATAAGATTCAGAATAGCTCAGCAGGGACAGGCAAATCACCATCCTATCTTCAGCAGGGCCAGGCAGTTACTCTTTCCGTGTACCCTACTCTCCATGTCCAAACTGGACAAACCAAGCAGTAGTTAATTCCACTTTGGGTGTACATGCAAAATTACTGCCTAACTCAAACGAATGGCCAAATACTAACCAAATTGAGTGCTCCCATCTAACGAGACTCCTAATGTAAATATGCAACATCCCGGACTTAAAAATAGAATTTAGTCTTGGAGTAAATAATTTAAAGATGTCATCTTATAATTAAAACTCTCCTAAAATACCTCATAGGTAATTAAAAAAAATAGAATTTAAACTTGTCCATAGGTCGACCGCAGGCGAGTCAGGTCAACTTAGTCTATTATATATATTTTTTTTAAAAAGTCAAGATGTCGTTTTTAAAAAAACGATTAAGCTACAGGCTGGCCCGACCTGACCATGGTCCGCTAATGAAATTGGCATACCAAATGTTACCATATTTTTACATACCTAGCATTTCCAACTATAACATTCTCTATTTAACACCTCATTATTCTAGTAATTACTGTTCACTTTATAAAAATATTGAGAGAGTTTCGTCTATATTTACTTAAAATCTCATGTAAGAAATTTCAATACACTTCTCATACACGTTACTCAATTATCCATCTTTATGTCAAACTCCTTGAAAATAATTTATCAATTCTTCAATACATTTCAACACATCTAAATCATATTTCATAAATAACTTTTCATGTATTCATATATAATTCACAATAAAATCATGTAAAATCCTCCACTTCTTTTTATGTACATGTCATAATCAAAATAAAATAAAAAATTTGTTGTACATCCACTTCCAAATCTTTATGCATCCTCTATATGACTATTATCTTATAGTAAATCCACGACAATTTTCTTTTAGGGGTGCTTGGTTTACAAAGGATAATAGGAATGGGAATAAGAATGAATATAGTGAGAAATGAGAATGAATATAATCATTATAATTATGATGGTTAGTTAAGATGAAGGAATGATTATCATTACATTTGATGGTGGTTAGTTTGTTAAAAATTATGAGAAATAAAATTTGTTAAAATTTGTTTTATATCAAATTTTAAATATATTTTAATTATTTATATTTTATGCACTCTATTTATAATGACGGAATATTTAAAATCAAGTATATTATGGTATTTCATTTCCAATAGCTCTTGAAGAAAAAAAATACTCAGTGTTTTCTTGCATCAATATATCATTAGTTACATAATATCCTCAAATATGGTTTAATGATCGAAAATATTGTACAATTTATCAACATAACCATAATATCCACCATTCTATAGCTATAGTAAAATTAAGTAATATAATTTAATACAATTTAGATTTCTCTAATAATGTAAATGATGTAAAATATCTATCGTATACACAATACTTGAATCAAAAGTCTTCAATTGATGCAAAATAACTAGTTAACACTACGACGATCACAAAAATTAATCTACAATCACAAACAAAGAAGAAATCAAGAATGAATTTTACTCCACATAATAATCTTCCATTTCACGTAATCAAGAAGCCTAACTAATGGATGAAGAAATGGCGGTATTAACATATGAACCATGAAACAAAATTACATTACTAAAAGATTACATTGACAATAGAGCGTGCTCAAAAGAAAAGGGAAAACCAAGGGCATGAATAAAAATAGTTTTGAGAAAAAAGTTGAATAATACATCATAAACCCTCAGTAAAGAATACATGTTCAACAAATTAAGTAATATGAAGAATAACAATATGGACGTCCAAAATGATGATTAATATGAAGAGAACTATTTTATATTATATAGGTAACTCAAATAAAGAATCTTTGGATAAAATTGACCATAAGGAGAACAAACGCATACCGAACCATTTATGGAGCTTGCCAAAAACTACTGATCATGCAACTGAAGCGATACCAAACTAAAGATTCAAACAAGACTAGAAGTTTTAGAAATGAAAAACCAAACAAGCAAAGGGGAAAATGAAAAGTAACAATAACTAAACATTTCAGAACAACACCAACCAGCATATAGATGAAGGCATATACATATATTGGACAGGACAAGCAAGCATATAGATGGCACCGTATGAGGCTCTTTATGGTATAAAGTGCAAAACACCCTTATATTGGACATAATTTAGCGAAAGAAAGATCGTGGGTCCAGAATTAATAAAAAATTTGAGGATAAGGTGAAAATTATAAAGGAAAGGTTGAAAGCTACTTCTGATCACCAAAAATCATATGTAGATTTGAAGAGAAAGGACGCTGAATATGTTGTTAGTGACAAGTTTTTCTTAAAAGCCTCACAATGGAAGAAAATGTTTCGATTTAGTAAGAAAGGTAAGGTAAGCCCTAGATTCATTAGTCCATTTGAGATCATTGAGCGTGTGGGATCAGTAGCCTACAGATTAGCATTGCCATAGGATATGGAAAAGATTCATGATGTCTTCCATGTGTCTATGTTAAGAAAATATCGGTTTGATCTATCACACATTATAAATCTGGAAGATATTGAAATATAACCAAATCTAACTTATGAAAAGAAGCCGATGAAGATTCTAGCAAAAGATACAAAACAACCAAGGAACAAGATGGATCTACTGGAGAAAGTACTATAGACGAACCACGAGGTCGAGGATGTTACATGGGAACCAGAAGAAACCATGAAAAAGTCTTATCCACGACTATTTGACACAGGTAAATTTCGAGGACGAAATTTTAATTTAGAGGGGAAGAATTGTATCGCCCAAAAAATCTTGATTTCATGAATAACACTTTTTGGGTCGTGAATAGTATATCCTAAGGTGAATAGTGACACTTGGGATCCAAATTGCATTTTTTTAATTTGACATCAGATAGTTTTGTTCAAAGACAACCCGAGGATCAAATTAGAGCTCCAAATGAGTCCGTTTTAAGGGTTTGACCAAGAGTTGACTAGTGGTCGAAGTTTGATCCGAGAAAGGGTGAAAGTCAAACCCAAAACTATTAACAAAAATAAATGATATTAATTAAGGTCTTTATGTGAGATTGATATTTTTCTTATGAGTATTTTTTATTGAGGAAAAAAGAAAGAATGGATTAAAAAGGTTACTTTTTGAAAAAAGAATTGGAAAACATTTAATGAGGGACCACACGACATTTTTATCAACATCACATTCTCTTCTTCTCCAAAACATTGCTGAGAATACCTCCCTCTTTTCTTCTCCATGTTTCTTTCATTTCTTACATTTTCAAGCCAATTTTCTTTAGTTTTAACCCTTAAATCTCCTATTCAACACTAAATCATCAACCTAGGGTCCCTAAACTCACCATATCAACAACAAAAAATGGAAAAGATGAAGAAAAAGTATATGGGTGGTTTTGATGAATAGTACCCGAAAATTTATAAGGTGAGTTAATGGAGTTCTAATTATTTTTAGTATATGATTGCATGCATTAGTGAGTCAAATGCATGAAGTTGAATTTGTTATGCAATATTATAAAGATAAAGAAGATAAATTGAAGGAGAGAGAGAAAGAGAAGAGAAGGAATAAGGAATTGATGATAAAATTGAAGTTTATGGAAGTTTAATTTGAAGATTTGGATATCAATTTGGTATGTGTTTTGCAATTCTACTTTTCCTAAAATTTTGTGTATTAGGTAGTTTAGGGTTCTTGAGTAAAATTGGGGTTTATGAAATTGTTATTAAAAATATTGAATTGGAGGTTAAATAAAGTAGTATATGTGATTAATTGAGATTTTAGACTTATAATTTGTATTTTCCTAAATTGACGTACATTATGTTTAAATTGAGAAACTTGATATGTATGTTATTTTGTCTAATTTGTTAGTTGAATATGTCTTGAATATTGAATAAAATAAATTAAAACCAATAATCGAAAAAATGACATTTGCTTTGGTCGAATATGGAATAGTTTGAATTGGCTATTATGAGTGATTATCATTAAATTTCAATGGAATTTAATTAGATTTGCCATAGTAAAATAGATAAGAATTGGAGGAAAGTGATAAGATTGGCATGCTAATTAAAGAGTTAGCGATCTTGCATCATTGTAGCGCCCCACACGGTAGGTACACATTGGGACGCTTGGGTCGAGTGGATTAAGCGCATATCTCACGATAAGGAAGTGCTACTACTGAAAACAATCTCTAAACACTCGCATGGCATCAATACACTAAATTCCACAATATGAAAATCACTGAAATTTAAAACCATAATAATCATTCATTTATAACATCAATCCCAAAATATAGACCGGTCTATCGGTTCCTACAAAGCTAAATACATCTCAAAAGGAAACCGATACAAACGTCTATACTAAGTCATCCCAAAATAATGTTCCCCGAAAAGAAGTCACCCCAATGTGGCCGACCCATGATCCATCGCCGCCTTTGATCACGAACACTCACTGCGAAGCGTCTATCCGGGAGCTAGAGTCCTACCGATCTTTGTCTGAAAATATATTGCAATGTTGGGTGAGTTTGCGAACTCAATGAGAAACCATCATTGATGGTTCATCCAACACATGCATATACATATACTATATCTCAAATTACACTTTAACGCTTTATAAATACTATTCACAATTTACATTATATTATATCACACTTGATATCACAATGCGCACTTTACCTTTATCACATAATTCTCACATTACACTTCACAATTTACACAATTACAATATCACATATCAATCCACATTTTTCGTATGTCACTCGCATTCTCCATCACACTATACACTCAGATGCATCACGATACAAAGTCTCTTGTTATGACATTGTTGTGACTGAGCATTTATATTCACATTTTTGGCAAGTAGGAGGCCCTCGGGGTATGCACTACGCCCACTCACTTTAGGGATAGGAGAGCCCTCCGGGTATGCACTATTCCTTTTCACATGATCACAATTTAGGCAAGTAGGAGAGCCCTGCGGGTATGCACTCTTCTTGGATTTGACTCTAGCCCTCTCATTTGATAATCGAGCTCAAAGCTCAATCACTTGTCTCTAGTCACAACGGTAAATTTTACCGCTCATATCATGCTAGGCATGCGCTCACACTTACACAATCACTAGCACATTTATCTCACTTCACTCACTTGTCACAATCGAGCTCTTATTCACAATTATATACACCGATTCTCATTCACATGAATTTACATTTATGTAGATCACACTTGGTACAATCACTAACACTTATCGCATTTAGCTCATTCACTTCACATGTATATCACTCACCTTTACACTTAATTTATACATATTCACAGCACATATAATCACTTAAAAGTCGAGGAACCAACTAGGTTACTCACAGTAACTTCCGAACTACTGCTGGAAGTCCCAGCAATATCCGTAGTCGGCGATCCAACGGAGCCTCTAAAACAATCAAACAATTTCTCATCACTAGGTGCTCAATTAAAGATATTCAATAATGCACATGTCTTTAATTCAAACTTGTATGATGCATGTTCATGATTCTACCGCACTAAACCCAATTCGCTATCGCTCACTTTACAACCAAAATTCACTATTCACTAGGTCAATAGCATTCCCTTTAATTCAATTTCACTCACTCAAACTCTAATCATACTCCGCTAGTTACAACGTAACTCTTTGGTCACATTAGAAACTATAATGGACTCTCTTTCGATACTTGCAATCCCGTAAATCAAAATTCAAACTCTCAATCTTTATCACAATGATAGACCTCTTTCTCTAGTTCATAACGAATCAAGTATCACCTTAATTGGAATACCATAAACCAAGATATCATCACATCATCAAACATGTTCAATTAAAACATCTAGTTCATGTTCCCTCCACCAATACCCTTACTTTGACTCACTTAATCATTTCCAATTTAATACTAAAACCCATAAATTGTTTGTGGAGAGATTAAGAAATGTGTTAGGAATCCAATGCTTCAAGAATCAGGTCATTTGGAGTTCTATAACTCAAGTTATCCTCAAAACAACGATCTATGCACGATTTGCTTTCCTTCCGTCGATTTTTGCTTGGTGGTTTTCGCTTCAGCTGATTTTTGCTTCAGCTGATTTTTGCTTCAGCTGATTTTCGCTTCAGCTGATTTTTGCTTCAGCTGGTTTTCCTTCAGCTGGTTTCGCTTCACTGGTTTTAACTTCAATGATTTTTCCTTCCTTCTAATTTTTGCTTCACTGATTTTTTTCGCGAACATGTCCACTTATATAGATCATATCTTTTGACTCGATATCCAAATTGGACAAACTTGACATCTATCTCATAGAAAAAGAAAGATCTACAACTTTCAAGAAGGAAATTTTGTCTAAATCTATCGATATCACGTCCATATCGTCTGCTTTTGCTTCAGCTGATTTTCCTTCACTGATTTTCGCTTCAAATGATTTTCCTTTCACTGGTTTTAAGCTTCGAACATGTCCACTTATATAGATCATATCTTTTGACTCCAATATCCAAATTGGACAAACTTGACATCTATCTCATAGAAAAGAAAGATCTACAACTTTCAAGAAGGAAATTTTGTCTAAATCTATCGATATCACGTCCATATCGTCTGCTTTTGCTTCAGCTGATTTTCGCTTCAGCTGATTTTCCTTTCAGCTGGTTTTCGCTTCAGAACATGTCCACTTATATAGATCATATCTTTTGACTCCAATATCCAAATTGGACAAACTTGACATCTATCTCATAGAAAAGAAAGATCTACAACTTTCAAGAAGGAAATTTTGTCTAAATCTATCGATATCACGTCCATATCGTCTGCTTTTGCTTCAGCTGATTTTCCTTCAGCTGATTTTCGCTTCAGCTGATTTTCCTTTCAGCTGGTTTCACTTCGAACATGTCCACTTATATAGATCATATCTTTTGACTCCGATATCCAAATTGAACAAACTTGACATCTATCTCATAGAGAAAGAAAGATCTACAACTTTCAAGACGGAAATTTTGTCTAAATCTATCGATATCACGTCCATATCGTCTGCTTTTGCTTCAGCTGATTTTCCTTCAGCTGATTTTCGCTTCAGCTGATTTTCCTTTCAGCTGGTTTTCGCTTCAGAACATGTCCACTTATATAGATCATATCTTTTGACTCAATATCCAAATTGGACAAACTTGACATCTATCTCATAGAAAAGAACGATCTACAACTTTCAAGAAGGAAATTTTGTCTAAATCTATCGATATCACGTCCATATCGTCTGCTTTTGCTTCAGCTGATTTTCCTTCAGCTGATTTTCGCTTCAGCTGATTTTCCTTTCAGCTGGTTTTCGCTTCAGAACATGTCCACTTATATAGATCATATCTTTTGACTCCGATATCCAAATTGGACAAACTTGACATCTATCTCATAGAGAAAAGAAAGATCTACAACTTTCAAGAAGGAAATTTTGTCTAAATCTATCGATATCATGTCCATATCGTCTGCTTTTGCTTCAGCTGATTTTCCTTCAGCTGATTTTAAGCTTCAAATGATTTTCCTTTCAGCTGGTTTTTGCTTCAGAACATGTCCACTTATATAGATCATATCTTTTGACTCCAATATCCAAATTGGACAAACTTGACATCTATCTCATAGAAAAAAGAAAGATCTACAACTTTCAAGAAGGAAATTTTGTCTAAATCTATCGATATCACGTCCATATCGTCTGCTTTTTCTTCAACTGATTTTCCTTCACTGATTTTCCTTTCAGGACATATCACGAACACTAAAAGTTTTCTCAACCACTCATTTAACACTATAACAGAATTTATTCCTCCCCAACTACCCAGGATTTATGAACAAACACATGAAATACATCTTTCCATGAAAACGACAGAAATCTCTCAACTTTATTTCATAAATCTCTAACAATGAGGGGGTTTCTCTAACACTTACTGTTGAGAACTCAAACAGATCTTCAAGCTCTAAACTCCACACGAAAAGATCGACTTATGGATTCTCCTTAGAGTCGACAACACCAAAGGTAGAAAGGTTGGTGAAAGAAAGAAAGAACACCAAAGTCCCTTAGAAGATAATTTGGGTAGGAAAACTCTATGTCTCCTAGAGAAAAGTTTTGGAAGAAAATGAATAAAGAAGGCTTGGACAAGACTTAACCCATCACCCTCGAGGAATAGTGACCACCTACTCCTAGCTAGGGTACAAAGTCCAAGTACACATGTCACTTTCTTAATGAATAAACTATAACTTAGTTACTTTTGAACTAACTCCATTTAGTTCTCCCCTTTCCAATATAACCAAACTATCTCCAACACTTCATTTAATTAATTCTTGCTCCCAACTATAAATATATCTTCCAATACACCATAAATTTACCAGCATATACAAATACAATAATTTCACCAAAATTCATAATCGTAAGATTTCATTAACCCAATTATTTCAACATTTTAAATAATCACAATTCACAAAATCATCTCAATTACACTTTTCCAAACACAATCACTATCAAATGCCTAACAATCATGAATACATGTCACTATGTATATGCATGTGCAAAATGATCTATCTCTAAAATCGAGGCCACAAAACACTCGATCACAAATTAAGCACTAACAACTCTACACTCATAACACGATGCTCATCGCATCGGTAGCGGATCTACAATTCTCCCTCCTAAAAGAAAATTTCGTCCGAAATTTCATACCGACCGGTCGAACAGATGAGGTACGCCTCCTCGTGCTCCTCGGTCTCCCAAGTTGCCTCCTCGAAGAATGGTTCTTCCATAGGACTTTCACCAATGGAATCACCCCGCTCCTCAATTGCTTGACCCGCGATCCGATAATCAGATCGGCTCCTCAATATAACTCATATCACTTGCTATCTCAATCTCTTGAGCCGGAATCACATCGCGACGGTGCGAGCGGTATCTCCGAGCATACTCACATGAAAAACATCGTAACCGGGACATCTCACTAGGCAACGCCAATCTATAGGCTAATGGTCCAATCCTCTCGGTAATCTCATACGGGCCGATATAACGGACTCAACTTGCCTTACGGCCAAACCTCGAACTCCTCTCTAAGGAGACACTCGAAGGAACACTCTATCACCCACAAAGATACTCTATCTCTCGTCGATCTTGATCCACATAACTCTTACATCTATCACGAGCCGCCTTAATGCGACTCTAATCACTCTCCGTTATCCACGTATCTGGATCATTCGGGGCCTCAAGCATCCTCACACCCTCTTCATCCCAAAGTAAAGAGGTGATCACGCACTACCGCCATACAAGGCCTCATACGGTGCCATCCCAATACTGCTCTGGTACTGATTATTGTACGCAAACTCAATCAGAGCCAAGTATTGATCCCAAGCACCTTTGAACTCTAATACACAAGCTCTCAGCATATCCTCAACAGTCTTGATAGTCCTCTCACTCTGCCCATCCATGCGAGGATGAAACGTCATCTAAAGTTCACCTCGAACCCAATGACGATCGCAGGCTCCTCCGAACCTCAAGTAAATCAGGGATCCCGATCGAGACACTATAGACCTTTGGGACCCCATGCGATCGCACAATCTACATCACATACTTCGAGCCAATTGATCGAGAGTATTGTTCTCTCATGCCTTGGCAAGAAATGAGCCGACTTGGTCAATCGGTCCACTATGACCCAGATCGCATCATCTTTGCCTCGGCGTCCTCAGCAACCCCATAATAAAATCCATAGTGATTCGCTCCCACTTCCACTCCGGAATGGGCAGCGAATGCAACTTACCCATGGGCCTGGTGCTCGGCCTTAACTCGCTGCACGTCAAACATCGAGAAACAAACTCGCCACTTGTCTCTTCATACACGCCACCAAAATGCAACGAGTATTATACATCTTGGTGACTCAGGGTGCATCGCATAAGCGGCTACATCGCCTCTTCTAAAATCTCTTGTCTCACTCACCCACATTAGGCACACACAATCTCGACCCATCCAAAGAGTCCCATCTCTCAACTCAAATTCAGCATCAACCACCGCCCGACTCTATCCATCAATCTCACTAACACTGGGTCCCGATCCTCGAATCGCCGGATCCGATCCTGCAACATCGGTCTCAATCTCGTAGTAGTGTCAAGGCTCCATCTGAGCCAAATCCATCTGCACATTAAGTGCTCTCAATCAACTAGGCACGGCAACCTCGACACTGAATCTGAGCTACACTACCATGCGATCTCCTACTCGAGGCATCGGCCACCACATTGGCCTTCCCCAGGTGGTACTCAATAGTCAGATCGTAATCCTTCAACAACTCAGTCCATCTCCTCCATCTCCGATTCAACTCTCGACTCAGCAGATACCTCAAGCTTTTATGATCCGTGAAGATCTGGAACATCTCCCATACAAGTAATGTCTCCAGATCTTGAGGCAAACACAACTGCAGCCCAACTCTAAATCATGACTTTGGTAATTCCTCTCATTGAGACCTCAACTGTCTCGAGGCATACGCTATCACTCTACCATCTTTGCATCAAGACACAACCCAAACCTAACTGCGACGCATCATTTGAATACCACATATCCTCCGGACCCTGATGGCAACGCCAACACTGGTGCCGTAGTCAAACGCTGCCTGAGCTCCTCAAAGCTCCTCTGACACTCATCTGTCCATCGGAAAACCACACTCTTCCTCAGAAGTTTCGTCAAAGGGGCCGAGATCACTGAGAACCCCTCGACAAACCTCCGGTAATATCCTGCTAGTCCGAGGAAACTCCTCAACTCTGACACGTTCCTCGGAACCTCCCAACTCTGCACTGCCTCAATCTTGTGAGGATCCACTCGGATACCCTCACCGGACACTATGTGTCCTAGGAACACCACCTCATCAAGCCAGAATTCACATTTCGCAAATTTGGCATACAACTGCCTCTCTCTCATAATCTGCAATACAGTCCTCAGATGCTCCGCATGCTCCTCTCTGGACCTCGAATACACTAGGATATCGTCAATAAACACAATCACAAACTGATCAAGTAAAGGCTGAAAGACCTTATTCATCAAGAGCCATGAAGGCTGCCGGTATTAGTCAACCCAAACGGCATCACTAAAACTCGAAATGCCCATACCTACTCTGAACGCACTCTTGGGCATATCGGCCTCCGCTATCCTCAACTGATAATACCCTGATTTCAAGTCTAACTTAGTAAACACTCGAGCTCCCTGCAACTGATCAAATAAATCATCGATCCTAGGCAGTGGGTACTTATTCTTGACAGTAACCCGATTAAGCTGCCTATAATCGATACACAACCTCAATGTCCCATCTTTCTTCTTCACAAACAACACTGGAGCTCCCAGTGAAACACTGGGTCTAATGAACCCTTATCTAATAACTCTGCAATCGAGCCTTAAGCTCCCTCGGTTCCACCGGTGCCATCCTATATGGAGGAATAGATATAGAGCTGCACGGTACACGGCGGTCTATCCCAAACTCGTCTCCGATCCGTGCAAAACCCAGAACTCATCGGGAACACATCCGAAACTCCCGATCACGGGGACATCCTCTAATCTGCTCGACTCTAGAATCGATCACATGGGCCAAATAGGCCTCACATCCTCTCTGCATCAATCTCGTGGCACTCATAAAAGAAATCATCCTAGCTGGCACTGCCTGACTAATACCTCGAAAAACAGCTCTCGGCTGACCAGGAGATTCCAACACAACCTCCTTGGTATAACAATCCATCACAGCTCTATGGGCAGTAAGCCAGTCCATACCTAGGATCACATCAATCTCTCTCAAGGATAGCACTATGAGATCTGCACTCAACTCTGCCTGATCAATCACTATCACACATCCCTTACAGACCTCTCCCAACACTGTCGTACTACCTAGAGGTGTACTCACCTCTAGCCCACACTGCAATCTCTCTTTATCACAATGTAATCTACATGCCACATGCGGTGCAATAAATGAATGAGTGGATCCAGGATCCATCAATGCATATGCTTCAAAACCAGAAATTAGAAGCATACCCGCAACAACATCTGGAGACTCCTGAGCCTCCTGCCGAGTCATAGCATAGACTCGGCACAGGACCGCCTTGCCACGCTCCGTCCCTCGATCTCACCATCCCTCTGCTCGGCCTCGGCCTCTGCCTCGGCCTCTGAACCCTGATCCACCTCCACGGCTCTGCTGCACCGTGGTCGCACTGCCAGATCTACCCGTCATAGCAGACTGGGCCTCCACAGTGAAAGGACACTCTCGGGGCTGGTGGTCCATTGAACCACACTTGAGACAAGCTCCAGTAGCCCTCCAGCACTCTCCACTATGCCTCCTCTCGCAGAACTCACACATGGAATACTCATCCCCGAGCCTCTAGCACCACTACTGGCCGCCATCAAACCAGGTCGAGAAAATCGCCTCTCTGCCTAAATCGCTGCTGCCTCGCAGACGACACGAAAGTCCTGGCTTGGCGCTTACTAGATCCTCTACTCTCACTGCCCTGACTACCGCTCGGTCTTTTGCCATCGGGGCCTCGACCGGACTCGGCTCGTCTCGTCTCGGTCGCTTCAACTCTCACCGCAACGCCTCAATCAATAAAGGAATCCATATCCGCTCACAGCTGGCAGGGAGCGGATCTCAAAATTGAGTCCACCCTCAAACTTCACGCATCTGTCTGACTACAGGCGACCACGTAAGAGGCATATCCCACTAACTCATTAAATGAACCTCATAATCCGCCATCGACATCCGCCTTTGTCTCACCAAGAAATTCTCTGCATCTTCATCTCTAGATAATCCTTGGGCATGAAATTATCTCTGAATGCCCGCAGAAATCATCCCAAGTCAATAAGCAGGCTGGAAGAACCGCCTTTAATGTCTTCCACCAACGGTAAGCCGACCTCAAGCAATGACATGCGATAGTCAAACGCTCCTCGCATCACAACTCATCGATCCAGACTCTCTCGTCCTCTCTAACCATCCTCACCTCTGCGCAGGCTCCAGACGCCATAAAGTCAACCTCCGCCTTGCGCAATTATCGAACCTCCGCTCCGTCTCACGGAACTCGGGAGGCAACTCATCGAGAATGAGGCATAGGGACTCTCTAGCTCCCACGGATCCTAGGTCACCGGTTGATCCACTTGATCCCCAAGAACGGATGACCTACAACACATAAGAATTCGATCAATTCTCTTTTTTTTTTTGACCAAATTGGGCCTAAAACACACTATACCCAAAAGATGTCAAACCATGCTCGATACCACCTAATGTAGCGCCCCTCACCGCAGGTACACATTGGGGCGCCTGTGGGTCGCTCCGACGATATCCCACGATAAGGAAGTGCTACTACGAAAACAATCTCTAAACACTCGCGTGGCATCAATACACTAAATTCCACAATATGAAAATCACTTTGAAATTTAAAACCATAATAATCATTCATTTATAACATCAATCCCAAAATATAGACCGATCTATCGGTTCCCTACAAAGCTAAATACATCTCAAAGGGAAACCGATACAAACGTCTGCATTTAAGTCATCCCAAAACAATGTTCCCAAAGAAGTCACCCCAATGACCGAGGCCTATGATCCATCGCGCCTCTTGATCACGAACACTCACTTTGCGAAACGTCTATCCCGGAGCTAGAATCCTACCGACGCCGTCTGAAAAATATATTGCAATGTTGGGTGAGTTTATAAACTCAATGAGAAACCATCATTGATGGTTCATCCAACACATGCATATACATATACTATATCTCAAATTACACTTTAACGCTTTATAAATACTATTCACAATTTACACATTATATTATATCACACGCAATATCACAATGCGCACTTTACACTTTATCACATAATTCTCACATTACACTTCACAATTTACACAATTACAATATCACATATCAATCCACATTTTTCAGTATGTCACTCGCATTCTCCATCACACTATACACTCGGATGCATATGTATACAAAGTCTCTTGTTATGACATTGTTGTGACTGAGCATTTATATTCACATTTTGGCAAGTAGGAGAACCCTCGTGGTATGCACTTCGCCCACTCACTTTAGGGATAGGAGAGCCTCCGGGTATGCACTATTCCTTTTCACAATGATCACAATTTAGGCAAGTAGGAGAGCCCTCTGGGTATGCACTACTGCCGATTTGGCTCTAGGCCCTCTCACTGATAATCGAGCTCAAAGCTCTGAATCACTGTGCTCTAGTCACAACGGTAAATTTTACCACTCATATCATGCTAGGCATGCGCTCACACTTACACAAATCACTAGCACATTTATCTCACTTCACTCACTTGTCACAATCGAGAGCTCTTATTCACAATTATATACACCGATTCTCATTCACATGAATTTACATTTATGTAGATCACACTTAGTACAATCACTAACACTTATCGCATTTAGCTCATTCACTTCACATGTATATCACTCACCTTTACACTTAATTTATACATATTCACAGACATATAATCACTTAAAAGTCGAGGAACCAACTAGGTTACTCACCTGTAACTTCCGAACTCTACGCTGGAAGTCCCAGCAATATTCGTGGTCGACGATCCAACGGAGCCTCTAAAACAATCAAACAATTTCTCATCACTAGGTGCTCAATTAAAGATATTCAATAATGCACATGTCTTTAATTCAAACTTGTATGATGCATGTTCATGATTCTACCAAGGCACTAAACCCAATTCGCTATCGCTCACTTTACAACCAAAATTCACTATTCACTAGGTCAATAGCATTCCCTTTAATTCAATTTCACTCACTCAAACTCTAATCATACTCCGCTAGTTACAACGTAACTCTTTGGTCACATTAAACTATAATGGACTCTCTTTCGATACTTGCAATCCCGTAAATCAAAATTCAAACTCTCAATCTTTATCACAATGATAGACCTCTTTCTCTAGTTCATAACGAATCAAGTATCACCTTAATTGGAATACCATAGACCAAGATATCATCACATCAACAAAACATGTTCAAGAAAACATCTAGTTCATGTTCCTCCACCAATACCCTTACTTTGACTCACTTAATCATTTCCAATTTAATACTAAAACCCATAAATTGTTTGTGGAGAGATTAAGAAATGTGTTAGGAATCCAATGCTTCAAGAATCAGGTCATTTGGAGTTCTATAACTCAAGTTATCCTCAAAACACTGATCTATGCACGATCGCTTTCCTTCCGTCGATTTTTGCTTCAATGGTTTTCGCTTCACTGATTTTTGCTTCAGCTGATTTTTGCTTCAGCTGATTTTCGCTTCAGCTGATTTTTGCTTCAGCTGGTTTTCCTTCAGCTGGTTTTCGCTTCACTGGTTTTCGCTTCACTGGTTTTCGCTTCACTGATTTTCCTTCCTTCGATTTTTGCTTCACTGATTTTTTTCTTCGCCAGAACATGTCCACTTATATAGATCATATCTTTGACTCCGATATCCAAATTGGACAAACTTGACATCTATCTCATAGAGAAAAGAAAGATCTACAACTTTCAAGAAGGAAATTTTGTCTAAATCTATCGATATCACGTCCATATCGTCTGCTTTTTGCTTCAGCTGATTTTCCTTCAGCTGATTTTCGCTTCAGCTGATTTTCCTTTCACTGGTTTTCGCTTCGAACATGTCCACTTATATAGATCATATCTTTTGACTCCAATATCCAAATTGGACAAACTTGACATCTATCTCATAGAGAAAAGAAAGATCTACAACTTTCAAGAGGAAATTTTGTCTAAATCTATCGATATCACGTCCATATCGTCTGCTTTTGCTTCAGCTGATTTTCCTTCACTGATTTTCGCTTCAGCTGATTTTCCTTTCAGCTGGTTTTCGCTTCAGAACATGTCCACTTATATAGATCATATCTTTTGACTCCGATATCCAAATTGGACAAACTTGACATCTATCTCATAGAGAAAAGAAAGATCTACAACTTTCAAGAAGGAAATTTTGTCTAAATCTATCGATATCACGTCCATATCGTCTGCTTTTGCTTCAGCTGATTTTCCTTCAGCTGATTTTCGCTTCAGCTGATTTTCCTTTCACTGGTTTTCGCTTCAGAACATGTCCACTTATATAGATCATATCTTTTGACTCCAATATCCAAATTGGACAAACTTGACATCTATCTCATAGAGAAAAGAAAGATCTACAACTTTCAAGAAGGAAATTTTGTCTAAATCTATCGATATCACGTCCATATCGTCTGCTTTTTCTTCAGCTGATTTTCCTTTCCAGGACATATCACCGAACACTAAAAGTTTTCTCAACCACTCATTTAACACTATAACAGAATTTATTCCTCCCCAACTACCCAGGATTTATGAACAAACACATGAAATACATCTTTCCATGAAAACGACAGAAATCTCTCAACTTTATTTCATAAATCTCTAACAGCAAGGGGGGTTTCTCTAACACTTACCTGTTGAGAACTCAAACAGATCTTCAAGCTCTAAACTCCACACGAAAAGATCAGCTTATGGATTCTCCTTAGAGTCGACAACACCAAAGGTAGAAAAGGTTGGTGAAAGAAAGAAAGAACACCAAAGTCCCTTAGAAGATAATTTGGGTAGGAAAGCTCTATGTCTCCGGAGAAAAGTTTTGGAAGAAAATGAATAAAGAAGGCTTGGACAAGACTTAACCCATCAGCCCTCAAGGAATAGTGACCACCTACTCCTAGCTAGGTACAAAGTCCAAGTACACATGTCACTTTCTTAATGAATAAACTATAACTTAGTTACTTTTGAACTAACTCCATTTAGTTCTCCCTTCCAATATAACCAAACTATCTCCAACACTTCATTTAATTAATTCTTGCTCCCAACTATAAATATATCTTCCAATACACCATAAATTTACCAGCATATACAAATACAATAATTTCACCAAAATTCATAATCGCAAGATTTCATTAACCCAATTATTTCAACATTTTAAATAATCACAATTCACAAAATCATCTTAATTACACTTTTCCAAACACAATCACTATCAAATGCCGGAACAATCATGAATACATGTCACTATGTATATGCATGTGCAAAATGATCTATCTCTCTAAAATCAGAGGCCACAAAACACTCGATCACAAATTAAGCACTAACAACTCTACACTCATAACACGATGCTCATCGCATCGGTAACGGGATGCTACAATCATGATATATGTTATCAGACTGTATAGCTCCTAGAACTTGGTTTTAATACAAGATATTTGATTTGGGTTATGAACTGCATGGCTTTGAGAGCTCAGTTCCAATTTGAATGAATATAAAAAAAATGAATCGTATGGTTTTGAGAACCCAATCTTGTATTTTTAAAATCCTACTTATCCAACTCGATGATACAATTCCGATGGATTTTACTTTGGAGCAATTATAGAAAGTAGATAAATGCATGATTAATGATCAAAGAACTTCAAGTGAAAGTAGTAATTAAATTGTACAATTTATTCATCATTGTGTAATTAGATACTAATTATTTAAATAGATACATGCTTGTGTTTTATAATTTGATTTTTAAATGTTTATTTATGCTTAGAAATAAATGGAGATATTTATATGTGAAAATACGATATATATTATGCATCTTTTGGTTGAATGAATTGAATTGAGTGAGAATTGAATTACTTGAACACCATTAAACCTATAGCTTAGCGTGTGAATTTTCTTTCTGCGCGTAGATTTTGAAAAGAATTAGAAGAAAGTTGTGGTGGATCTACTATAAGACAAAAGTCACATAGAGGACCTCGAAAGATTTGGAGGTGGATGTATTACAAATTTTCATTTTGTCTTTTGTTTTAGTATGTACATATAAAGAAGTGAAGGATCTTACAGGATTTTATTGTGAATTATATATGAATAAATGAAAGTTATGTATGAAATTTGGTTTAGATGTGTTGAAATGTATTGGAAGATAAGTAAATTATTTTGTCAAGGAGTCTGACATGAAGATGGATAGTTGAGTAACATGCATGAGAAGTAGATTGAAATTTCTTGTAAGAGGTTTTAAGTAAATATAGAAAAAAAAAACTCTATCAAAATTTTATAAAGTGAATATTAGTTGCTAGATTAATGAGGTTTTAAATAAAAAATGTCGTTGTTTGAAGTATTAGGTAATTAAGAATACGGTAACACTCGGTGTACCGATTTCATTATCAGGTATGGGTTGTTACAAAAATCATATGTATATCAAATTTTCAAATTCAACATATTTTTGTTAATTGGGAAAATACAAATTAAAGTCCAAAATCCAAATTAATCACATATACTACTTCATTTACAATCCAATTAAATATTGTTTAACAACAATTTCATAAATTTTCAAATTTACTTAAGAACCTTAAATTACGTAATGCACAATTTTTACAGAAAAATATAATTGCAAGAACACATTCTAAATTGATGTCAAATTCTTCAAATTAAGCTTCCATCAACTTTAATTTTACCAACAATTCCTTATTCATTCTCATTCTCATTCTCTCTCTCCTTCAATTCCTCTTCTTTATCTTCATAATATTGCATAAACATTCAATTTCATGTATTTTATTCATCAATGCATGCAACTACTCCAAAATCATATACTAAAAAAAAATCAAAACTCCATTAACTTACCTTATAATTTTTTTTGGTACTGTTAATCAAGAACACCCATATACTTTTTCTTCATCTTTTCCCAAACTTTTTGTTGATATGGTGAGTTTAGAGACCCTAGGTTGATGATTTAGTGTTTAATAGGTGATTTGGGGGTTAAAAATAAAGAAAGTTGAAAAGGAAGAGGCTTGTTCTCGGTTATCTTTGGTGAAGAAAAGAGTGTTAGGTGGCAATTAATGTCATGTGATCCTTTAATAACTTTTTCCCTTTTTGGATTAAAAAAAATCTAAATTTAACTTTTAATTCATTCTTTTATTTTTCTTAATAAAAATACTTGTAAGAAAAATATTAACATCATATAAAAATCTTAATTAATATCATTTATTACCATTAATATCTTTGAATTTGACTTTCACCTTTCTCGGGTCAAACTTTGACCACTTGTTAACTCTTAGTCAAACCTTCAAAACAAACTCATTTTAAGCTCTAGCTTGATCCTCGAACTATCATTGAACAATATGATCTGATGCCAAACAAAATAAAATGTAATTTAGGTCCCTATTGCCACTATTCATGACCTAAAAAGTAATATTCATGAAATCGAGATTTTGGGGCGTTACAATGTAATTGTCCAACGTTTTAGATATGACCTTCAACTTTCTTTGAATTAGGGATGGCAAATATGACCCGATTCGTCTGAGCCAGTTTGATTTTAGCCCGGGTTGATTAGTCCATGGATTGAGATTGCTTGGCACAAACGGGTCACAGGTCGGGTTGTCCTGACCTGTGACCTGACAGAAAGATACAACGACGTTTTTGAATTTTAAAAAATAAAATTAGACCGAGCCGGTAATCCATTGTCATCCGTGCTCCAAATCTTATTATCAAAAACTCTCAAGAGACATAATGTATTGAAATATAGATAGAATCTCTTTTTATAAAACGATTTGTAACATTTGTATTAAAATAAAGTCAAACTTTAATATTTTAAAGTATTTACAATAAATTTAATATTTATAAATTGTTTATTTTATATTTTAAAATAATAGAATATAAATTTTATTAATTAATTTAATTCCATTATACCTCTTTATATAATAACATGCATATATTTTAATTAAATTTAAATTAATATATTTTTGTATCAAAGCGACCTGACTCCTCCGATCACTCATTGGCTACCAAAATCTTCTCTTCTTCTTGATCCTTCTTCGTCTCTTCCTTAATCTCTTTACGTACTTTTGTGTCTACTTGTGTTTTCTCTTAATTTCCTATTTAGTTCAATGCGATTTAACTCCGAATGTTATTCTCCTTGACAATTCGACTCACCAACCACTACTCTTTCTATCCCACAAGAATTGGTGTGAAACCAACTTAAAATTCGATAACTTTGTTCTTTTTCAACTTCATTTGTTTACTTTGTACTCCTAAAGATTGCTTCAGACCAGGTCTTAGTGCCCGTTTGGTTGAGTTTTTGTCAGTAGAGCTTTTGTCAGTAGAGCTTTTGCCAGTAGAGCTTTTCTGAGAAGAGCTTTTTTAAAAGCCGCTTAAGCTGTTTGGTCATCAATTAAAAAAACTTTTTTAAAAGTGCTTCATACAAGATGGTATTTGTGCGAAAAATAAAAAGCACTTTTATTAATTTTAACTAAATTTTATTTTATTAATTATGCTAAATAATTTTAAAGTATACCAATATGCAAAGTACCTATTTTGTAGGAAATAATTTAAAGAGATGTGTCATTTTCTTATAGAAAATAAAATTAATATGAGAAATAAATATTAAAACATGTAAAAAAAGTTAAATAATATTATAATCCAAAAATAAATATTCAAGTTGAAATAGTTAAATGCACAATAAACTATGCATTTTATCGTAATACAAGAAGATTTGCAATATGTTCCCTCGCATCATTCATCTCGTTATTTTGTGGCTCGTTTAAATGATTTTCTTCAACGTCTTCATTTTCATTGATTTCTTCATTTGTAGGAAGTAATTCACCATCTTCATCATAGGGAGAAAACTCTTCATCCTTTTGAGCATTTAACCTTATAAAATTGTGAATGGCCATTGAAGCAATCACAATTTTAATTTGCTTTGGAAAAGGAAAACTTGGCATTTGACGTAAAATTTTCCACCTATTTTTCCAAACGCCAAATGTTCTTTCAATTGTGCATCTTAAAGAAGAATGTGCATGATTGAAGATTTCTTTCTTTCCTCTTGGTTGACAGGCGTCAAAATCGGAAGATGATACCTTTCACCTTTGTATGGTCCTAAATAACCTTGCATATAAGGATATCCTGCATCTACCATATAATATTTTCCTACATTCCAAAATAAAAAATAAATAAATAAAGAAGCATTTAGTTATTAAGAATGAATAAAAAAGTATTAAGTTATCCGTCACAAACCTCTAGGTGGATGAGGGAAGTGTAATCTATCATTGCGCAAAGCCTCCATAAAAATTCGAGCATCATGTGCTGTACCTTCCCAACCAGCCCAAGCAAAAGTGAAGCACATATCAAAATCACATACAGCCATTACATTTTGTGTAGGAATGCCTTTTCTCCCAATATACTTTATTTGATTGGACCTTGGAACGACAACTGGTATATGTGTTCCATAAATTGCTCCAATACAGTCTTTAAAATAAGGCCAATACCTTCCATCATCTTTAATTTTGCTTGGAATTTCTCTAAAAGTTGGATCTTTAGGTTTGATGAAATCAATCGACATACGTGAAACAACCTCTAATACAATTCCAAACCATCTAGAAATTGTTTCACCTGAATGTTGAAATCTTTCTTGAACCATTCTATTACAAAGTCCATGACCTAAAGTGATAAAAAACATAGCTACAGCCTCTTTTATTGTAACTTCTGTACCTTTCTTTAAGCCATATGACTCATTCAACAATTTACATAATTTGATGAACACATCCTTCTCCATTCTCAATTGTTGATGACATCTATCTTTATGACCATTAAGCAACTCCATTACAAACATCCATCCAATTGTGAGGGATGTTCTACATGGTTTTTTCATATAATATTTAATATGATGGTCTACTACCATTTCAACTCCAATTTTAACCAATTGCAAAATGTCTTCTTCAATGTCTTCATTATATTCATGTTCATTCTCGTAATCATTATCAGAATATGACATCTGTATCAAAATATATAAAAAGATAAATAATAAGCTTATTGTATAAGATGATAACATAGCAATAATCATAATACAACAATAATAAAGTACAATTTAATACACCAACCAAAAATCCAATGTAACACATTAATAGTAGCAAAATCCAAAACAACACATTACAAATAGTCCAATATTAGTAACCAAAGACATGTCTAATTTATTACAAAAACCACAATCATTTCATTGTCTTAAGCCATTCGATTTGAAGCTCAATCTCCTTAAGCTCAATAAACATCTCTCTATTTTCCTTCTTCAAAAATTCTAGTATCATATTTCTTTCTTTTTTTTTTCCCTTTCCTTTTGTAGAGGCTACTAGGGTTGGAGTTGATGAACCAATTTCATTATGAATATTTCCAATTTCTCGATTGACAGCAAAGCCTTCAGAAAGGTCATCATCAAGATCAATATCAAATTGGCTTTCTCTACACGCCATATCATCATCATTTGATACAAAACCTGAAGAAGGTGCCCAAGCTCCTTCTCCTGTAGCTGAAACATCTTTAAATAAAATATTCAGCTGTTCAATATGTTTCAATCCTTTAGTTCGAAATTTGGCTGCTTCAGGATTTTCCTACAATAATATTGTTGAAGTTATTAAACTATGAAGTAACATTAGAACATTATAAATCTAAAGCTTAAATGCTTACCTTCAATTTCTTTTCCCACCATTCGTCACTTGCATCAATAGTTTGAGTAGTAGGATCCCATCCTAGTCCAGTTTCCTTACCTACTAAATTTGTCCAAAGCTGCCAATCCTTTTTCAGTCCATCCCATTTATTCTTAAATTGTTTGTATTCATAGTTCTTCTTAGTTTCATGAGCAAACTTAGAACCTATATTTCTCCATCCAGTCTTGTTAAAGTGACCATTTGGTCGATTTCCAGCTAATGTCTCTTCCACAAAAATCTTGATTAAAATTTCAAGAGTTATATCATTCCACTCCGCTTTAATCCTTTTTTCAATTTATCCCACCTTGAATATCTTGGCTTGGTATTGACATTTTCTATCAAAACAAAATCCCCAACGCATATAACAATTATTTAAGCAAGTATAAGAAGTCCACACAACCGAAGTTTTACGCATTCTAAATCAATATGTAAACCAATATACCAACATATGATCAATTTCAAAATTTAGAAGACAAAAAATAGTAAGCTTACCTCAACAAGAATAAGTTGCACCTCTCCTTTTCCCTTTCGCTTTCAATGTTGATACTTGAACAATATGAAATCACATTGTTATTACATAAAGTTAATTGATAACCAAAAGATTACGATGGCGCTACTATTAAAATTGATAACCAAAAGACTACAAAAGACCAATATAAACAATTCTTCAATATAAACAATTCTTCAATAGATCCGAAAGACCAATTTATGTAACTATAAATTTCAAAAATTTTATCCAAGCTGCCAGTCATATTGAATAGTTGATCAAAGTGAGGTTTGCAATACAAAACACCTTCAAAGGAGCAATAGTTACTCAGCTGCAAATGTGCAACATTATAAGTTGAGGTAAGCAAAATACTTATAATCTAAAACAACAAACAGGATAATAGTGCAACTATAGAGTGAGAAAACAATGCACACTTTCTTTCAACTAAATAGATGAACACTTACAAAATAAAGTATAATAAATAAAGTATAATATTGTCAATAAGATTCTCTACGCATACAGTAATATAAACACATGATATCTTTATAAGTTATCTGCAGTCTGCATTCACAGGTTTGATCCACTTCAATTCTCAAAACCCACCTGATTGGTGGCATTAGTGTCATCAGAATGGAACTATTGACCATCAAAAATCACCAAAAGGAACTCTGGGCTAATTGAGATAAAACCTCAAACCAGTAAAAAGATCATATCAACTAACACAGAATGCACACCACCAAACAGTAAAATTGTTGGAAGTATGATCAAGCAAAGCAACACCAAACTTGTTTGCGTTTTTTAATATTTTGAAAAGACAAAAAAAAACCCATACATTAATCTACAAAACAAGAAAACTCGTCTGCGTTAACGCAAACAAGGGACGTCTGCGTTAACGCAGACGAAGGTCTGCGTAACGAATGCGCACTGGTTCAGGTATGCGTTCGCGGACCGTGTGCGTTCGTTACTGCATTTAACGCAGACCTTTCTGCGTAACAACGCAGAGAGGTCTACGTTCGTTACGCAGACGTCTGCGTAACGTACGCAGACCAGGTCTGCGTTAACGCAGACCTTTCTGCGTAACAAAGCAAAGAGGTTCTGTTAGCTACGCAGACCTCTCTCGCGTAAGGTGAGTTTTTTAATTAGAAAATATAGAATGGAGGTGAGTCTAACCTGTGAGTAGAGAGAAGTGAGAAATAGAAGAAACGAATGGAGGTGAGGAAGAACAGAAGAGAAGAGACGTTGAACAGAGGTGAGGAAGAACAGAAGAGAAGAGACGTTGAACAGAGAAACAAAGAGTCGGGAAAATAAAGAGTTATCAATTGTTATATACGTAACTGAAGCAAATCGTCTACCCGAAGAAGCTAAAATTTGGGGCTTTTTTAAAAAGCTCCAAATTTTAGCTTCTAAAAAAGTTGTAGTTTGGCTTTTAAAAAAGTTGTTTCTACTATAAAAACACTTTTAAAATTTTCCACCAAACACTTACTTTTTCCTTAAAATGCGACTTTTTGAGAAAAAGTACTTTGGGGTCTCCAAAAGTCGCTCCAAACAGCACTTAGTCTCTTTTAGTTATGTCAAACTCAATAAACCCTTTAAGCACTCTCACAAACCAATACTTGGACTTTGTCTCAATCCGATTGTCTTATCTCCAACTTGGCTATTATGTTTCTACTCGAATATTGGGATTGGTAGCATGTTTTGTTAAGATGTTTATGGAGTTCTGTGCTTCCAAGATTACTTGGGCGAGGCATAGACGGTTTTGGTGTTTTTAGTTAGGGTTGCAAGGTTTCTTAACCCTTAACAACTTGGTTCGACCACAAGTTAGGAGGATAAGGTTTCTAATACCTGCACAACTTGGTTCGACCTTAAGTTAATAGGACTCGACTTAGGTTGATTAGACTTACGGCCTAACTTGAGCTCAGTTTGCCTAATCACGGCCTAATATAAAATTTAAAATTTTTAAAAATTATAATCTTGTATAGTTTGGTTCGAACCTAAGTTAACAAAACTCAGCTTAAGTTGATTAGCCTTCCGGTCACACTTAAGCTCGAGTTGTCTAATCACGGCCTAATCTAAAATTTGAAAATGAAAATAATATCACTTTTTATTTTTAAAATTAAAAATATATTTAATCAATCATGGTTTAAGCTAATAGTCTCCGAGTCGATCAAACTTTAGGTTTACGTTGAGTCCAAGTTCAACTATTAATTTCTGGCCCAAGTTAGCGCTGCAAGGGTTGCAAGAGATGTTATCACCGACAAATATGTCAGTTTTAAGGTTAGAATTCTCCTCCAATTCTTTTCTGACGAGGCTATTACAAAATAACGATTGGAATTGTTGTTTTTACAATTTTTGCTCTCAGGATCTTTTAGATTCGGATAGATAAAAAGTCGAAAGGGAATAAGACGATGACACATTTAATATTAATTTAAGTTTAATTAATATATGTGAAATTTATTATATAATGTGGCAGCATATGTATAAGATTCAGTAGTCAATAAAAATAATAAGTTTATGTTATGTTAATATTGACGTAGTATATAACGGCTATAAAATATAATTTTAATAATATTTTGTTCTTTTATAATTTAAATTAAAAGGTTTATTAAATAATAAAATTTATTTTGATTATTGTGAAGTATTAAGATCTTACCTTTATTTTAGTGAAAAGATAAAGTTCAAAAATGCACTTTTACTTTAAATATTTCAAATATGAGAATTTGAATAATCAATGGACTTAATTTATTGTTTAATTTAAAATTATCAATTCATCAAATAATATATTTAAATTACGCCTCAAGGGTATGACTTGATGGTTGAGGCGAGCACTTGACTTTAGTTAGGTCCTGGTTCGATTCTATCTTGCTAAATTTCATCTTGTAAGAACACAGGGTGGCCAGGAGTTTTACTGTAAATGGAGAACTAGTTGGTACTTAATGATGAGGTCTTGGCTTGACCCTTTTATGAATTGACGCCTGCAGCTAAAGTATAGAGGTGTGCTAACTTACCAAGATACCAGTTTCTAATCAAAAAAATATATTTAAATTACATAATTTATAGAATATTACATGTATTTGAAATTTTATCTTTTATACACTTAAATAGTAACGATTATGAATTTTAGAAGATGAAGAAATATATTTCAATTACATAATTTAGAATATTACTTATATTTGAAATTTTGTCTTTTATACACTTAAATAGTAACGATTATGAATTTTAGAAGATAAGAAAAGCACAAATCTAAATAAATTCTTAGATAGGCATGAGATTGCGTGGACTTTGGCATATATTTACTAACAGGGAACAAAATGAAGGCCTTAGTTGCTTCAATTATAAGGAGTTTCTTGACTATTATCATTGGGAAATTAAATGAGATATGATCTTACTTAATGGAATTATTACAAATTTTTTGTTTTATTTTCTAAAAGTCAAGATCACTTAAATTTTACAACATAATTAACGATAAAGTATAATAAAACATGAATCATAATTTATGTCTTGTTGTGAAACTTGATTATTCTCTTGTTATTTCCTTTGAATTGTCTATGAAATTGACTCATCTATATCTCTATAGTCATTTATGCACTTGACCTTAGTATTTCTATAATATATTAAGAGAACTCTACAAGTAGTGAAGAGAGGGCTCGACAAGAAGTGATAGCTTTTTAAAATCCAAGTCTGCTTATAAGAGGATTTGATCTTATTAGTAGTTTAATTGAAATAAAATTATAGTTTAATTAAAATTAAAATTAATTATTCTTAAATACTAATTTGATTGAAATAAGTTCTAATATCTTATATTGGTCTTTATTTATTAAATTTTCATATTTAATTTTAAAATTTCTTAAACTTTAAAATAAATTTTAACTTGATTAAAATACCTTTTCCCTCTTCATTCTTTGCATGTGACCCAATAGTTTTATAAATATATTGACAATGTATATAAATTATAACCTAAAATCATATTTAGGATTAGATAAATTAAATTTTAATTTATCTTTAATTTTCTAATTAAATAATTTATATTTATAGATCAATATTGATGTCTAATAATGCATCATAAAAACTAAATATCAAGAATACTCAAGCGCTTTTAGTTAAACTTTTATGTATAATTTTCCATATAATTTAATCTTTTATCCTATAATATTATGATTAAACATAAACCATGGAATTTGTTGAACGAATGGAGATTTCAATCGATGTTTTGATGAAAATAAAATATAATTACTACGAATGAGTTTATTATTTTGATGAGAAGTAATATAAGAACAAAATGAATTTATAAACTCAAGAAGATAACTTATAAAGTTGATTAAAAAGTTGAAGTTTACAACCATTGAAATGAAGATTACATCAAGGACACAAGAAAATTAAAGCTTATCAAGGTCATTCTTTAGTTTGTAAAATTAATTGTAATATCACATTGTCAATTTAATGCTCTAAAAGGCTCACCATGTATAAACATTTCATTTTATTTCATTATATGAATCTTTATATTCATCAAGAAGCATTTGGTTTTATTATAAAACATCTTGATCTTTCAAATAAACTTTATGGAATAGTTTGGAAAGCATTTAAATCATAATTATATTAAACAAATTGATTTTGAGCATTTGAAACTATTAAAATCATATTTTGAGTAATTAGTTAAAGAACATAGGTTAAAGTTGTTAATTTGATTTATTGTGAGTTTGTTGTAATATTGATTGACTAATATACCTATTGGTTGACTAGTATTCCAACGATAGGGAATATTGTATCTTTATTGTACACTAGTCAATCAATATAACTTCTTCATATAACCATTATAACAGTTAGTTCTTAGCTCTACTAGCTATGAAAGGTCCTAAAATACTATCAATAGATATTTTCTTATTAGTTTTAGTGAAAAGAAGGTTTTGGGTGTCATATGCACACATTTCGAAATATTTTCAATCATTTAAGCATCATTGTTTCATATCCGGAGAGTGTGCCATTTGGAGTTATCAAGTGATAAAGTGACAAATTTTAAGTTGTAATATTTATTTTGGGGATTATATTATTGTATTTAGGGTAATCCAAGTGAGATTGAGGTTACTCTTCACCCTGGAAAAAGAATGTAAGAAGGATTCCATTCTTTGGAAAAGATTATACAAAAGTTAGTCTTTGCCTTGAAAGAAGAATAATAGTGAAGTTTCAAGAAGAGCTTTATAAGTGAACGTATGTGAGGGTTGTTTGTCAAACTATTAAAAATCAATTTGCAGTCTCTCTTCCCTATCCTCTTTAATTCAGTGCTCAATTATTTGATTAATTTATATTAAGCAATTTTCTCATCCTTATTTATATTGATTGTTATTAATTGAGTGCATTGATTAGAAAGTTATTGATTTTATAAACGCTCAATTCACTCTTTCCTCCTTTTGGGTGTCATTAGAGACTAACAAAATTAATTTATACTCTACTGAGTCTAACCATATTAGTTTTAATCGTTATTAATTGATTCTATTAATGATAATTGAAAATATTTTCAAAATATTATTTCACCTTATCTAAGGATTTTTGAATTAATACTAATCACAAACTAACGTAACATTCTCACTAATCAATACTAATCGATTGAAATCTCTTTTAGTTCAAAAATTCCATGGTTTATGTTTAATTAGAATATTATATGATAAAAGATTAAATTATATGGAAAATTATACACAAAGTTTAGCTAAAATTGCTTTAATATTCACGATATTTAGTTTTCATGATACATTGTTAGACATCAATCTTAATCTATAAATATAAATTATTTAATTAGAAAATTAAAGATAAATTAGTGATAATGTTAAACATACCTAATTTATAACAAATTTCTTTTGCCAACTCCTATTGTAAAGTTGTTGATGAATAAGTGCACTAAGAATTGTATTGTCTTAACCTCGATAAACACTTCCATATACTTAATTCTAACTTCAAGCAATTTGAATGTATAATTCCATCTTATTTGCCTATTCGGACATAACTTCATAATGTAAAGAATGCATAATTGTCTTACTATTTCCTCAATTTTCTCAATTTGGTTAGGTATTAGACTCAATAACACTACATTATATTAAATTGGTTCTATCACCTTCTTTAATAATGTCCATCTTATCTTTCACAATTAAATTCATTATTTATGTATAACAATGTTTATTAAATATTCCTCTATCTATAAATAAGATTCTAACATGCAATTTACTCTTAATTTTGCCAACTATGACATCATTTATGCTAAATTTTCAAAATTTATTGTTGAAAATTTTGTATCGATGTTCCAAGTTAATCAAACTATCAACTAATACACTTGTTACTTTATCACTTAAAAGGCACATAAATAAATATGCATTTAAAATAAATCAAGCTTCAAATAAAACAAAACAAAACAAAATCAATATAAGATTTTCCTAAATATATTTGTTTTTATTGATTATCTTATTTATGATTGTATAAAGTTCAAATGTTATTAATATAATAAGTTGTAGTAATGATATAATTTTTTAATCTTTAGATGTTCATATGTATAATATGATCGTGTCTTTCCATTATTAATGTTGTATTTTTTGTACATCATAAATTTTGAAAATATCCTTTTGAATGATATTTTATTTAAGATTTTACATGTAATATTCCGTTACCTATGTTAGGGATTGAATAGTGACTATAAAATTTATTGAGAAATTAGAAAGTACAATTCATGTTTACGCTTAAATATGACATGCACATTTTTGCACATTAATATGATTGTACATGCATTCATGACATTTTCGGGTATAATTGAGTTATTAATGTGATTAAATTTTGATTTGACAATTTCGGTCTATTTTGAGTATTTTGGAATTATTGGCGAATTTTGAAAATATTGAAATTTAGACCAATTATAGTGTGACATGTGGACTGAGTAAATGGATGACAAATAGCCTATATATATGTGACACGTGGCAACATGAAATAGTGACAAATGTTAAACCATGCAAGAGGATGCGTAGACACGTGTTTTAGACGATTGCTTTCCTGTAGCTAAGCTCCCTCTCGTTGTTATTCATCGAGTATCAAATCCAATTCCGATTTTACTAAACACCAAAAACCAGTCGTTATTGTTGTGTCAGTGATTCACTCTCACTACTGGGAAATATTGCTTAAGCAAGTAAGTAATTATGATGTTATTTACATATATATATATATATATATATATGCATGTGAAGTTGCACTGTGTAGTCTCGGTGAATGCATAGATTGGATGATTCAGATGAGGAACTGAATTTGTTAAGTGTACCTGGAATGAAATTTGAGTTTAGTGGGTATTGTGAAGTTGTCAGTTGCTGAAAAGATTAAAAAAATAGAATAGAGAAAGAGAAAGAGGATGAACACAGTAGTGAGCAATGTAATGGATTTCAAGCCGTACCGGTCGGTACCAGAATCGGTATGGCAACATATATACCGAGGATTAATTACGGCTGGTACAGGCCTTTTTCGATCGGTACCATCGGTACCTGAAATTTCGGGACCAATCCGCAAAAAAAACTAAGGGCCAAGGACCATTTTGCAATAACCGAAAATTAAACCCTAAGAAATCTAATCCCCCCTCCCCGACTTCGGCCTCTCCCTCTCAGCTCTTACATTTCTCTCTTCTCTCCCTCTCACATCGCCGCTGCTCCCTCGTCGACTGTCTCCCTCGCCGTCGCCGCTCGTCACCCTCGTCGACTGCCTCGCCTCCTCTTCTTCTCTATCTTGGTCCTCTTGGGGTCGTGGAGTCGTGGAGTCCTCTTCTTCAACACCAAGCCGCCGCACTTTGAGATTCACCTTCGGTGTCCACCGCACACGTCATTGTCTTTTAACGCCTGGTCCGCCATCGCACACCCCACCATCGCCGCCTGCTGAGGACCCGACATCAACCCATATTGTAAATGATCGATTGTTGTGTTTAATTTTTCTTGGCATTTGGACATTATTTGCTTGTGTTTTTATGTTGGTTGGTGGATGATGTTGGATTTGTGGTGAAAAATTGGTGTTGTTGTGTTGGATTTGGGGATATTTTTGAAGTTGATTTTGGTTGAAGTGAAGTTGAGGGAACGTTAAAGTTGATTCGACAATCTTTGAAGTGAAGTTGGTAATTTGCATTTTGGCATTTTGGATTTTGGAAGTGGAAATTGAATTAATCCGAATGTTGCATTGGAAAATTTTTTTTGATTGGTGATTGTGATTGAGTAGATTTTAAGGTATTAAAATTGGAATAAAATTTGATTGGAATCTGTGGTAATTGGAATTGGAATAAAATTTAGAATTGCACTGAAATTAAAATTGGAGTTGGAAATTATATTTTGGCATTTTGCATTTTGGAATTAGAAATTGTAATTGGAATTGGATTTTTGAATTGATAGAAAATTAATTTTGGAATTGGAATTAGAATTGGATTGAAAATTGGTTGAATGAAAATGGAATTGGAATTGGAATTTGAATTGGAATTGGAATTGGAATTGGAATTGGAATTGGAATTGAATGGAACGAATGGATTTGGAATTGAAATTGAATTGAATTGGAATTGAATTGAATTGAATTGGAATTGAATTGAATGGAATTGGAATTGAATTGCAATTGAATTGAATTGAATTGGAATTGATTTGTGATGATGTGGATATTTGCTAATCATATTAATGATTTTTGTCGACTTTTTGGGTACATATTCATGTGGAGAGGACGAAATTAACTTAGTTCTATATATTTTGGGCAGAAATGACAATCGGCCAAATCGTGGATATTTTAGGCTGACTTCAGATTTTGCTGTGATGTCGTGCCTACAGCTAAGGTCACGATAGTGAACACTGATAAGGAATTAGAATGTAGCACCCCACTCATTTGAGACCCGAACCCGACATCAACAAGGATATCCGAGCCCGTGACCCATGAGGGTGGCGATTAGAACAATCACTACCTTTTTAAAACTCGTTATAACATTCATCTTCTCTTTCAAAAGTTGAGTCATGAAAACATAATGATTTGGCCCAATTATAACAAAACATTTGCAATTACAAAACAATTTCAATTATAAACCAATTTCAGTTATACCATACAAGTACACATAAATCAAAAGGGCCCATCAAACAATTCACTACTCTAATGCGTGATGTGGCGGACCGATCTCGAATACTACTGCCTTGCTAGCGGTAGACATACTCCGTATGTCTAATCTGGGTACTCTTCACTTCACGAAAAATAGATGCAATGTTGGGTGAGTTTGCGAACTCGGTGAAAACCATCATCGATGATTCACCCAACTCATGCATTCACAATCATATACACATAACACACAAGAGCACTTACGGTAATATCACATGCAATTTCCTTATTCACATTTCACACATTCACAAATAATTTACATTTTCAATCGATCATATACATATGCAATGCCCATGAGACACTTTCAATTTTCGCTTTCGTTGTTGTGACCGTCTTTGATCATTTACGTTGAGCCGGTGACTTAAAATCGTTGGGCTTGATATGCCCTGCGGTGAGCCTGAGGCTCTATCAGTCGTTGGACCTGAGGCTCCATCCTTGCTTCCTCATGGCAATCAATGCATATAATTAATAAACACATAAGGTTGAGAAACCAACTAGGTTACTCACCTGCACTTCCGAGCTACGACTGAAGTCCCAATTCTGTCCGTGGAGTGTCGATCCATCTAACCTCTATGTCAATTCAAATAATTCACATTACCATTTGGCCAATATCAATTCAATAATACATATTTAACAAATACGATAAATACTATACATGTTATGACATTCCCAATCCAATTCCCGAATTCCTCAATTTGATCACTCTCTTACTAATCCATAACACTTTCAATTATAATAAACCAATTTACCAATTTCCATAGTCTATAATCACATTCCAATTAAACTCACAATCACTATATCGCTTACCACTCAATTTCCGATAATCATCAAATTCAATTCTATTCTCTCAAATGCCATTTTGATCCATAACCAATCCAAATTAGATCCCAAAATTCTCCAATTCAAAACCTCAATAATCAACTTTTCGGAAACAGTCTCCCTCGTCGCGACGTATAATCCTTCGTCGCGGCGTAAAATTCGCTGCTCGTCGCGATGTACGCTGTTGCTCGTTCGTCGCAACGCAAGGACTAAGCTCGCTTCGTCATGGCAACATTCCTTGCGTCATGGCGCGGCCTCCAACCCATTCGTCTCGCATACCAATTAAATAATTATTATTCGTCGCGACGTGCACGCTAAAGGGGATCGCCGCGGCGTGTTCTTCACACGTCGCGACGTGCAAACCCAGAAACTCATCCAAAAACCCAGAAACTCATCCGATCTACTGATATAAATTCTTCCAAATCATATCTAAACACTCTCAATCGGTTTTAAACCTTAAGCCCAACTTATTTCTAACCTCAGATCATCATTTAAACCCTTTTTCATCAAACACCCAAATCAAACTCTCACAAACCCTATCGTCGATGCTTTCAAATTCTCTAAACAATTTCTCATTCAAATCAATAATCAAACGAAACGATTTTAACTCATAAACATATAGAAACTTACTTGATTCGAGGTTCAATCCGTTAAGAATCCTTCAAGCAACTCCAAATCCCCGCTTTCTCACCCACTAACGCCGATGAGCTTAACGAACAATTAAGCTTCTCTCTTAGCTTATACACATATATATATGAGATCCTCCACTTCATGTCCAATTCTTAGGGGTCTAACACGTCCGATTCTTATTCTATTTTACTCCCAATTTCGTGCTACTCATAACCAAAAATTCCCAAAATCATAATTCAATTTATTTCATATTATTTGTCAATCAATCTCGGACCGGAATCACATTAATCACCCCATAGTCAAATTTTCCGGTCCGGATCCAAAACTCTAAAAATTTCGAAAAATTCTCATAAATTCACAAAATTAGGAAATGCTCATTCCTATACTCAATTTCCAATTTCCTTTCTATAATCTATTTCATTCCAATTTCATATTCAAAACCCAATTATACACTTACTAAATATCCAATTTTCACAAACCAATTCTCATATGTACAATTTTGATAAATTCCCAATTGCACAATTAAGCCAATTCTCATCGGACCAATTATAACCAATTTCCAATTTCACAATCAAGTCGGGAATTGTCATACATGTATGTACATATATATATACTTATGCAGTCAATAATCATTTATCAATGACTATCAAAACTGTAATGCATGTGCAATGCAACACTTTGCCTGTACCAAATCCTAACCCGATCCAAATTACCAATCTTCCCGTCACTCCGATAACGGGATGTCACAATTCTCCCCTCCTAATAAAAATTTCGACCTCAAAATTTCATATACGATTTATCACCAAGTTAGGGGAGTCTTTTCGATCATTGATTTTCTAATTTCCACTTATTTCGCTATACGAATAATTTCTGTTAAATCTTTCTTAACCCTATATTGCCCTTTTACACACAATTTATCACTTCCAAAATCGATAACACATATATCGGATCCTAACAATATTTTCCAATTCAGTCTTTGTAACTTTTTGGGATCCGAATCATCTTTTAGGATTTTAGATGGACTTACTATTTTAATCACACTACAACCGCCATTTACCTCTTTTCCTTTCTATTTATCTTTTAGGTTACCACCGACTTGTCAATCCATAAATCGATTCACAACACGGTCACATCGAGGCCCTTAATAACAAATTTCATTTCCATTTACCTTTATCTCAATCAATACATAGATTGGCCAAGGTGACACATTTAGAAACATTCTCTGTATCGTTTAACATATTGCATCTCTCCAATGCCAATTTCTAATCTCATCAAGGTTTCAACAGTTTGGTAATCATTAATTTAATTCATTCTCATCAACTTGAATTTCTTATACCATATTACTGATTCAAACACCTGTCAATCTTAACTTAAATCATCCAGGGCCTCTAATTATATTAGGTCCTGATCATTTTACTATCCGAATGAACAACTCCTTTTTAGATATAAAACCTTTCATACACTTTTCAAATGACATCTCCAATGAAACACAATCAATCTTATCTATGCATCAATCTCATAATCTTATGAACTCCAAACCTATATTAGTTTCACACTGATAACACACAATCAACCATATAGGTCAAACATACTCATAATCTTTCAACGTCACATTTTACATTACACTTTTAATACACTTACAATTCCTTTCATGAGTTTTACTCATATTTCCTAATCCAGTTACATTACTCATTTTCTTTACAGCTAATCTATCCACACATTTCTCGATACTATCCACTATTTAAAATTCTCGATTCAGATTTTGCCATGCTTTCAATACACCTCTGCACACTCGATGTGGAATCCCCAATTGCTAATCGTTCCTTTTACACTTTACCAACTCGACGGTTTACATATAATCTTTCATCCAGGTTCATAATCTTATCATCTAATTATTTTCTTCCTTATCAAAATTCGAAACATTCAAACACATAATCCTTTTTCCCAATTTACTCATATAACTTAATCATTATTACTTTACAAACGATATTCATCCAAAACATTTTCTCGTATAAATAGAATCTCCAAACTTTTCACAACACTTTCCAATACACTATTCAATACAATAGATTTTAAGTCATCAAATACCAATGCAGCCCATAAGCTTATAATGATCTCCATACACATAGAATCTCTTTACATTTTCCAATAGATCACATTATCATCTTTACAATTCATTTCATATTATAACACCAATTCAATTGATACGATCAATACTCGAATTGAACATTTCTCTAAGTATCTCTTCTTACAATCATTTGTCATACACTTCACATATTTTCCTTTTAACACTTTCCTTATCATTTACAAATGTAAGACCTTTACCAATTTCTCGATGTATCCAATGATACAATCAATCCTATTATAACTCCAAATTCTTTATATACTTATCCTTTACAATTTCACATTTATCACCGCCTCTATTTGCATTTAATCTCCCAATACCATGTTCAATAATAATAATTCATCCACTAATTATTCTACCAAGATCAAATTCACTTTTATAAAACTTACATGTCAAACAATTTCCTCAATCGTGCTAATTTCTCTTATTCACTTTTCAAATGTATTCAATCGATCATCATCCACTTTGAACACAATTTAAACATTTCACTCTAAACACAAGTAAGATATATTGCTCTTCAAGAGCATAATGACTCTTCATATCAATAATCAATTTATATCATTTCCTAATTATCGGTTGTCTCCAATGAGGAACAAATTTTCTCACGATCTTTCTCCATTTCATCAAATATATTTTGACACACATTCTTTTACACCGGATTCTCCACATATTTCAATTTATTCACTATCATTTCAAACAAAATTTTCAAAACCACTTTATACTTTCTCGATATTCACACAAAATATATCCAATTCGATATTCTCCTCAAATCACAACCGATATCCTTTACTTTTTCAATACTCCTATTACACAATCAAACTCTTTACATTATCGTAACATACTTTCTTAATAACTTATTCTATTTTTTTCTCTCTAAAAGCAACTTTTCATTTATTTCACATTTTCTCAATTTGTCCTTTCATTTCTAAACTTTTCAATTTTAATCATCTAATCAACTTAATTCAATTCAGGGAAATTCTTCTTTCAATTCCTAATCATCAACCGTCATCACATTTCTTATCGATTTCAATTATTCACAATGTCCTGTGACGATCAATCTATACCATAATCCACATAACCAAAGCATCTCTTTTTGATACCGTTCATTGAGGTACATACCATTTACAGTATTACAAATCTCAATTCATTTCCAAATATCACTATAAACACTTTTGGTTCTTACTCTATCTCACATGAACTTTTAACTATTTGACTTGGAGGTTATCCACTAATGCACCAATTGATTTCCGATATCATTTCCATTTATCAGGTATGCATTCGCATAGGCAAATCCGCTGACCTTAACAACTTTTTTTTTTCTTCTCTCAATACTATTTTCTCTCATTTCGATCCTTTCATCATTTTGGTTTTACGCAACCACACTCAAATCCGTATCACAAATATACATTCATTGTTGCTTTCTCACTTAACATATTCAAATTCTAGGTCATAGACCTCCAATCATAACTCCCATCACGCTTCATTGCTTAACTCGATCATAAAACATTTTATTTGCCATCTTCACATATTTCTATATTTCTTCTATCACTTCACAACTACACATATACAATTCACATCTACTTCCCATTCACGTAATTTTCCAATATCACTCTAATGTCGTATTTCATAATACGCCTATCAATACCAATACACTAAATCTCCAATCATCATATCGCACCGTATTCTTGTTCTTTTTCTTTGATTTCTACAATTTTCATTTATCACATTTTCCCATATCATCTTTTCCTCACTATTTCTAACCACTTAAATCACTAGTATGCAGACTCATGTATGAGACTCATATGCTAGACCGGGATCACCGTCACTATCTGCCGAGACATAACTTATATGCATGCACTTTGACACATTTGTCTCAGAATGCCCATGTAAGATTGTACTTCTGGGCTCTGATACCACAAATGTAGCACCCCACTCCCGACGAGACCCGAACCCGACATCAACAGTGATATCCGAGCCCGTGACCCGCGAAGGTGGCGTACTAGAACAATCACTACCTTTTTAAAACTCGTTATAACATTCATCTTCTCTTTCAAAAACAGTTGAGTGCGCAAAACATAATGATTTGGCCCAATTATAACAAAACATTTGCAATTACAAAACAATTTCAATTATAAACCAATTTCAGTTATACCATACAAGTACACATAAATCAAAAGGGGCCCACTGAAACAATTCACTACTCTAATGCAGATGTGACGACACTGATCCCGACCCGATACTTTGCCTTGCTAGCGGTAGACATACTCCCGTGTGTCTAACGAGGTACTCTTCACTTCCTGAAAAATAGATGCAATGTTGGGTGAGTTTGCGAACTCTGTGAGAAACCATCATCGATGGTTCATCCAACTCATGCATTCACAATCATATACACATAACACACAAGAGCACTTACAGAATATCACATGCAATTTCCTTATTCACATTTCACGGTCATTCACGGTAATTTACATTTTCAACGATCATATACATATGCAATGCCCATGAGACACTTTCAATTTTTGTTTCGTTGTTGTGACGTGCTACCGATCATTTACGTTGAGCGGCTGACTCAAATCGTTGGGCTTGATATGCCTACGGTGAGCCCGAGGCTCTATCGATCGTTGGACCTGAGGTCTGTGGCGTTGAGCTTAAAGCTCTATCATATACATTGGGCATGATGTGCCTGAAAGCCCAATGATCGGCATAAAGGCATCGAGCCTGTGGCTCTGCATACGTTGGTACCACCGGTCACAACTACTATTATCTGATCATTTACTATGCATGAATGCATGTCACTTTCCAATTTCCAATTATTGCATTTCTATTTTCCCATTTCAATTAATTACTATTTCCATCATTTCCTTAATGTCCTCGGACTTTTAGTCCCAGATTTCATTCCTATGCATTTACATTTCATTTCATTAACACATTTACAATCCAATTTACTCATGCATTTACACATACTTATTCACATTTGCACTTCAATAACATTAATTCAATATTTCAACACCCATGGTTCAAATCAATCAAATCACTCAATCACATATATCCATCCTCGCTTCCTCACGGCAATCAATGCATATAATTAATAAACACATAAGGTTGAGAAACCAACTAGGTTACTCACCGCACTTCCGAGCTACAACACTGAAGTCCCAATTGTCCGTGGAGTGTCGATCCATCTAACCTCTATGTCAATTCAAATAATTCACATTACCATTTTGCCAATATCAATTCAATAATACATATTTAACAAATACGATAAATACTATACATGTTATGACATTCCCAATCCAATTCCAATTCCTCAATTTGATCACTCTCTTACTAATCCATAACACTTTCAATTATAATAAACCAATTTACCAATTTCCATAGTCTATAATCACATTCCAATTAAACTCACAATCACTATACGTTTACCACTCAATTTCCGATAATCATCAAATTCAATTCCTATTCTCTCAAATGCCATTTTGATCCATAACCAATCCAAATTAGATCCCAAAATTCTCCAATTCAAAAACCTCAATAATCAACTTTTCGGAAACAGTCTCCCTCGTCGCGACGTATAATCCTTCGTTGTGGCGTAAAATCCGCTGCTCGTCGCGATGTACGCTGTTGCTCATCGCGACGTGCGGACCAAGCCTGTTCGTCGCGGCACACAGCTCCGCCCGTCGCGGTGTGCGGCCTCTAACCCATTCGTCGCGGCATACCAATTAAATAATTATTATTCGTCATGACGCACGCTTAAAGGGATCGTCATAAGCGTGTTCTTCACACGTCATGACGCAAACCCGTAAACTCATCCGAAAACCCAGAAACTCATCCGATCTACTGATATAAATTCTTCCAAATCATATCTAAACACTCTCAATCGGTTTTAAACCTTAAGCCCAACTTATTTCTAACCTCAGATCATCATTTAAACCCTTTTTCATCAAACATCCAAATCAAACTCTCACAAACCCTATCGTCGATGCTTTCAAATTCTCTAAACAATTTCTCATTCAAATCAATAATCAAACGAAACGATTTTAACTCATAAACATATAGAAACTTACTTGATTCGAGGTTCAATCCGTTAAGAATCCTTCAAGCAACTCCAAATCCCCAGTTTTCTCACCCACGAACGTCGATGAGCTTAACGAACAATTAAGCTTCTCTCTTAAGCTTATACATATATATATATATGAGATCCTCCACTTCATGTCCAATTCTTAGGGTCTAACACGTCCGATTCTTATTCTATTTTACTCCCAATTTCGCTACTCATAACCAAAATTTCCAAAATCATAATTCAATTTATTTCATATTATTTTTCAATCAATCTCGGACCGGAATCACATTAATCACCCTTAGTCAAATTTTCCGTCCGATCCAAAACTCTAAAATTTCGAAAATTCTCATAAATTCACAAAATTAGGAAATGCTCATTCCTATACTCAATTTCCAATTTCCTTTCTCTATAATCCATTTCATTTCAATTTCATATTCAAAACCCAATTATACACTTACTAAATATCTAATTTTCACAAACCAATTCTCATATGTACAATTTTGATAAATTCCCAATTGCACAATTAAGCCAATTCTCATCGGACCAATTATAACCAATTTCCAATTTCACAATCAAGTCGGAATTGTCATACATGTATGTACATATATATATACTTATGCAGTCAATAATCATTTATCAATGACTATCAAAACTGTAATGCATGTGCAATGCAACACTTTGCCTGTACCAAATCCTAACCCGATCCAAATTACCAATCTTCCCGTCACTCCGATAACGGGATGTTACAAATTAGAGGCATAATTGGACTCCTAAGTTGGATAGTTTTCAGATTTGGAAAGGGATATCTTTGGGGATTAAGGAGGGAAGTTAGGGGCACCAATCAGAAGGCTATTTCTTTCCTACAAGGAAAAGGATTTGAAGGATATAAAAGGACCACAGCAGGAAGCTTAGAGCATCAAGAGTTTTACTTTAGAGATTACGAGAGACTTCTTACTTCTTCTTGGGCATGTTTTGTATAGCCATGAGTGGCTAATCCTTCTCTAGTCTAGCAAGGGTTGATCAAGTTCAAGTTCATATGTGTTGAGAGATCAAAACTTAATTGTTATCCTTGGATTTCTGCAGTATTTATTCATTCTCTGTTTTATTCATATTATTACTATCTTGTTAGTTGTTGCAATAGGAGCTCGTTGTGCAATTAATAGGGTCGTAATTAGCCAATCAAGGTTTCTAGATCCGTAATTGTCTAGTTAATTTTGATAACGATAGCAGGTAATATAATTTTCACGTTATATTATGAGGGTGAATAATCTGATTTAAACAATCACGCTTGTTGATCTTGTTGGTCGGGTTGGGTCTTTCTAGTTCTTAAAGTTATTAGCTAATTAAATCCTAGCGCGTGTCGAGGTTGTTCGTCAATAAGGGTTAGTTAGAAGGTGCGTGTCCCATTAATCTAAAACTAAGGAAAGATGAGATTATTAGAAGCGTTTCAATAATCATAACCAATCTATTGTGGGATCCGGATTTATTCTTTGTTTCAATGATCAACCATAGAACTTGAATGAGATTACCTTGTTAGATGCCATTAATATGATTTCTTCTCAATTTGAATTTATTTACTTTCCTTTTATTAAATTCTGTATTTTTCACTTATCAATTACAAACTCCCTTTGTAATTCCTCGTTCTTGATTCTCTGGTTTTCAAAAGGATTGATTAATCTCCAGTCTCTGTGGATACGACTCTACTCACTCTAGCTACAATTTAATTAATTTTTCAGGAGTAGATTTTATTTTTGGTGGATTCGACACCCATCAAATTTTGGCGCCGTTGCCGGGGATTGGTTTGATTGATTTTTTTTCTTTTTATGATCAGGTCTGATCATGTAGGAGCACTACAGTTCAATTTTGAAATAGAAAAGACAGCAAAGAAGCTGAGGAAAGAAGCAAGGTTGCGAAAGCTAGCATCTTCTACCACAATTTCAGTGACCAAAGAACAAATAGCCCCTGAGTCACTTTATCTTTCCAGCGAATCAGATTCTGACAACGAGATGGCTCAAGACAATTGCACTTTGAGAGAGTTATCAATCCCCCCTGTTAATCAGCAACCATTATGCATCACCTACCCTAATTTAGAGGCTCCTTTCGAATTAAAATCGGGCTTGATCCATTTGTTGCCTACTTTTCGTGGATTGGAGAACGAAGATCCTCATAAACACCTCAAAGAATTTCATGTCGTTTGTTCAACCATGAGACCACAAGGAGTAACAGAGGAGCAAATTAAATTGAGGGCCTTTCCATTTTCCCTAATGATGCACCAAGGATTGGTTGTTCTACTTACCCTCGAGTATTAATTCATGGATGATATGTCTGCATCTTTTCCTAGATAAATTTTTCCTGCCTCCTCAATTTGGGATTCAAGAGATATTTGTGGGATTAAGCAAAGGGATTCGGAAAATCTCCATGAGTATTGGGAGCGATTCAAGAGATTATGTGCCAGCTGCCCCCAACATGGGATATCAGATCAAGCTCTTATTCAGTATTTTTATGAAGGGTTATTACCTATGGAGAGGAGAATGATGGATGCAGCAAGTGGAGGAGTCATTGTCAACAAGACACCACAAGGTGCTCGAGATTTAATTTCTATGATGGCCGCAAATTCTCAACAATTTGGGTTCCGCCAAGAACCCTCAAGAAGGGTTAACGAGGTAAGTGTCTCTTTCTTAGAAGATAAATTAAATAAACTAACCTCTTTGGCTCAAAATTTGGTCAGTAGAAATACGCAACAAATGAAGGCGTGGAATTTGTGCACACGGGTCATCCTACAGATATGTACCCCACTTTGCAAACAGATACCCCTGAATATGCAAATGCCATTGAAAATTTTCCTGGCCCACCGCAAAGGAAATATGACTCATACTCAAATACTTATAATCCTGGGTGGAGAGATCACCCAAATCTCGCCATGGGTCTAGAGTGCAAAATTTTCAGCAATTTCAGCAGAGGCCACCCCAACAAAATCCTCCAGATCAGGTATGTCTCTTGAGGATATAGTCAAATCACTTGAACTAACACACAACAATTCCAACAGAGACGAGAGCAAGTATACAAAATTTGGAGAATCAAGTTGGTCAATTGGCAACGCCCCTAAGCAAGTTAGAGTCTCAAGGTAAATTACCTTCTCAAACAATAGTGAACCCAAAGGCAAACGTAAGCGCAATTACCTTGAGAAGTGGAAAGAGTTGGAACTTTGTTCTTTGAAAGGGACGTGGGCGCTTAACACCGCTTAAAACAGAGGTGGAAATTCGAAATAGAAGGAGCATCCAAATAATTTCGCACCAATGTAACCTAAAATTTTGGAAATCGACCTCCTTTTCTAGAGATTGGCTAAATCCAAGAAAGACAAGGAGGACAAGGAAATTCTTGACACGTTCGAAAAGTGGAGATTAACATACCTTTACTCGATGCAATCAGAAACATACCCAGGTATGCAAAATTTCTGAAGGAACTATGCACCAATAAGAAAAAAATATCTGAGTATGAAAAGGTAAGTGTGGGGGAAAATGTGTCTGCTATCCTTCAAAGGAAGTTACCCCCCAAATGCAAAGATCAAGGTATGTTTGCTATTTCTTGCACTATTGGGAATGTGGGAATAAAAAGGGCAATGTGTGACCTAGGTGCTTCAATCAATGTTATGCCATTGTCAATTTATTCTTCTTTAAATGTTGGCCCATTGAAAGAAACTGGGGTAATAATTCAACTAGCTGACATATCAATAGTTTATCCCAAGGGAGTGTTAGAGGATGTGTTAGTCCAGGTTAATGGTCTAATTTTCCCTGCTGATTTCTTTATTTTAGATATGGAGGATGATAAGTCCTCTAACTCATCTGATATTCTTTTAGGGAGACCTTTCCTTAGTACTGCTAGGACTAAGATTGACGTTCATGATGGAACACTTACTATGGAATTCGATAGTGAAGTAATTACATTTCATGTTTATGATGCCATGAAATATCCTAATGATGTGAGTTGTGTTTCCGGATAGATATTGTTGAACCATTAATCCAAACGACATTTGAAATGGACCGGCGGATAAGTTAATGGGTGCATTTTGCAAGAGTCTAACTCGAGATAACATCGATGACGCCAACAAAGAAACCTCACATAATGAGCTCCACGAAGTGGTGTACGAATTGGAGTCATCTAAGCCAACGGTGAGTTCTACTCTTTGCAAAGAATTACACATATCTAACGTCACTCTCTTGCCTTCTGTTTTACAGCCACCGAAATTGGATTTAAAGCTGCTGCCCAGTCACTTGAAGTATGCATTGTGGGAATATAGGACTCTTATAGGCATGTCCCCATACCGTCTTATCTTTGGCAAGCCTTGTCATCTTCCAGTCGAATGGGAACACTGTGCTTATTGGGCTGTCAACCAATGTAATATGCAATTGAACGAAGCTGGAGAACATAGAAAATTGCAATTACAAGAGTTGGACAAAATCAGGAATGGCGCATATGAAGATTCCAGAATTTACAAGGAGAAATCGACAGCCTCCCATGATCACATGATTTCTAGGAAGAACTTTTTAATTGGACAAAAATTCTTACTTTATCATTCTCGTTTGAAATTATTTCCTGAGAAATTAAGATCTAAATGGATTGGTCCCTTTGTTATTACTAATATCTTTCCATATGGTGCAGTTGAAATTCAAAATCTGGACACTCATAAGGTTTTTAAGGTGTATGGACATCACCACAAACCTTTCCATGAGGGCTTCCAAGCTCAAGGGGTTAAGGAATTGACGTTAGCTAAGGACCATCAAGGGGATTAGGAATGCAAGATGTCGAGCCTAGGAAGTTAAACAAGGGCGCTTCTGGGAGGCAACCCAAGTTTAAGGCGTGCCCACGCCTTACATATCCTTGTTATTTTACTTCCAATTTTACTTTGTTTTCTTTTTATCTAATTTCCTTCCATCTTCTTCCATGAAGTTGCACTACTGCTTCATTCTCTGATTTCTAAGCAGGTCAATTTTGCAGTTTAATGCCTCTACCACCCACTCCACCGCCCCAGTCCACTTTCCCGACTCCACCCCTCAGGGCAGTCCCCTTCCACTTTTTCTCCTCATATTTTGTTTACCTATATTTATGTTTTGCTCTGTTGCTCATTGAGGTCAATGAGGGATTTAAGTGTGGGGGAGTACTTATGGCTTAAATAGTTTTCATGATAGGACATCAACACCCGAGGTTGCATTCACACATTTTTCTTATCTTGAAATTATGGGACATGCTAAGTTATATAATAAATTTAATATAACCAGGCTTATTCTCAGTTTTTCATTAAAAAAAAGGGTGTTTGAACCTACTGATTCTTCTTAACTTACAATTTGAGGCTTGGAATTAATAGAGTGGAATACCTAAGTTTGCTTGCTTTAAATCTACGTCACATGCATAGGAATTGTTGACCCACTTGCCTAGTTGCTCAATTTTGGTGAATGAAGGAAAAAAAAAAGCAAAAAAGGAAAAAAAAAAAAAATAATAATAAATGAAATAAAATTTTGCTCCACTGCTCCACTCTAGTAAAGTAACCCGGGGTCTTCATGAAACCCATGTCAACACTTAGGCCAAAAGCAAAGAGGGAGTATGAGCGGTGCTAGTAGCCACCTAGGATTGTGATCGTTGAGTAACCGGGACTACCATCACAAATGGATCGTAGTCGCGTAAAAGGCTTATGACATCCTAGCAAGCCGTGAATGTTGAATAATGAATAACATATCGCCTCACATTCATTTCCTAAGTTGAGTGACTTGGTAGGTTGGTAAATGATTTCCTATGCGTTGGCTTAATGAAGTTGGAACCCAATTGTGTGATAAATTGATCAAGCCTTAACTTTTAAGTTGAAAAGAATTTTTAGAATCAATTGTTCATTTTATGGAAAACCAGGAATTGTCGGTTATGTTAACATTGTTATATTCCTCAATGTGTTGCATTTTGGATGGATGGGTGATTGTGTGAAAATCAAGTAGGGTGTTTTTAGTTTATAACGGGTATTGTGCTTGAGGACAAGCTTGTGATAAGTGTGGGGGTGTTTGATGATGTGGATATTTGCTAATCATATTAATGATTTTTGTCGACTTTTTGGGTACATATTCATGTGGAGAGGACGAAACTAACTTAGTTCTATATATTTTGGGCAGGAAATGACAATCGGGCCAAATCAGAGATATTTAGGCTGACTTGATTTTTATGCAGTGATGGCGTGCTCACGGCTAAGGTCATGATATGCATAACACGATAAGGAATTAGAGGCATGATTGGACTCCTAAGTTGGATAGTTTTCAGATTTGGAAAGGGATATCTTTGGGGATTAAGGAGGGAAGTTAGGGGCACCAATCAGAAGGCTATTTCTTTCCTACAAGGAAAAGGATTTGAAGGATATAAAAGGACCAAAGCAGGAAGCTTAGAGCATCAAGAGTTTTACTTTAGAGATTACGAGAGACTTCTTACTTCTTCTTGGGCATGTTTTGTATAGCCATGAGTGGCTAATCCTTCTCTAGTCTAGCAAGGGTTGATCAAGTTCAAGTTCATATGTGTTGAGAGATCTAAACTTAATTGTTATCCTTGGATTTCTGCAGTATTTATTCATTCTCTGTTTTATTCATATTATTACTATCTTGTTAGTTGTTGCAATAGGAGCTCGTTGTGCAATTAATAGGGTCGTAATTAGCCAATCAAGGTTTTTAGATCCGTAATTGTCTAGTTAATTTTGATAACAGTGGCAGGTAATATAATTTTCACGTTATATTATGAGGGTGAATAATCTGATTTAAATAATCCGCTTGTTGATCTTGTTGGTCGGGGTTGGGTCTTTCTAGTTCTTAAAGCTATTAGCGAATTAAATTCTAAGCGCGTGTCGGGGTTGTTAAATCAATAAGGGGTTAGTTAGAAGGCGTGTCCGCTAATCTAAAACTAAGGAAAGATGAGATTATTAGAAGCGTTTGAATAATCATAACCAATCTATTGTGGGATCCGGATTTATTCTTTGTTTCAATGATCAACCATAGAACTTGAATGAGATTACCTTGTTAGATGCCATTAATCTGATTTCTTCTCAATTTGAATTTATTTACTTTCCTTTTATTAAATTCTGTATTTTTCACTTATCAATTACAAACTCCCTTTGTATTTTCTCGTTCTTGATTCTCTGGTTTTCAAAAGGATTGATTAATCTCCAGTCTCTGTGGATACAACTCTACTCACTCTAGCTACAATTTAATTAATTTTTCAGGAGTAGATTTTATTTTTGGTGGATTCGACACCCATCAATTTGCAATTGAATTGAATTGAATTGAAATTGAATTGAATTGGAATTGAATTGAATTGAATTGGAATTGAATTGGAATTGGAATTGAATTGGATTTAATTGCATTGGAATTGGAATGGAGTTATGAATGTTTTTGTAATTGTTAGGATTGAAAATTTTTGGGAATGGAATGAATGGAAATAGAATTATGAATGTTTTGTAATTGTTAGGATTGGTAATTGTTGGGAATTGAATTGGAAATGAATTGAATTGAATTGGAATTGGAATGGAATTGCAAATTGTTGGAGTATGTTGGAGTATGTTTTCAATTGAATTGGAAATGAATTGAATTGAATTGGAATTAGAATTGGAATGGAATTATGAATGTTTTGTAATTGTTAGGATTGGAATTTGTTGGGAATGGAATGATTGGAAATAGAATTATGAATGTTTTGTAATTGTTATGATTGGTAATTGTTGGGAATGGAATGAATGGAAATGGAATTATGATTGTTTTGTGATTGTTTGGATTGGAAATTGTTGGTTATTGTTGGGATGGAAATGTAATTATGAATGTTTTGGTATTGTTGGAATTGAAAATTGTTAGGAATGGAAGGAAGTGGAAATAGAATTGTGATTACTTTGTGATTGTTGTAATTTAGAATTGTTGTATTGTCAATGGAAATAGAAACAGAATTTTGAATTGTTGTAAATGGAAGGAAATGAAAATAAAATTATGAATGTTTTGTGATTGTTAGGAACTTAGGATTGAAAATTGTTAGAAATGGAAGGAAGTGGAGATGATATTAAGTATGTTTTGTAATTGTTGAAATTGCAAATTGTTGGAGTATGTTTTGCGTTACTTATTATATATGTTGAATGTTTTGAATTGTTAGCTTTGTGCATATTGACATTATGTAATCAAATTATATATTATTCATTTTTGTACAGATAAATGGAAGGAAGTTCTAATACTCCCGATCAATCTAGTTCAGGAAGATACAATGATCCAGCTTGGGCTCACGCTGGTGCGGTTCCCGGTCAAAAAAAGCATACCATTTGCATGTTTTGTAACAAGCATTTGAAAGGTGGAGAAATCACCCGATTGAAAAGGCATTTAGTTGGGGTTAAAGGGGACGTGGAAGCGTGTAAAAAAGTAAGTCATGATGTGAAGTGGAAGATGAAAACATTGCCTGATGAACATCAATTTGAGAAAGATAGAAAGGGAAGATTGAATCTTGAAATTGGTAGTGGAAGTTCATTTCCAGTTTTCGTGGTGATTATGGAGATGTTGAAGGTGGAAGTGGTAGTGGTACTGGTAGTGTTCCATCTCAGTCTCAGGATCCTATAGAATCTGAAGTGAGGAAGAGAAGAAGGCGGTATGCGGTGTCTTTGCATCACGAACAACTCTGGAGCTCAACCTTCAATTCAGTAGTGCAATGCGAGAAGAGATGCGCTCTGAATGTGGATATGGCAAGAGTTAGATGGTGGTATGATACTGGTTCGTCATTTAATGCTTCTCGATCATATTATTATCAACCTATGATAGATGTCATAGCCTCTTATGGTCCAGGATACAAAGGGCCATCGATTGATGACTTAAGAGGTAAACTTTTGAGTTGTGTTGTCTGCAAATGAGAACTTATTTGGCTGAAAGAAGATTGAATTGGGGTATTAATGGATGCTCAATTATGTGTGATGGTTGGACGAATAGGAGACAAGAGCCTATCATAATTTTTTGGTTTATTGTTTTAATGGCTCTATGTTTTTAAAATCGATTGATGCATCGCTTTGATTAGAATCTGTTGATAATTTGTTTGGATATTTGATCAAGTTGTGAATGAAGTAGGGTGAAAAACATTGTTGGCTTTATTCTCGACAATGATTCCGCATATAAAGGCAGGATAAAGTTGCAGAACCTATAATTCATTTTTTGGATTCTCTTGTGTTTATTGCATTGACTTAATACTCGAGGATATAAGAAATCCTAGGTATTTTCTTGTTTTTGATGAGACCATGCAGAAGGCAAAAAAGGTGACAAAATTTATTTATAATCGTGCATGGGTTTTAAATTTGATGAGAAGGGAATTTACCAATGGTAAGAATTTGTGTCGCCCTGCTGTGACAAGATTTGCAACAAATTTCTTATCACTTCAGTCTTTTCTTTCGTTGAGGAAGGAGTTAAGGCAAATGTTTACAAGTGATAAGTAGGTTACATCTCAGCATGCTAGGTCTAATGCTGGAATAGAGGTTTGTAGTATCATATTGGAAGATAGGAAATTTTGGTCGCAATGTCAATTCGTTATCCGAGTTTGTGAGCCTTTGGTGAGGGTGCTTCGGTTGGCTGATGGTGAAGAAAAGCTAACAATGGGTTATATTTTTGATGCTATGGAGAGAGCAACGGAAGCAATCAAGGCCAATATGAAACATAGTGTTAGACCCCGAATTTTTTTTATGATATTATTCAACAGGAATTGTGATAATTGTGATTTTGCCTTAGTTTGATTAAATTGAGAAATTGTGATAATTAGGTGGTTTTGCTTTAATTGGAGTTATTTGGGAATATTATGGATAAGTATAGGTTAATTGTGGTTTAAATGAGGGTTAGAGGATTTAAAGTGTGTAAGGGCTTTTGAAGAAATGGAATTAAGTTGTTTTGGGTTTGGGCTTAGTAAGAAGGGCCCATGCCCTTAGGGTTTAAAAAGGAGAATTAGAATAGAAATAGAAAAGAGAAAGGAAAGAAGGAAGAAAGGAGAAGGAAAGAAAGAAGAGTGCCGTCGGTGAGAAGAGGAGAAGAGAAGAGATTTTTTTATGGTTTTGAGTTTTCAACTGGTTTGAGCGATTTCGTAAGTTTGCTTCCTTTAAACTTGTTAGGGTTAGATTTAAACTTAGATTTGTTGGTTATATCACGTAATCGATGGTTTAGGGTTTTGGGTGAAAAATATGGATAAATCTTTGGGTTGATTCGTTTGTGCTTGATTTTGAGTTGTGGATGGGTTAGAAATGTAGAATAAGTCTTGATCTAAGGCTTGTGTATGTTGCATTTGAGTTTGCGTAAGGATCGATGTCGAAAAATGCAGAAAAAGGGTTTCGAGTCGCAGCTCAATTCGCACGTCGTGGCGCATGCAAGAACACGCCACCTTGGGCGTCGCGGAGAAAAATTTGCACGCCTCGTGCACCAGTGCACGTCGCGGGCGTGCGTGGAAGGCAGCATACGCCACAAGACAGGCGTGTGCATGCCGCGGCAAGGCGAGATTTCAAGACGCGCGACGCACGCCATACGAAGCGTTTGCCGCATGATATATCGTTCGTCATGACGAGCGTCCCTTCGCCGCAGATGAGCCCTTTTCCAAAACGAAATTGTTCATTTTTTAGGATATCTTTTGCTATAGATGTCCGATTGAGGTGATTTCAGATTCGTTATGAACTAGAAATAAAAGACTACAAGTTCTATGAAGTTGGGAAGTTCGAAATTAGCCTTGAAGGGTTCGGAATTTTAGGAGAAGATCGGATATAGATTTTAATGCTTTATTTTGGATCCCAAGCTTTGAATATTTACTATGGATATTGATTAAATGGAACTTGGTTGTTTTAGGAAACCAAGCTGACCCGATTTCATCGCAAGAAGAAGGACATCAGTGAATCGGATTCTCGAGCAATCTTAGGTGGGTAATATACTTATAGTTATTGTGTGATTAGGCAGGTTCTTGCCTATGTATGGATATATGTTATAAATGATGCATGTTTAAATGTGATTAATTGAATGACTTTGTTTGCACATATTGTGAAAGAATCATGGAAATGGATAGCATGACATTGTGCTTGTGAATATGTTATGCCTAGACTACGGTCACGACATTTTGATTAAATGTAAGACATGAAAGAATATTGTATGAGTAAACAATTATGAGCATGCTTACGTGCTTTTGTTTGGGCGAGAGTGGAACCATTTCGTTAAATCACGTGCACGTAGACAAGAGCCTTCTCCGGCTGCCCGCCAGGGCATATGAGCTCGAATGGACTCATTTCGCTTCGAGGTTAAACTTTGGTTTCTCCCTTTTGTTTCCATGGAACCCTCGAGCCATTGTGATGTTCATTGCATATGTGAATTGATCATTGTGAAGCATACTTTGTGACATAATTATGGATTGAATTAATTGTATTGATTGCATAAACCGCTTGAGTAGTATATGAATATTTGAATTAAAGTATGTATATATATAATATATATACATTCATATCTTTGGGATTTGTGCTAATTCGATGGCTATATTTATATTAGCCATCGAAATGTAGCTCAACCCATTACTTTCCTCCTCAAAAGTGGTCGGACGATCGTTGACCTTGCGCAAGCATCGAGAACTTCAAGTCACTTAGAAAATTTTGTATTCGATAGTATTTTGATTGGCCCTCCAAGCATACTATCATGGAGCATAATTCATGTCTTTTGGAATTGAGATTATTTGTATTATGTATGACCAATTACTTGCTGAAATTCCTTTAATTTGCAATGGTATGAAATCCCGTAGTTATGGGTCTTTAATTGATAGTTGTGAATGTGTGTTCATTGATCGTTTTGTGTATAAATGTTGGGATCGGGTCCATGGTATTTAGGCTGAATGAATCTTGCAGCCCGAGGGGCCGCCCTCGAGGATTTGGACATCTGGGGCCGCCCAACATGTTTAGTATCGTAACGCCTAGGTTTAGGTGTCCTCGGCTTAGAATGCATATAGGATTGTGTGATATATGATTTCTTGTTGCATTGATTAAGTGACATGCATATCATGCATACATATAGATTGTCGATAGCTAATCCTTAGTGTTTAGTTAAAGAGTACGATGCCACCTCGTAGGAGGACACGAGGAGCTGTGCAAGGTCTGCTGCACCGACTCTCCGTCGAGAGAGAGAGGACCGATGAGTCTGAGCCCCAATGCATGTTGAGGCTTCAGAGGGCTAGAGAGTGAGCCTATCGTTCAATCGACTCAGAATCGCCGATTCCGCCAGGCAAATGCTTGATTTGATCCGAGGATGTTTGAGCCTTTACTTAGGCGTTTGTTCAAAGCATGGGCGGATGCCACAGCCTTCTCTCCCATTGATTAAGAGGGGAAAATTCGACAAGTCGAGGAAGTATGGAGCGGTGGACTTCTTTGGGACAAATGATCCCGAGGAAGCCGAGACATGGTTGCGGAGGATGAAAAGGGTCTTTGGATCGGATGGATTCGGCGAGATGAGCAGTGATGTATGCTGCCGACTTGTTGCGAGGAGATGCTCCTTTGGTGGGAGGAGACCGTGTCGAGCGGTCGATGAGGCCGATGGGGTTGGCATGGCGAGGATTTTGTGGCTGCGTTCAGAAGAAATATCTGTCGAGAGGTTTATGTCAATGAAGGCAAAGGGAGTTTTGAGTCTCACTCGAGGGATATGACATTCTTGAGTATGGCGTCGGTTCACGCAATGTCCCAGATACTTCAGATTTGATGTTGGCGAGACGCCAGATGTCGCCGATTTGAGTCGGGACTACATTTGGCCATCGAGAGAAGGTGATTGTGCGAATTTCAAAGACTTTCAGCAGATTAGTTGAGGCGACTCTTGGTGGAGAACATAGAGAATATCAAGAGTCTTATGAATAAGAAGAGGAAGGCAGAGAAGCGATTAGGAGGAGGTAGCACTAGTACTCCTATGCCAAACATGAGTGCTAGGAGCTTCCACCTCGATCGAGGAGAGGAGATGGTGCCGGTCGGTAGAGGTCGATGAGGACTTCTCTGCTTTTCACCAAGCTTCTACTGTGGGCATGTAGGAGGAGATGGGGACAGTCATCGCCCTAAGTGTGAGCACTGTGGTCGATTTCATGGTGGAGAGTGTTACTGATTGACAGTGCATGCTTCAACCGGGCGAGAAAGGACACGAGGCTGAGAGTGTCCTCGGCCGTCCAGAGAGAGGATCTCGATCTGCACTCCTAGGAGGACGAGACCATGGGTCGAGGATCGTGATGTAGGTAGGCGATTAAATCTTGCCGCCAAGAGGGCAAGTCTTCCGGGAAGACCGAGAGGCGCACACCGGCCGTAGGTGTTTCATATGACGGGAGGATGCAGAGGACGCGCCAGATGTTGTGGACCGGTATGGCTCACTTATTTGCCGATGATGTGCTTGTGTTGATTGATCCGGGTTCTACTCACTCGTTTGTGTCATCGAGTAGAACTGTGTGTGATATGGTTCTTGAGTCCGTTGGATACTCGTTGATGGTGAGTACTCGATTAATTGACACATTGTGATTAGTCGGTGTTTAGAGGATGTGAGCTTAGTATTGGTGAAGCACTTCTAGTGGTAGATTTGATGCGGCTGAAGATGCATGAATTGGATGTGATATTAGGTATGGATACTTTGGAAGTCTGATGCCCGATTGGATTGTAAGCGAAGACGGTGGAGTTTGAATTGGATGATGGCGGAAGAGTAGTGTTTACTAGGGACGGGAAAGTGAGTCCGCCTGAGTTGTTTCAAATTGATGAGAGAGGATGATGAGTAAGGGTTGTGGGCGTTTAAAGCATGTGATAGACTCGGAGTGATAGAGGAAGCTGGAGGATATTCCAGAGTCAAGGATTTTCGGATGTCTTTCCGAGGAATTGCCAGACTACCGCCACCGGAGATTGAGTTTCCATTGAGCTTTTGTCGGTCTGAGATCGATTTCAATTCCGCCTTATCGGATGGCTCCGTCGGAATTGAAAGAGCTTAAGGAGAAGTTAGAGGAGTTGTTAGAGAAGGGATATATTCGCCCAAGTTCCTCGCCTTGGGGAGCTCCGGTTCCTTTTGTGAAGAAGAAGGATGGATCTTTGAGGATGTGTGTGGACTACAGGAAGTTGAATCAGATTACGGTGAAAAATCGATATCCGCTTCCTCGCATTGATGACTTGTTTGATCAATTGCAAGGAGCGAGAGTCTTCTCTAAGATAGACTTGAGATCGGGTTATCATCAGTTGAGGATTAAGGAGTCGGATGTGCCGAAGTCTGCTTTCAGGACTCGTTATGGGCACTTTGAGTTTTTGGTGATGCCCTTCGGATTGACGAATGCTCCTGCAGCGTTTATGGATTTGATGAATCGGGTGTTCAAGTCATTCTTGGACCAATTTATCATTGTCTTCATTGATGATATATTGGTGTATTCCAAGAGTGATCGGGAGCATGAGGAGCATTTGAGGATTTCTTTGGAGACTTTGAGGAGTAATGAGTTGTATGCCAAATTCGAGAAATGTGAATTTTGACTGAGAGAAATTTCCTTTCTTGGTCATGCGATCTCCGAGCAGGGAGTGCATGTGGATCCGAAGAAGATAGAGGCTATAGTGAATTGGGAGGCGCCGAAGAATGTGGAAGAAGTGAGGAGCTTTTTTAGCAGTTATTAGGAGATTCGTGGAGGGATTCTCCATGATAGCCGCTCCGATGTCGAAGTTGCTGAGGAAGAATCAGAAGTTTGATTGGAGTGAGGATTGTCAGAGGAGCTTCGAGGAGCTCAAGCTCAGATTGACGAGTGCCCCGATTTTGATTTTGCCATCGGGTGATGAGGGTTATTCGATTGTATAGTGATGCTTCAAGGAAGGGTCTCGATGTGTTTTGATCTGAGGAGATCGGGTAATTGCTTATGCTTGAGGCGCCAGCCTTATGAGGCTTGAATTATCCGACGACGATTTGGAATTAGCAATGTGATATTTGCCTTGAAGATTTGGAGGCATTATTTGTATGGAGTTCGACTCGGATCTTTCTTGATCATAAGAGTTTGAAGTATTCTTGAGTCGAAGGAATTGAATTTGAGGCAACGGAGGTGGTTGAGCTACTAAAGGATTATGATTTCTTGATTGAGTATCATCCGGCAAGGCCAATGTTGTGGCGGATGCCTTGAGCAGAAGTCGTCGATTGCTCATGTTCGATCGGTTTATCTTCCTTTATTGGAAGAGATGGCTAAGCTTAGGATAAGCTTAGCGACGCAGAAGAGTCGGATTGTCTTACGGCTAATTTTCGAGTTAGACCGATGCTGAAGGAAAAGGTTAGGGATTTGCAGGCTCAGGATGCAGACTTGAGCAAGCTTCGGGATGAGATTCAGAATGGTAAGATTTCTGATATAGAGGTGAGGGACGATGGGCTGATGACAGTTGGGAGTAGGTTGTGTATTCGGATGTGCGGAGATCAAGGATGAGATTATGGATGAGGCACAATAACGCGCTTTATGCCATACATCCGTAGCACCAGGATGTATCGGGTTTGAGAGAGCACTTTTGGTGGAAAGGTATGAAGAGGATATCGCGAGTTCGTCGATGAAGTGTCTAGTGTGTCGCAAGTCAAGGTCAACACCAAGCACCTTCGGGCAAGTTGAGACCGTTGCCTATTCCAAAGTGGAAGTGGCGGCGAGTGACGATGGACTTTGATGGGATTGCTAGACCGTGAGGCATGATGCCATTTGGGTGATTGTTGATCGGTTGACCAAGTCAGCCCACTTTTTGCGATCCGACGGTGATTCTTTACATGTGTTGGCAAAGAAGTATGTCGATGAGATAGTGAGGCTGCATGGGATTCCGATTCCATTGTGTCGGATAGAGATCCTCGGTTTACTTGAAGTTTTAGGCGGTTTGCGAGAAGCTTTGGGACGAAGCTAAATTTTAGTACGACTTTTCACCCTCAGACGGATGGTCAGTCGGAGAGAACTATTCGGACGCTTGAGGGGATGCTTCGAGCTTGTGTGATGGATTTTCGAGGAGCATGGGATGAGCATTTGCCGTTGGTCGAATTTGCTTATAACAATTCGTACCATTCAAGCATTCAGATGGCTCCATATGAGGCATTGTATGGGCGGAGGTGTAGAACTCCGATCTGTTGGGATGAAGAAGGAGAGAGGCAATTGGAAGGACCAGATTTGATTCAGATGACCGTTGAGAAAGTCAATCTGATTAAGCAGCGGCTTAAAGCGACACAGGACCGGATGAAGAGTTATGTTGATGCTCACCGAAAGGAGATGGAGTATGAGGTCGGTGAGAAAGTGTTTCTTAAGACATCTCCTTGGAAAGGAGTATTGAGATTCGGCAGGAAAGGGAAGTTGAGTCCGAGGTATGTGGGTCCTTATGAGATCCTTGAGAGGATTGGACCACTCGCCTCTGATTGGCATTACCTCCTGAGTTATCACAGATTCACGATGTTTTCATGTGTCGATGTTGAGGAGATATAGATCGGATCCGTCACATGTTATTCGACTAGTGAGGTTGATTGCGAGATGATTTGAGCTATGAGGAACTTTCGATTAGATTTTGGATACCAAGGATAAGGTTCTCGAGAACAAGGCGGTTCGATTGGTCAAAGTCCTTTGGAGGAACCATTCGGTGAGGAAGCTACTTAGGAGCCATTGGAGGCTATCTTGGAGAAGTATCCGCATCTTTTCGATTTATCTGTAAATTTTGAGGATCGAAATTTCTTTTAAGAGGGGAGAAATGTTAGACCCTAATTTTTTATGATATTATTCAGCAAAATTGTGATAATTGTGATTTTGCCTTAGTTTGATTAAATTGAGAAATTGTGATAATTAGGTGGTTTTGCTTTAATTGGAGTTATTTGGGAATATTATGGATAAGTATAGGTTAATTGTGGTTTAAATGAGGGTTAGAGGATTTAAAGTGTGTAAGGGCTTTTGAAGAAATGGAATTGAGTTGTTTTGGGCTTGGGCTTAGTAGGAAGGGCCCATGCCCTTGGGGTTTAAAAGGAGAATTAGAATAGAAATAGAAAAGAAAGGAAAGAAGGAAGAAAGGAGAAGGAAAGAAAGAAGAGTGTAAATCGGTGAGAAGAGAGAAGAGAAGAGAGATTTTTGGGTTTTGAGTTTTCAACTGGTTTGAAGCGGTTTGGTAAGTTGCTTCCTTTAAACTTGTTAGGGTTAGATTTAAACTTAGATTTGTTGGTTATATCACAGAATCGATGGTTTAGGGTTTTGGGTGAAAAATATGGATAAATCTTTGGGTTGATTCGTTTGTGCTTGATTTTGAGTTGTGGATGGGTTAGAAATGTAGAATAAGTCTTGATCTAAGGCTTGTGTATGTTGCATTTGAGTTTGGGTAAGGATCGATGTCGAAAAATGCAGGAAAAAGGGTTTCGGAGTTGCAGCTCCGACCCGCACGTCGCGACACGCAAGAACACGCCGGCGTGCCGCGGAGGCGTGCGCGCTTGGTGCACTGTGTGCTGCGTCGCGACGTCTCGAGAGATTCAAGACGCTTGCGACGCCGCGCCACGGCGTTCTCCGTGGCGATATCGTTCGTCATGGCGGCGTCCCTTCGCCATGGTGAGCCCTTTTTCCAGCGAGAATTGTTCATTTTTAGGATATCTTTTGCTATAGATGTCCGATTGAGGTGATTTCAGATTCGTTATGAACTAGAAATAAAGAATACAAGTTCTATGAAGTTGGGAAGTTCAAATTAGCCTTGAAGGGTTGAATTTTAGGAGAAGATCAGATATAGATTTTAATGCTTTATTTTGGATCCCAAGCTTTGAATATTTACTATGGATATTGATTAAATGGAACTTGGTTGTTTTAGGAAACCAAGCTGACCCGATTTCATCGCAAGAAGAAGGACATCAGTGAATCGGATTCTCGAGCAATCTTAGTTGGGTAATATACTTATAGTTATTGTGTGATTGGGCAGGTTCTTGCCTATGTATGGATATATGTTATAGATGATGCATGTTTAAATGTGATTAATTGAATGACTTTGTTTGCACATATCAGAAAGAATCATGGAAATGGATAGCATGACATTGTGCTTGTGAATATGTTATGCCTAGACTACGGTCACGACATTTTGATTAAATGTAAGACATGAAAGAATATCGTATGAGTAAACGATTATGAGCATGCTTATGTGCTTTTGTTTGGGCGAGAGTGGAACCATTTCGTTAAATCACGTGCGTAGACAAGAGCCTTCTCCCGGCTGCCGCTTGGGCATATGAGCTCCGAATGGACTCATTTAGTTCGAGGTTAAACTTGGTTTCTCCTTTTGTTTCCATGGAACCCTCGAGCCATTGTGATGTTCATTGCATATGTGAATTGATCATTGTGAAGCATACTTTGTGACATAATTATGGATTGAATTAATTGTATTGATTGCATAAACCGCTTGAGTAGTATATGAATATTTGAATTAAAGTATGTATATATATATAATATATACATTCATATGCTGGGATTTGTGCTAATTGCCGATGGTTATATTTATATTAGCCATCGAAATGTAGCTCAACCCATTACTTTCCTCCTCAAAAGTGCGGATCGGAACGATCGTTGACCTTGCATGACATCGGGAACTTCAAGTCACTTAGAAACTTTTGTATTACGTTATTATTTTGATTGGCCCTCCAAGCATACTATCATGGAGCATAATTCATGTCTTTTTGGAATTGAGATTATTTGTATTATGTATGACCCAATTACTTGCTGAAATTCCTTTAATTTGCAATGGTATGAAATCCCGTGGTTATGGGTCTTTAATTGATAGTTGTGAATGTTTGTTACGATTGATCGTTTTGTGTATAAATGTTGGGATCGGTCAGTAATATTTGGGGCGCCGAATCTTGCGTGGATCGAGGGCCATCTCGGGATTTGGACATCTGGGACCCGGCCCAACACATAGGCCTTCTTTATACCAACCATATATCTCGATCATTAATGAGAAGGAGAAACAACTTTCTTCTCCATTGTTTGTAGCTAGGACATTTTTTAATTCTAGTGTGTATTTTACACTGGATGTTGAAAAGCAAGCTGAAGGTAGTAGAGGAATGCTTATGACAATTACAACAATTGTTCCTCATGACTCAATCCAAGTTGTTTTAACCACACAAATGGAGACTTATAGGTTCTCTTATGGAGATTTTGGAATGTCAGTCGCTATTCAACAAAGAGGACTTCTTTCTCGTGGTATTACTTATTTCCTATTTCTTATTTGTTAAAATTATTTATTACTTTATTTTGTTTATAACACTACTTTTGTTTTCTTATAACTTCTTTGTTGCTTTGTGGGATCTTTTTCGGATGTAGTGTTCGTAATGAGAAGGTTTGCAATTGAAGTTTAAGTCGATGTGTGAGTGCAACTTGGGTGTGAACAAACCGGAGCACATTTGAATTTATCTATTCTAAGAAAAGGAATAGATTGGAGCATAAGAGGTTGAATGACTTGGTTTATATTCATTACAATTTAAAGCTTCGAGAAAGGTATGTTATTTTTCATTATTTTCATTATTAATTTTGGTATAATTTCTTATAATTTTCTAATCATTAACTGTAATTGTTTACTAGGACTCTTAGTAGCACAAGTTGTTCAAACGATCCAATTCACGATTGATAATATTGATATTTTGGAGGATTGAGTTTCAAGAACCCAATTTGGTTGATGTGAGTGATTTGGATTTGGAAGATGATCTTGGATGGGAAAGCATTGACATGTCATTTGGTGCATTAAATTTGAATGATGATGATGATGAAGCTCCTCTCAATGATGAGGATTTTGTACCAAATGATCGATTAGAATCGGTCTGCGATTCAATGGTATCAGCCATTGATGATTAAATTTCAGGTTTTTATTTTCCTCTTCTTTTAGTTTTACTTGTATTTAATCGTTGATGTTTATGTTAAATTATATGTATGTAATGTAATCGTAATATTTTTATTTCAGTTTAACTTCTACTTGATTGCTTATTAAATCATCAACTCTTTTGTAATATTTATTGTTCTTTTTATCGAATGTTTTGAATCTTTTGATGTAAATATGTAATATTATTTATTATAATGATGAAATTGTATGATTGTAATATTTTAAATGCTTTGTATTATTCTTAGTTTTATAATTGTATGATGATGATTGTCTTTGGTCATATTAATTGTGGTTATTATTTATATGTAAAAATAAAATATTTAAAATTATTGTTATTTCAAATTAATTGTCATTATTATTTATTATTAAGATATTTGAAAGCATGGTTGATGTAAGCGATAAACTAGTAAAGTATCTGATCTGTTGTATAATATATCAATATGGACTATTTTGCAATTTTTAAAAGTTTAGGGACTATTTTATAAATTTTAAAAATATCTCGAAATGGTACCCGTGCATCGAATTCCGGTACCGATACAATTTCGTTCCAGAGCCCAATCCGATACCAAGTTCGGTACGGTATTCATAACATTGGTAGTGAGAGAGTTGAAAATGGTGAAATTCATGCATGCATCGATTTTTAGTACCTGACTATAAGCTTGATTTTTGAGTTGTGTTTCGAATGAGTTAGAGGATTTATTTGCTAGTTATTGGAGTTAATTAATGTGAGATTGAGTTCCTGAAAGGTTATAATAGTGTGAGAAAGTGAAATTTGGTTTTAAAATATGGAAAGTGGGGAAGGCGAGTCTTCTGTGAAAGTTCATCGCGGTCAAATTTGATTTGCCGCGACCAACTCTTTTTAGTTCACCGCGGCAAAAATTTTGAGTTCGTCGCGGCGATCTTTGCTAAATTCCCGAGAAAATCTGGTTTCTAGAAGGTTTGTCGCGGTCATCTTTTTTGTTCTCACCGCGGCGAAGTCTCATCCTTCACATTTTGAACATACTTTAGTAATTTAACCATAACTTTCTCTGTAGTTATCCAAATGAGATGAAGTTTGATTTGGTGTAAACTATAGACATAGGGCTACAACGTTTATGAAGAAATGGAGTTTTATTTATGTCTCTAAGATTTTCAAGTTTTGGTTGGAAGTTGAGGTAAGAATTTTGCTGAAGTTTAAGAATAGTCTAAAATATTTTGAGTATATATTTCCATATACTGAACCAAATTAAATGATTTTAGTGTTAATAGAAATTTGAGACATTGGAGAACAACTTTATAGAAGGAAATTTTGCCTAATTTGGTCATTTACCGTATCAGATTTAGTATGGAAAGTTGACTTGTATGTGTATTAGAGGAAAATTTGAAGTGGTCAGTGAAGTTATGAAATTATTTGACATTGTTTTGTTTCGATCCAATTGTAAATATACATGGTATTAATGAGGGCTTTGATATGTAAATGATTTGTTGATAATGATCACAATATTATACCCCGAAATTGTCATTGAACATGCATTGTGCATACTTTCTGTACATTGATATGCATAAAAGAACACTTGTGCATTTGTGCAAAAATGTGATATATGTGACTGTATTTTGTATATTTTAGAGGAGCACATCGGATGTTAGTCGGACATTGCCAGACTATCCAGACAATAGCTTATTGGAGCGTATTGTGAGTCAACCTAGATGATTTTCTAGGATTGATTTGATTTGATTTGTTTAAACTTCCAACATTATTAAACTGTTTATGATTTTTTTATGAATTTTGGACTTTAATTGTCTAAGGAGATCAATATTTGGGAATGCATTGGAAGTGCTTTGATTGCGACTTTAATTGCTATGGAATTCTGAATGTTATGTGAATTCTCAACGAAAGTTGAATGCCAGACTTAGGTCCGATGATTATGAGTTTTATTTGAGCATCATATGTGATTGCCTTATATGCCATATTCAATTTTGATGCATTTCATAAAAATGCATGCTCAGATAAAGGCGTTGTGACTTGAGTTGTCAGTATGAAGCGCTTCCACGTAGAGCTTTGCTCCATGATATATGTGTGTGCACGTAGAGTTATGCTCCGTGATTCTGTTCTGACTGAGCCTTATAGGCCAGTATTTGTATAAGTATGTGATAGGCACTCAATTACAACAATAAGAATGAATGTGAGTTTCATGTATATAGCATTCATATAAGATTGAAATTCATGAAATGATTTGTAAAGCTGAAGTGAGTGATAAATAGATATGAACTGTTACTATACTTGGCTACGTGAATTATGTGATCATATGAGATGCCATGGTATGTGAATATTAGGAATAATTATATGTTTTGAATGAATATTTGTGATGTATGTGATGTATATACGTAATCCGGTGAATTCATCAATGATGGTTCACTCATGGAGTTTGCAAAACTCATTAAAAATTATAATGTGATTTTTCAGGTTCAGAGGAATTATTCAGTTAGGCTAAATGGAGTATAGCCACTGAGGTCAGATATGGATTAAGGGTCGGGATTAGTTTACACCTGCATATGTCTTCAGTGATTTTATTTTTGAATTATGTTCAGCAAAAATTGTACAAAGTGTATGTAAATGATTTGGTAATGAAATGACTTTATGATTTCAAGTGTTTTGTATCTTAAATGGGCCCAAATTATTATTGAATACTAATGTTTGTAACAATTGTAACTTGTAAATGGAAATGTTTTTAAATGACATGGGCCGATTTGATTAGTGATTTCCGCTTACGTGTACTTTATTTTTAAAAATAAATAAAAGTTTTGTATTAAATTTTGACCAAATGATTATTCTAGCATGCCACTCTTGTAAGGTACGTACTCGGATATCACCATAGATATCGGGTACGTGTTTTGCGAGAGTGTAGTGCTACATTACAGGTAGCTAAAGTGTTTCATATTTTGAACGTGAATATTTTTTTTATAGCTAAGCTTGGTCTTTGGTTTTTGATTTTTATGCTGGCTATTTTGAATACTTTTTTAGCTAAAGGTTTGTATGCAACAAACAAACTCAGACAAGTATAAGGATTATGCCACCATTTTATTAGAAATGGCAAATTGGCCCGAGACGGGCTCTGCTTGACCTAGCTTCAGGATGGGCTTTAAGTTTTTTTTTTCAAAATTTAGGTCTCACATGAGCTTGAGGCCTTATTGATTGAAATGACGTCATTTTATGCTGAGGAAATGGAATTTCTACTTTATAAGATGTAAAGTGTAAAACGACTTCGTTTTGCTTAAAGAACTTCTTTTTTACACCTAAGTAAAATGAAATCATTTTATTATAGGTTAAAATCATCTCAATCCTCACTCTCTCCCATATAATCTAGCAGTCCCTCGTTTGCACTCCCTCCCTTTGGCCTTCATATGCAACATGTCCCTCCTTCTGTACTGCATCATTTTTAAGCAATTGACTCTCTTCGACAATCTCAAACTCTATCTATCCTAGCATCTCTCCTCAGTAGCTAGTGGCTCCGTTCTCTTCCCGGTAATAGGTAAGGTTTCTATTTTTAAGGAATTTAAGTATATTTGTATTATGTTTTCTAGTTTTGTTTCCGTTTGATGGTTGTTACACTTCATGTGGTTGTTAATTTGATATAAAGCCACATTTGATTATTGTTGGGAAGGAAATGAATGCATTATGTTTCTTGCATTTGTTATTTGACAACCATACAATTGCAAACAACCATCAAGACACTCTATAAAGATTGAGTTTGCTTGTTGTTATAGTGGTACCATTCCCTACTTAAAACCACTTTGTAACAATTAAATGAATCTAAGCTAATTTTTAGGCATAAAATCACTACAACACTTTCCCTATTATGTCTTTTATCTTTTTCTCTTTAGTTATCAAACTAAAGATGATCTTTGTTCATCATGATATCTTTTCTAATTAAAGTGGAGTTTTATTCTATTTAGTTTTTTGGATGTTAATTAGGTTAGTAATCAAGATGTCGATATATTTAGAAATGAATCGAGTTTTTTAGAGTCTAAAATGAATGTATGTTGGCAGCCTTTTCTCATTATCAAACTTAATTTGACAAGATTTGACATAATTAGATCAAACTATCATAGATCGCAACGAATTTAACTATTAGCAAGCAAAGAACTTCTTTTAACACATAGCAAATGATAAAGTTCTCTGATCTCTAATATAAAAGAAATCTCTAATCTTATACACTTGTCAAGGATTTATATATAAACATTATTGGTGTGAAGGTGGTGATGTTGAGATTTGAGCAAGCTATTAAAAAACAGGTTGTTAGCTTTAATATGTCAACTCTAGATATTAATTAATACATATAATTCAAGTAATTAGGTAGTTTCCTTATTTACATCTTAATATAGTCTATGTAGATGCTATCATCATCATCATCATTGAAGTATATAAATACATATATAACTTATATAGTCTTATATGTCAATTGTTTGAGATAGATGAGTGTTGGGACCCGATTAAGACGGCGCTGACTTCAGCAAAGCTAAAGTGAAATGAATCGCAAAGAGGCGGAACAAATAAAACGATTGATCACAAAGCAAAACGAACGGATCATATATCGAAGTGAATCAAAAAAAAATAATAGCAAATTGAAAGCTAACTTGGAAGCAAAGCACACAAACAAGGTCAAATCGAATTGGCTCGAAGACAAACCAAGCAAACGATCCAATCGAATTGAAACACGAATTTCGACATCCGCACAATTATCTTAGAAAAGCGTCGAAATGGTCGCGTTGGATATCTTAAGACTAAAGCTATATGAATCGATGTAAAAAAATTTCTTCTTCTTATTCTTCATTCTTTATCTTCTTATTCATCTTTATTCAAAGCTCATACTAATCAAAACAATATCATTTCCCTTTTTGGAAATTCATTCTAAACAAAATCCCACTTACTTGATTCTTCATGTTCAAACCACACCTCATCAATAAATTCAAAACTTGTCATTCTCTTTATTGCCTAATAAACACTTAATACATATAACACTATACTACCCTACAAGAATCAGGCAGCATAACGGCTATATTAAGCTAACCCAAAACCTGCACACATAGGATTTAAAACTCACTTTTATAATTCAGCTCAAACACCTAATCCTCAAATCAATACACAAATCTCATAATGCAATACAATTCATACACAACTTTATAAATCAATTCATTATACAACCCAATCATTCTCATCTATCATAACCATACACAAGTTCTTATACAATTCCATAATCCAAATACATCATGAACTATACGCTTACATTACATTAATGGTCTTACAAGCCATGTACAATTTCCAATGATCAAAATCTAAAGTACACAATGCACAATAATTCTCAATTTCTCAACAACATCTAAACTTAACAATAGTTCAATAAGAACTCATACAAACAAAATCTCTCATTTTCTTTCACCCGATCTTCTTCTCATCACCTGTGGATGGGAATGAAGAGGGGTGAGCATAAAAAGCTCGTGGGTAACAGGTTTATAATCAATCATAAGCAAAACTGTTCAAAAGTTTACTGCCATAGAAATTTCTTGTTGAAAATCCATAAAACGCTCGTTTCTCAAATTTTCGTCATGTATTGAAACCCATAATCAGCAAAACATAAATGTATCAACTTGTTCAAAAATCACAATTTCATAATGCAATACATCATCTCATTAAACACAAATGATTTCATTTCATCATTCAAGCATAACGCACAATCCACATCATAACATAACACGTCAAAATGCTAATGCACGCATAATTTGGCTCGAGGGTTCCGTGAATAAAAAGACGAAACCGAAGTTTACGCCGTGAATCGAAACAAGTCCATTCTCGGATCTTATGGGCCACAAGCGGGCAGCCGGGATAAGGTTTTGACGTCGACGTGCACATGACTCGAAACGGTTCCTCTCAGCCCAAACAAAGCACATAATCCAATTCAAATGTTCATATAACAAAATGCCATAATTTCATTCAATGGCATACATTCTTATCCAAATGTCAAGCATTCATTCATACATAACATGGCATAATCACATTTCTATGGTTTAATCATCATGATATACATCATATCAACATAACAAATATGAACAAGTCACATACAATGCATATACAAGCATTCGCTCATAACCATTCAAATCGATTCATGGGGTATATGAACACATATAAACCAATTCTTTAAATCATTTTAAAACAACATATGCACAATCATAAAATATTTGAAATCATTTTATTCTCTCAATTTGGGAAAATCTTTAATGGCTTATTATTCAACTATAAACATGAAACCCACCTTATATCCATGCTTGGAGCTTGATTAGAGCTTCAATTCTCCAAAGCCTTTCTTCTTTCTCCCAATTTCAAATTCCCTAAATCAAATTAACCCAAATTCCACTTCATAAAAATCATGATTTTCAAAATTGATTACATAAATCGCAAACTCATACTCATATCAAGACATCTATATCAAGAACTTCCAAAATCCCCAAATCATACAATTGACATAAAACCTAATTATTAATCATCCCAAAATTGAACCAATTTCAACATGTAATCTCTAAAATTGATCATGGAATTAACAAGCCCATATCATTTCCATGCTAACACAACCAAAAACTCAAGAAAATCTCAAAGCTCACAAGGTTCTCTTACCTTTTTCTTTCTCCATTTTCGACATTGCTTGGCGCAAGATGAAGCTCTCTTCATCCTCCACATTTTTCCCTTCTTGAACCACTTGAAAATCACCCTTGAAACCCTTGAAAAATTGAACCCTAGCTCTTCTTTCTCCTTCCTCTCCACCGACCCTCTCTCTCATTTCTCTCTCTTCTTGCCTTTTTCTTCTAATTTTCGTGCCTCACTCTTCTTCTTATACCAACCCACATTCTTAATGACCACCTTGCCCTTCCCCTTAAGCCTAAGGTCTTAACCTTTTAAGTGATGTTCCCAATATGCTCTTACACTTTAGTTTCATGTATGCTTACTTTAGGGCAAGTTTATCACTATCAATTTGAAGGAATTTTCCAAAACTTCCTCTAGAGAAATGTTCCTCATTGTCTTAATTTTATAATGCCTCAAGAATCATCCAATTTGGAGCACTAAAACAAAAGTTATGCTCAAAACATTTCAGATATGTCTTATGCTAAGTCATTTTTCAACACATTATTTCCATCAAAAAATTGACCTTCTTAAGGACCAAATTGAAACTTGACTTCTTCATAACAATTGTAGCTCTATTTACCTAGTCTAATCCAAATCAAGAATCACCTTAATTGTATGTCTATAGAAAAAGTTATAATCAAAATATTTTCATATGTTTTCTCATCCAAGACTGCACATTAATTCGAAATTCAATTCAAATTTTGAAAATCTTAGAGGCTAAATTGAAATTCACTTTCTTCATATGACTTGTAGTCCCATGTCTCAATTTTAGTTTTTGTTGGACCCCGAACCTTGAGTGACAATTTGAGTTAGTAATAGGAATGGTCAAGTGGATGAGTTGATTGAAATGAAGCTAAATAGCAAGAATTAGAAAGAAAAAGTGTGAAAATTTGAAGGATTTAGAAAGTTTGACTTTTGGAGAGAGAATGTTTGACTTTGAGAGTTGACTTTGTTTGAGGCAAAATTTGATAAAGGGTCTTCTGGAAACTTGTAGGTTATGTTAAGAGATTTTGTGGACATAAAGTTTGTAATTTTTCGATATCGGAGTGAAAGTTATGATCGGTCAAAGTTTATGTTTGATCGGGTTTGACTTTTATTATGATTGAATCTTTGACTGAGGAATTAACCTAGTTAGAGGTTATTTGAGCTTTGATGTTCTTCATGAAAATTGAAGGATTTGTTTTGATCTTTATTTCGATATAAAGTATGCAATTTTTGATCTCGAATAATAAGTTATGATTTTACAAGTTTGTATAGAGGATAGTATCTTTGATCGGAAAATGGACTCCGTAGGAGTCGAATTGAGTTTTATGTTCTTCTTGGAAGATTTAGAGCTTCTCTCAAGCTTTCTATAGAGACTAAGTTTGTCAAAATCGGAGTTCGAATTAAAAGTTATGAATTTTGGAAGTTTAGAGGAAAAAAAAGAAGAAAGTTTTATGCTCGCTGGGCGACGGCTCGCCTAGCGAGAGCGGCGCTCAGATGCCTCGTACGCCGCCTAGCGAGGCGGGCGCCTGGCCCCTCATGAGCTGTCGCGCCTCGCTAGGCGACGCCTCGCCTAGCGAAGCGGCGCCTCGCCTCATGATTAGGCGTCTCGAATCTTGCTTTCTTCTTAAATTTTGATTTCTTTGTTTCAATCGACCTTTGCTCACTATTTTGCTTATATCTTTTCCGTCCGACATCCGATTGAGTTGATTCTTTTTGCGTTGGATTCCTAAGACAATGAATTTCATTTTATAAGAAATTTGTGAACTTTTGAGATTAAATTAATGGTGATTAATTTAATCAAAGTGAGTCGGGAAATTTTCCGAGCATGATTCAGTGTTTTGTGAAATTCGGGATCTGTAGAGATCCGATTGAAGCGATTCTTGAGGCGAAATAAAGATAAGACAAGGGGCTACAAATCATATGAAGACATGAAATGTCAATTTTGCCCTTAGGACTTTTAATTTTGAATTTAAGTTTGGATTAGGGTTTAATTTTTGGATTAGGAACACCGTGAGTAATTTGAGTATAACTTTTGATCAGGAATCGAAATGAGGCGATTCTTGTTTTGAATTAACTAGAGACATAAGGCTACAATTGTTATGAAGACATCGAGTTTCAATTCCGGATTAAGAATGTGAAATTTTGGACGGAAATAATCGTACATAGAAAATGTGTTAGAATATGGATATTTCCGCCTTTGTTTAGCATATAACTTTTGATGTGGTGCTTTCGAATTAAGCGCAGATCAGTGGCGTTGGATTCGTATGATTGAGAGGAACATTTCTCCTGAAGGAAGTTTGGACAAATTCCTTCAGCTTGATAGTGCGAATCAAACCGCAAGTAAGTGTAATTTTAAGTAATAATGGAGGGGCAAAATGGTCATTTGACCATCATTAAATGAAACACAAGGTAGAGATGTCGTTTTGGCTTATTAAAAGCCACGAAAGTGGCTGGAAATTTCCAGAGAAAAGAAGAAGAAATAAGAAGAAAGAAGAAGAGAGTGGAAGCTTCGGTTATGGAGGAAGAGGAGAGAAAAAGTTTAGTTTTGATTTTTCTACTTGTTTCTTAGGGATTTTTGAGTAGATTTCAAGAGGAAAAAGGTAGAGGAGCATAAGAGCTTCCTAAGGAGCCAAAAAAATTCGAATTTGGATGAGAAAGAGGTAAGAGAAATTTTTCTACTTTGAGATTTTGATTAATTTTCGGTTTAGAATTATGACATATGAGATGGGTTTATGGATTGTGGAATTAATTTTGATGTATATGCTTTAGGTGGGTTTAATTTTGGATGGAAATTTGTTTAAAGTTTAGGCTAAATTTTATGATTGAGAATTTTGAGATATTTTGGTGTAGAATTATAGGAAATATGATGAATTGATGATATATGAAATCAATTTCGAAGAATTTGTATTTTATGGTATTGAATTGGGATAAATTGGTTTAGGCCAATTTTAAGATTTGGGGATTTTTGAAATTGAGGATTTAAATTTTAATGTTGGACCCCACCCCCCACACCTGGGCTAATATTTCCCACCCGTGTGTTTGCGGGTTATACCACAGGCGGTGTTTGCGGGTTATACTGCAAGACATCCAACTTAATCAAGATCTTGTCCTCTTTGGTCAAGGGTGAGGCCACGACTCGAACCCTTGACCTCAAGGTTTTATAGCTTCCACATGCTCGCCTCTTACCATTTGGCTAAGTTAGATCCTTAATAATCACTTTGATAATCACTTCAATCGGATCTCTATAGATCCCGAATTTTCCAAAATACTGAACCATGTTCAGAAAATTATCTCACTCACTTTGATTAAATTAATCACCCTTAATTAAATCTCCAAAATTCACAAATTTTTCATAAAATGAAATTCATTGTCTTAGGAATCCAACGCTTCAAAAACCAAATCAATCGGATGTCGGACGGAAAAGTTATAAGCAAAGAATTGAACAAAAGTCGGATGAGGAAGGAAGATAGCAAAATCGGAAGGAAACAAATTGTTCCGATCATCATATGATTCAATCAAAATCTTTTAATTCAACTCCAATTGATACGAATTTTCATGGAGATATATCTAAAGATGTTATAAATCTATTGCTTCAAGAATCACCTCAATTGGAGGTCGGACGAAGGAGTTATGACCCAACAAACTCAACATGTTCATGTTCTGATTCCAACCAAACATACTTTGGCGCAAATGTCATAACTTTCACTATAGATGTCGGATTGAATTCGTTCCTAGACCATTAGAAAGTAGACATCTAGGGCTAAAACTTTCACGAAGACCAAAATTCGAAATTCAGACGTTATGAGGGTCAAAACATGGACCGTGTGAAATTTACACGGTCAGGCGCACAGACCGTGTAACCTTCGGGTGAAACCGTCTCTTGCGCCTGGATTTACACAGCCCGTGTAACCTACATGTAAAGCAAAATTTTCACCCTTCAAGACCCCTCCAAAGGGTCCTAAACCCATCCTAACTTCTTCTATACTCATATCTTACCTAAAATCAACCTTTTCGAGCCCGAGATCACGTCACAAACTCTAAAGGTTCGGGAATTTCGATTACCACGACATCCTAACTTGCAATAACCATAAATCTCAACTCTGATCTCAAAAACTTACATACTTAGTATCGTTGGAAAGATAAGAGAACAAGCTACAACTTCAAAGAAGACAACTTTGTCTAATTCTATCTCAATTATTCTAGAATTTCCCTTGAATCAACATACACATTTTTATCCTCATGCAAAACTTAACATTTTCCCAACTTCACTTTCTCTATTACAACATCATTCAAAGCAATTTAACTTATAATTGGAATCCATTCAACACTCCACCTCAATTCATATAATCTCATATTCAATAACCTCTTATCATTCACCAAACATCCTATCTTACATATATAACCATGGTTTATGCTTAAGGTTTCTCAACTCATCATCCATACTTAGTTCACATTCTAATTTCACAACCATCTATATACCAATTCATAATTCAAAGCCATACATAAACTCATATTCCATTTTGATATTTCCACTAAAAATTCGGGGCCCAACATTTCTCCCCCTCTTAAAAGAATTTCGTCCTCGAAATTAAGCAATCTCCACATAATACATTCTCTTAATTAATTTTCTCCAATGATCCTAGTCATTCACATATTCAAATGTCTCATCACATATATTCATAATATTTTTCACCTCTTATATCAAATACCATCCATATTATATAAAAACACTATAGCCACAAATCAATTATTTCTTAGCACATTTTCACAAGTCAATGGTCCCATTTATTAAGGAACTCTAATATGGACCAATCATCGTTTAAAATCAACCTATTTATCTTTCATACATATATTTCTATCCTTTATCTCATCTTCTATTATCTCACAAAAGCATAGTCAAATCAATTCATCAAGGAATTCTAATCTCAATTTCCTTAACACATTCCTAATTTCAGTCACAATTCTTGTCGCCACTATCAAACAATCAAATAGGTTCTTCAAATAATTCATACAACTTTATTCACATCAAAATCCAAAGTACACAATGCACAATAATTCTCAATTTCTCAACAACATCTAAACTTAACAATAGTTCAATAAGAACTCATACAAACAAAATCTCTCATTTTCTTTCACCTGATCTTCTTCTCATTACCTGTGGATGGGAATGAAGGGGGGTGAGCTTAAAAAGCCCGTGGGTAACAGGTTTATAATCAATCATAAGCAAAACCGTTCAAAAGTTTACTGCCATAGAAATTTCTTGTTGAAAATTCATAAAACGCTCGTTTCTCAAATTTTCGTCATGTATTGAAATCCATAATCAACAAAACATAAATGTATCAACTCGTTCAAAAATCACAATTTCATAATGCAATACATCATCTCATTAAACACAAATTATTTCATTTCATCATTCAAGCATAACGCACAATCCACATCATAACATAACACATCAAAATGCTAATGCACACACAATTTGGCTCGAGGGTTCCGTGAACAAAATGACGAAACCGAAGTTTATGCCGTGAATCGAAACAAGTCCATTCTCGGATCTCGTGGGCCGCAAGCGGGCAGCCGGGATAAGACTTTGACGTCGACGTGCACGTGACTCGAAACGGTTCCTCTCAGCCCAAACAAAGCACATAATCCAATTCAAATGTTCATATAACAAAATGCCATAATTTCATTCAATGGCATACATTCTTATCCAAATGTCAAGCATTCATTCATACATAACATGGCATAATCACATTTCTATGGTTTAATCATCATGATATACATCATATCAACATAACAAATATGTGAACAAGTCACATACAATGCATATACAAGCATTCGCTCATAACCATTCAAATCCAATTCATGGGGTATATGAACACATATAAACCAATTCTTTAAATCATTTTAAAACAACATATGCACAATCATAAAATATTTGAAATCATTTTATTCTCTCAATTTGGGAAAATCTTTAATGGCTTATTATTCAACTATAAACATGAAACCCACCTCATATCCATGCTTGGAGCTTGATTAGAGCTTCAATTCTCCAAAGCCTTTCTTCTTTCTCCCAATTTCAAATTCCCTAAATCAAATTAACCCAAATTCCACTTCATAAAAATCATGATTTTCAAAATTGATTACATAAATCGCAAACCCATACTCATATCAAGACATCTATATCAAGAACTTCCAAAATCCCCAAATCATACAATTGGCATAAACCCTAATTATTAATCATCCCAAAATTGAACCAATTTCAACATGTAATCTCTAAAATTGATCATGGAATTAACAAGCCCATATCATTTCCATGCTAACACAACCAAAAACTCAAGAAAATCTCAAAACTCACAAGGTTCTCTTACCTTTTTCTTTCTCCATTTTCGACATTGCTTGGCGCAAGATGAAGCTCTCTTCATCCTCCACATTTTTCCCTTCTTGAACCACTTGAAAATCACCCTTGAAACCCTTGAAAAATTGAACCCTAGCTCTTCTTTCTCCTTTCTCCTTCCTCTCCACCGACCCTCTCTCTCATTTCTCTCTCTTCTTGCCTTTTTCTTCTAATTTTCGTGCCCCACTCTTCTTCTTATACCAACCCACATTCTTAATGACCACCTTGCCCTTCCCCTTAAGCCTAAGGTCTTAACCTTTTAAGTGATGTTCCCAATATGCTCTTACACTTTAGTTTCATGTATGCTTACTTTAGGGCAAGTTTATCACTATCAATTTGAAGGAATTTTTCAAAAATTCCTCTAGAGAAATGTTCCTCATTGTCTTAATTTCATAATGCCTCAAGAATCATCCAATTTGGAGCACTAAAACAAAAGTTATGCTCAAAACATTTCAGATATGTCTTATGCTAAGTCATTTTTCAACACATTATTTCCATCAAAAAAATGACCTTCTTAAGGACCAAATTGAAACTTGACTTCTTCATAACAATTGTAGCTCTATTTACCTAGTCTAATCCAAATCAAGAATCACCTTAATTGTATGTCTATAGCAAAAGTTATAATCAAAATATTTTCTTATGTTTTCTCAACCAAGACTGCACACTAATTCGAAATTCAATTCAGAATTTGAAAATCTTAGAGGCTAAATTGAAATTCACTTTCTTCATATGACTTGTAGTCCCATGTCTCAATTTTAGTTTTCCTTAATAATCACTTCAATCGGATCTCTATAGATCCCGAATTTTCCAAAATACTGAACCATATTCAGAAAATTATCTCACTCACTTTGATTAAATTAATCACCCTTAATTAAATCTCCAAAATTCACAAATTTCTCATAAAATGAAATTCATTGTCTTAGAAATCTAACGCTTCAAAAACCAAATCAATCGGATGTCAAATAGAAAAGTTATAAGCAAAGAATTGAACAAAAGTCGGATGAGGAAGGAAGATAGCAAAATCGGAAGGAAACAAATTGTTCCGATTATCATAAGATTCAATCAAACTCTTTCAATTCAACTCCAATTGATACGAATTTTCATAGAGAGATATCTAAAGATGTTATAAATCTATTGCTTCAAGAATCACCTCAATTGGAGGTCGGACGAAGGAGTTATGAGCCGACAAACTCAACATGTTCATGTTCTGATTCCTACCGAACATACTTTGGCACAAATGCCATAACTTTCACTATAGATGTCGGATTGAATTTGTTCTTAGACCATTAGAAAGTAGACATCTAGGGATAAAACTTTCATGAAGACCAAAATTTGAAATTAAGACGTTATGAGGGTCAAAACACGGACCGTGTGAAATTTACACGGTCAGGTGCACAGACCGTGTAACCTTCGAGTGAAAACTGTCTCCTGCGCCTGGATTTACACAGCCCTTGTGAATTTACACGGGCAGACCGTGTAACCTACGGGTAAAGCAAAATTTTCACCCTTCAAGACCCCTCTAAAGGGTCCTAAACCCATCCTAACTTCTCCTATACTCATATCTTACCTAAAATCAACCTTTTCGAGCCCGAGATCACGTCACAAACTCTAAAGGTTCGGAAATTTCGATTACCACGACATCCTAACTTGCAATAAGCATAAATCTCAACTCCGATCTAGAAAACTTACATACTTAGTATCGTTGAAAAGATAAGAGAACAAGCTACAACTTCAAAGAAGACAATTTTGTCTAATTCTATCTCAATTATTCTAGAATTTCCCTTGAATCAACATACACATTTTTATCCTCATGCAAAACTTAACATTTTCCCAACTTCACTTTTTCTATTACAACATCATTCAAAGCAATTTAACTTCCAATTGGAATCCATTCAACACTCAACCTCAATTCATATACTCTCATATTCAATAACCTCTTATCATTCACCAAACATCCTATCTTACATATATAACCATGGTTTATGCTTAAGGTTTTTCAACTTATCATCCGTACTTAGTTCACATTCTAATTTCACAACCATCTATATACCAATTCATAATTCAAAGCCATACATAAAATCATATTCCATTTTGATATTTTCACTAAAATTCGGGGTCCAACAATGAGCATATTCCTTTAGTAGAGAATTCTAACTGGTACCGAAGAGTACACATACGGATGCTTCTAATCTAGTATGAAGTGAAGATAGAAGTTCATGTCCATTGAAAAGTGATGTTCGGAATCAACAAAACTAGATCTATGGACGGAGTAGAGAAGGTTGAATATAAATATTGTCACAAGATGTTAACAAGAGTTCAAAATGTCGGACCTCTCATTTAGAGAGACATTTGGATTCGTGTAACCAAAAGAACATTGTATTAGGAGGAAAAAAATTTTAACCCCTAACCTAATGAGAAAGAGGAATGAAATGACTATCATAGCTTATAAGAGCAAAATATTAAGGTTTTTGATATTTAGTATGGTTATTGGTGATGAACATCCATTATCTATAGTTGATAACAAAAGATTTAGGATATTGCTCACCTCACTACAATAGACCTTTAAGATTCCAACTTGGAGTACCTTTAAGAAAGACATTATAAAGATATATGAGGATCAAAAGAAAGATACGTTGATGAGTATTGAAGGACAAGTTACCATCACAACAAACATGTGAAAAATGGATAACCAAAAGAAGGGTTATATGGCGGTGATTACATGTTATATTAATAATGGCTGGACTATATATAGTAAACTACTAAGGTAAACTGGAAAAGAAAGAAGTGAAGTTGTTAATCTCAGACACTGAAAGTAAAGATTACGAACAACTTTATCAATGACTAAATATTAAAGATGGAGACAAGGATATTTTTAAGTTGGCGAAAGCTTGGGAACGAAAACCACAAGATTTTGAACAAGTTCATTGTATAAAAGACGAACCAGGGAGGGTGTTTATAGCTACAAATGACATTAAAAAAAGATTACAGAGGTACTTCTATAGCCTTTTTAACGAAGGCGTAGAGGATAACATTTTTTTTAGATGACCTTAACCTGTTTGAGAGGTTTCGTAATTTTACTTACTGCCAACCAATTATGAGAGATGAACTTAATAATGTATTGAAGGAGATGAAAGGTGATAAGGCAGTATGACATGATAAAATACCCAAAAAGGTGTGGAGGAGCCTAGGCAAGGAGGGTATTACTTGGCTAACTAAGCTTTTTAATGTGATATTTAAGTCTTCCAAAATGTCAAACGAGTAGAAATTTAGTATGATAATTCCTTTATATAACAACAAAGGAGACAAACAAAGTTGTATTAACTATAGAGGCATCAAATTACTTAGTCATACCATAAAAATTATGAAAAAAAAAGTAATCAAGAAGTGAGTGAGAAAGGATGCTTTTATCTTGGAAAACCAATTTTGCTTTATTTTAGGAAGGTCCACGATAGAAGCCTTGCATCTCCTTAGAAGGTTAATGGGGTACTACAAGAAAAGACAACATAACCTTCACATAGACTTTATTGATTTAGAGAAGACGTATAATAAGGTACCAAGGGAAATAATGTGAAAGGTGTTTAAAAGTCAAGGGGTCCCCATGACTTACATACAACTTATTAGGGACATGTATGAAGGTGTAAAAACTAGAGTAAGGGCGATAGGAGGAGATATAGAATATTTTTTTATAGATATTGGGCTACACCCAAGGTTCCTCTTTGGGTCCTTTTTTGTTTGCAGTAGTAATTGATGAGCTTACTAAGAACATCCAAGGGGACAAGCCTTGGTGCATGTTATTTGTTGATGGCATTGTTTTAATGGATGAGACAAAAGAGGGAGTCAATGCCAGGCTTGAACTTTGAAGGAATACGTTAGAGTTCAAGGGTTTTAGATTGAGTAAGACTAAGACTGAGTATGTAAAATGTAACTTTTCTTGACATAAGGTGATTAACGTAGTATATTAAAGTTCAACTCCTAAAAGATTTGAAATTTTTGAAGATAGTGTAAGAAAACTATACATTCCAAGTACGAAGAAGTTGGTATTTGATTGTCTTGCCATATAGAACTTAACCTTCACAAGATGTTGGAGTTGACAATTCTATATATTGAAGTGTTACTAGGTTAAGATACAGAGATTCTCAATATACTTACCCGCATACAAAAGAGCAATGAGAGTTGGCTAAAGAACTTTTTGAGAAGTTACAAATATTTATACTACTACTGAATTGCTATCGGAAACAAAATATCTAACTTTGCACAATTACTTTACCAATATTTGTGAGATTAAGAAAACTTTATCTGATTAGATGTTTAATTCCAATGAGGTAATCCAAGTTATAACAGAGCAAATGGTAGAAAAGCTCAATTCTTACTGGTATATGGTTGAACATAATATGGCAAGCCATATTTATGTTTGACCCTTTAATGTGATCCTGGAGTCAACCAGAATGCCAGATGAATAGAGATTTAGTAGGGTAATCCCTTTGTACAATGCCAAAGGAGACATTCAACAATGCCAAAACTATCAAGGTATCAAATTACTTAGTCATACCATGAAGTTATAGGAGAAGGTAATTGACAAGAGAATTCGGAGAGCTGCTTCTATATCGACCAACCAATTCAGATTTATGCCTGGTAGGTCGACGACAGAAGCAATACATCTACTTCGGAGATTGATAGAAAGCTACCGAGAACAAAAGCGGGATCTGCATATGGTTTTTGTTGATTTGAAAAAGGCGTATGATAGGGCTCCTCGAGAACTCTTGTGGTGGTGCTCGGAAGCAAAGGGCATTCCTAGGACGTATATCAGGGTGATTAGAGATATGTACGAAGGATCTTTGATTAGTGTAAGCACAGTAGGAGGGGATACGGAAGCGTTCTCTATTGGTGTTGGACTACACCAAGGCTCGGCTTTAAGTCATTTTTTATTCACAGTGACATTGGATGAACTCACCAACCATATTCAAGGTGAGATACCTTGGTGTATGTAATTTGTGGACGATATTGTCCTGATACATGAGACCAAGGAGGGGGTCAATGTCAAGTTATAACGTTAGAGAGCAACGTTAGAATCGAAGGCTTTTAGAATGAGCAGATCCAAGACAAAGTATTTAGAATGCAACTTTTCGAGTAGCCAGCTGGCACTAGGGATGGTGATAATGATTGGCACTGACATCATATCACAGAAATCGAGTTTTAAATACCTCGGATCCATCGTGTAGGGAGATGGCAACATAGATGATGATATATTACATCGTATTAGATCTGGATGGACCAAATGGAAGGGTGATTCAGGTGTTTTATGTGATAAAAAGGTCCTTATAAAACTCAAGGGAAAGTTTTATAAAATAGTTATTCGACCAACCATGTTATATGGGGCAGAGTGTTGGCCTACTAGACGTAGTCAAACGCGTCAGCTGTTAGTAGCAGAAATGTGTATGCTTAGGTGGATGTGTGACATTACCCTGAGGGATAGGGTACGGAATCAGGTAGTGCGGGCCAAACTCCAAGTTGCTAACATTGCAGATAAGTTGCACGAGAAAAGACTTAAGTGGTTTGGGCATGTGCGCGAGATGCCCTCGGATGCGCTAGTTCGAAGTGTTGAGATAATAAACCTTAGTAACTACAAGAGGAGGAAAGGAAGGCCTTATAAGACCTGGAGGGAAGTGATCAAGAACGATATGTTAGAGTTGGATCTCACTGAGGTAGTTGCTAGATTTAGGAAAGTCTGGCGTGATAGGATAAGGGTAAACGACACCCATTAGAATCCTCGCGTCTTTTACTTTAACGATAGGACGTCCAACCCCATGTCTTTTACACCTTTGCGAATAGTTAGTTGTGGTCTAGGCTTCAGGTCTGGAGTAATTAAGGGTGGCCCAAAATTGTCACCTAAAACCGTAGGAGTTGTCAGGGTAGGTAAGGGGTGACTTCTAGTGCGAATAGCGACAACAAGAGCCGGTCTTTACACAGGGTGAGGTAATGACCGATCTGGCCAACCAACAGGTATGTCATTTTGTCAGGTAGTGCATTTCAAATCACTATATTTTTATGCGTGACAATTCTTTAATTATTGCTTCTGTTTTTTGCATCATTTTTTTACTTGTAACATCTGCATGTGGGTCTATCGGGAAACAACCTCTCTACTATGTAGGGATAAGGCTGCGTACTATAAGACCTCCCCAGATCTCGCCTCATTGCGTGACTTCAGACTAGGTGTGATGATGATGATGATAATGATAAAAGTTATGTTTGACCCAAGATACAAAATGGAGGGAGTTAATTTTTTATTAGACGTATTTTATGGTGATTAGGCTCAAGAGCATGTTGATGTCATTAAACAATTATGGTATAATTTATTTGATGATTATCAACACAAATTGAACAAAATTTAAGATCATAGTGGTTTATGTTGTTCAGCTCCAACTTTAGGTTTAGATTCGAGATCATCTTCTAAAAGTAGTTTGATACTCTCATTTACAAAATTCTTGAAAGAAAAAGAGTTAAGACTTCTTACAATATGATGGAGTTAGAAAAATATTTGATGCAAGATTATGCAACTAAAGTTGAAGGTGTAGAGTTCGAAGTATTGTGATTGTGGAAGAACTATAGAGATAATTTTTATCATCAAAGTAATTACAGAACTGTTAGCAATTGCATTATCTCATTACACTTTAGAGTTTGTTTCTAGTAGTGGCGACCAAGTTATAAGTTCTTATCATGCTCGACTTGATCCTAATATTGTGGAAGCCCTTATGTATGCTCGAATTTGGTTAAATGATAAAGATATTGAGGATAAACTCCGTTCTTTATGATATATCAAATTTGTCTATTTTATATTATATGATCTTATTTTTAAAATTTTATATTAATACATCCACATGTAATGATGCAGGTGACTAGTTATTCAACTAAAATATTTCAATAATATATTCGATGATAAATGTATATTTACTTGTTTACTAATAATTATCATGCTTAATATTCATTTAAAGCAATTATTACCGTGTTAGATAATATTTACATAATAATGTTTCTACATATAGATGAAGTTGTGTAAACTATTGACAATCTTGATTATAACGATTATCTATCCCTTTTCTTGTACTACATATTTGTTATCTTAATCTTTATTTATGGAATTAGTTAGTTTACATGTAATTGCATTACTTTTTTGTAATTAAAGATATGATTATTTATTTGTTTTTGCAAATACCAAACTTCAATATATGCTCTCTAGTCTCCACTCTTCATGACTCCATCATTAGTTAATCATTTCATTTTGACTTTTCAGAAATTATATCATTAAAATTTTTGAATATATTAGCACGATGATACTTTTTGTTTTGATAATATAATCTTTTTGTTCATTTTTATATATAATATAATGTTTTTATTCACTTCCTTTAAAAATAAATTTAGTTTCAATTTATTGATTTTGTCATTTATATATATTTAATATATACATTAAACTACTCATTTTCATTAAGCAAATTTGCTATTAAAAGAATGTTGCATTTCTCATATATAATAAAATATTTTAGTTCAATTTCTTTAAAAATGAATTTAATTTCAAAGTATTCATTTTATCATTTTATGCACGCTTAAATAAATTCACTAAAAACTCAATTTTGTAAAACAATTGTGCTAATTAAATGAATGTTGCATTTATAATATATAATATAATATTTTTCACTTCCTTCAAAAATAATTTTAATTTCAACTTATTTATTTCAAATTTTATATATACATTTTAAAATAAAAACAAATTTTTAAAAGGGCCAAGCCAAGTTCAAAAGATGCGTTGGTTAGGCTTAGGCCCCTATCTACCAAGATTTTATGTGTTTGCTCTTAGAAATCGAATCTTGTCTCTATATTTCCAAGTATGAAGCCCAAAGCCATTAACGTCACCTTAAGCGTACCCCTCGACTCTATGTGACTGACGCCACCTATGCCGCGAACAAATTAGGAAGGAAACCAAGTTAAGCTACTTCGCCCGAAAGAAGTAATCTTTTGATCTTTTCCTCAAGCCCCAATGTCTCGCCTACCATGAATTAAAATTTGTATATAAAAACAATACTAAGTCATTTTCACCAGAGAGTAGTTAAAATACGATTTGAGCATATCGTCATGGAAAAATATTAAGTGGAATTTTAACAAAGGATAAAAAGGTAAAGAAGCCTGACCCAATTCATGAAAGTACAAAGTTCAAGCCCATCCCTTAGACATATGTCCAAAGGTTTCGACTCATGGATTCGTGGACTAACAGGATTATGAATAGTTTGTATTTAGATTACTTTCCTCATGAATTTAATCTAAAAATTATACTGGTCAATTTAACCCTTCTTTCTCTCCACCCTACTACAACTCTTTTATAAAAACCTACCTCATCTTCAATCAATATTACTTAATATCATCGGACTTAGTATCGGATTGATTTAATAATTAAAATATATATATAAATAAATATTACTTTATAAATAATAAATTTTAAATTATTTATTTAAAAATAAAATATTTTTATTAATACTTTATTAATAAATATTAAAATAATTTAAATAAAATAATTTATTTTTAAGTTTTATTTAATTTATAATTATTATTAGTAAAAATATTTATTATTATTTTAAAACAAAAATTAAAAATTCACAATAATTATAAAAGTTGAAATAAATAAAATAACTAATTAAAAACTTTGAGAAAAAAGGGGAAGGAGAGATAAGAGGAAAGTAGGAAAATTTTAAATTTTTTGAAAAATTAAAAAATCCCTTATTTTTAAAAATTTTAGACATCGATCAAAGATTTGATTGATATTTTGAATACCAACCGGTACTATTAAAAACGAGTTGATACTAATATGTATTTAAACTTAGTATGACCTATCCTTTATTTCGTACCAATTTTGATCCAATACGTACTGGTATTCATAATATAGTCTTCAACTATTTTTATTATTCTCCTGTTAGTAGGATTTTGAATATTTTTACTCAGAAATTTCAATCGTCAATCTTCAAGTTCATATTTTTTCTTATTTAACGATTTCAATTTGTATTCGGTTTGTAAGGATATAATTAGAAATACAAGTCAAAATTAAGTTACATTCTATGAAATACTGTTGTGGTTGGGTCGGTCGTGCTAGGCCCAAACCCACTAAAAACTACTCATGGGCCCATTGGTCCATCCCGCAAGAATTGACCTAATTCACGCCAACTATGCTAGGCCCATGCTTTCACCACATCCACTACCACCACAAGTGGAAGTCTCCCATGCATAATGTGAAAGACTTAAACTTAGCAAGATCCCATATATAAGGTACACTTCGCCATGACATCTGTGCGTGATCATAACCCTAGTTCTCTCTGCTCACAGCGATCCTACCCTCACAAATAGACTAACTTGAACGTCGGAGGGGCTTATCAGGAAACAACTCCCGACGTGCCTTCTTATTTTGCAGAACCTTCGCCGAGCTCTTCGAGAAGCGCCCAACTCTACGGATCCAAACGCAAGAACGCAGCCTCGCCGTAACCAGTCAACTAATTGACGCCCACCGTGGGGCCCGATATCAGGGCACCACGTCCAGAAATACGCAGATCACCAGTGGCAATAACTAACTCGATATAGCCATTGTCATGTGTGACATTACAACGGATGGGTTTGCGCATACGTCACCGCCACGACACACCATGCTTCCCGCACGCAGTCTTCGGACCCGAATGGTAGGGGTGAGCATTATTCGGCCGCCTCGACATTCCTACTGGCCCGAATTAATTCGTAAAAAATTTCAAATTTCGCAATTCGGGTATTACGAATTATTTTCGATCGGGCCTGATAATTCTAAAATTTCAGTCGCCCATTACCCTAATTAGGTTATAAAATACAAAATTTCGGGTTTGTTTTAAAAATTATCAAAAACAACTTTGCAATCTGTAAAGTTCAACAAAATTTCGTAATTCGGCCTGTAAGCTCTGTAAGAAAAGTTCGAGTTCGGGGTAAGATGAAAAAAATTCAGTAATTCAGGCCGTCTTAACAAAGGAAATTTTGGTCCAATTACCCAATGCTCACCCCTACCGAATGGTCAACCGCAACCTCAAAACCTGTATCAAGAAGAGCAGAGCGTAGCCTCGAAGATAACGCCGAACCAACATACGCTCAATCTCCAACACCTCTCAGATGTAGATCCTCCTGCGCCCGTGCATACCTTCCTCACCCGAAAATAGATCAAGGAAGCGGTTGATCTGTTGATTCGCTAGATTTTAAGGCCTCACCAAGACAACAATGTAATGTCAAGACGGCAGACTAGTATGACGACCGATCGCCACCCTGCTAAACCCCTAGAAAAAATCGTGGACGATCGGATCAATGCAGCCATGAGTTTCCACCCGGATCGTCCAATAGCTCAATATAGCTCTCCTTTTACTCCGGCGATCTTAGATAGCCTCCCAATGATCGGCACCAAAATATCGACGCAAAAGTACACCGAAAGACCGATCCCTAGACTATTTGCAAGACTTCTAATGATGATGAACTTACATCAAGGCCCCGACGCCATTCAATGTAAGGCATTTTGCACTGCCTTTCAAGAAGGAGCCCGACAATGGTTCAATAGTTTACCCCCGTGTTGCACTACTTGCTTTGAGGATTTCAGACTGCTTTTCCTCAATCAATTCGCCACAAGTAAGCGACCACAGAAAATCGCACTAGAAGTGATGCAATTGACCCAAGGAAGGAATGAAAGTTTGTGGAAGTTCATCACTCGGTTCAATAATGAAGTGGTCGAGGTCCCCGACCTCACTTGCTCGTCCATATTGGCAGCACTTATGAGCAACACGAGGGATGAGGAGTTCAAAAAGTCATTGGCCCTCGATCAGCCCCGATCCATCCAAGAAATAAGAAACAGGGCGGATAAGTACATTCAGCTCGAAGAAGTGCTGAAAAATACGAAGCGTAGGACGGATGATTGTTCTCCAAATGACAGAGCGGATGGTTCACACAAGCGACAGAAGGGCCAGTCGAGCTGGAGAAAACCAATCGATCGACAGGGACATCGACGGGAGTTCACCCCGCCAACGATTTATATGCGAAGTATCGACAACATGAGAGTCGATGGGGAACCCCTCCTAGAACCAAACAAGTTGAAGAGTCCCTACAAGAGTAGGGACCCAGATTTATACTTCCGCTTCCACAAAGACATCGATCATGACACGGAAGATTGCTTGCATTTGAAAAGAGAAATCGAATTCCTTATCCAAAAGGGAAGGCTGGGTCGATTTGTGAAGCACGAACAAAATGTCGATCGAGATAACGAGCATAAGACCGGTCGGCCCGACAACAGGCGACAGTCTTGGAGGCAAAATGATATGAATGATAGAAGGAGGCAAAATGCGAATACTGACGATCGACGCGAAGTGAGGGGACGATCCAGGGCAAGAGGCGACAGGAATGCTGGATAACAAGATGACCGACCTGTTAGGGTCATCAACATGATTTTTTGGTGGAAATGCAGCAAGAGGATCCACTGGTAAAGGAAGAAAGAGGTATGCCAGGCAGATCGACAAAGACTTGTCGGCCAAAAAAAAAAGGCAGAACGATGGGATGATATCGTTCGACGAGTCTGACCTTGACGGTGTTAGTTGTCCCCATGATGACACGCTCGTAGTAAATCTGAACATGGACGGCAACGAGGTGAAACGAGTAATGATTGATACGGGCAGCTCGGCCGACCTGTTGTATTATGATGCCTTCAAGCGGATGGAGGTACCAGAGGATCGACCATCGCTTATGTATGACCTATCAAAGGGGTAATCGAGCATCGTACCACCCGCTTGCCCGGTCTATTTGAAAGTGAAGTTCGGACAAAAGCCATGTCAAATAGATAAGGACGCTGAGTTCTGGGTCAGAAGTTTCGCGGGCGATAATGCGATAATTGACGAGCCACTCAAAATACCCTCAGAGCGATCGCTCCACCTACTACCAAGCAATGAAGTTCCCAACGTCCCAAGGAATTGGCATTGTCGGGGTCAACAGAGAATCGCTAGGAATGTTACTTAGCGGAAACAAAACACTAAACGAGGCTAGTAGTCCGACGAGCCTTCTTGACATGAGAGCCAATGAGAGATTTGGAGAGGATGAACCCCGTGGAAGAAATGCAACGGGTCATACTAGATGAAGCCGATCGCCCAAGTTCACAAATCTAGGTTCCGAGCTTCGAAAGGCCTAGTTAAAGAAATCACTGCATCGCTTGGTAGAAAATAGATCGGTTCACCGGTACCGTTTACATGCCTGAAATTTTTCAATCGATCGCATCGCATTCTCTCAGATTCGGCTGTGATTACAAGCCGCCAGATGTAAGAAGTGGTGGCAAAGCGAGCGCCGAGGTGATCGAGAAGGAAATAGAAAAGCTACTCAAGGTCGTTCATTCGGAAGTCAAATACCCGTAATGGTTGGCAACGACGCACTCAGAAAGAAGAAAACAAAAGTGGAGAATGTATCGACCAGGCACATATTGCTACCAAGTAATGCCTTTGGCTCAATAATGCGGGCCACCTACCAAAGAACTCGTCATGGAAGTTTTAAGAAACAGATCGATCGATCACTGAGGCCTATGTGATGATATGGTGGTCAAAAGTAAGACGGTCATGAGCATGTGGAAGATCTCAAAGAAGTCTTCCGCACTTTAACAAATTTCGTATGAAGTCGAACCCAAAAATGCATTCGTGTGGCATCCAAAAATTCCCGGGTTTATGATTACTCGCCAGGGATTGAAGTTAATCCAGAAAATCGGCCATCGTCTAAATGCCTTCGTCATGCGATGCTTGAAAGATGTGCGATATTGATCGGCTTGATAGTCTCTCCAATGATTCGCTTATAGGATGTGGGACAAGGCCTCCCATTTTGAAAATTTTAAGGAAAGCGGATGTGACCGAGTTCCAGTGGCTAGATGAATGCGTTCAACACTTAAAGCAATATATGTCTAGCCCACCCATCCTGCAAAGCCCAAATGAGGGGAGAATCGATTCTATACTGGCAATCACGGAGGGTCGATCAGTCATTGTCTTGTTCGATCGAGGAAATGAGCAACGCCCAATCTACTACGCCGCAAAGTGTTGATCGGACCGTAAACACGGTATGCACCCATAGAAAAGCGGCCTTCCTTGATAACGGCAAAGACGAAGCTAAGGCCTTACTTCCAGAGTCATACCATCGAGGTATGGACCGACCAACCCTCGTAAAGGCCTTCAAAAGTTCAAACTCGAAATGACTAATAAAATGAGCAAGAAGTCGGGAGTTCGATATACAATATAAGCCCTTGACGACGATTGTTGGGACCCGATCCGGAACCGGATCCCAATCGAAAAGCGAAAGAACGGAGGAAACGAAACAACCGTTTAATCACAAAGAAGCAAAGCGAAAGCGAAGCGAAAAAATAATAAACGAATCACAACAAACACATCCGACATCCGAAACAATAATCAAAAAACTTATCGAATGAACATAATCGCGTTGGAAACCCTAAGACATTCCAAAATCCTAGATAAATTTTTTTTTCTTTTCCTTATAACCATTTTACTCAATTTCTTTCTTTTTTCTTTCTTATGCCAAAATTCTTCCACACTTTAGCCATCTTTCATACAAATCATAAGTCTCATCCAAATCAACTACTTTATTTATTTTCTTTTCACTTATTATTCATCAAATTTCAAGAAGATAACGACCGCTTTTATCCTAACTCCAAACCTCGCAAAGTGTTCAAAATACACTTCTATAAAATCCAATCAATCACATAGATATCGAATCAACCGACCCTCCGTCCGGATCTCAAGACACAAACGCAAATCTAATTCTAAAACATTCTCATAGGCGCAATTCAATATACCGATCTCATAACTCAATCTCATTTCCAAATTCATACTCAATTTCATATACAATTCCAAAACCATACACAAAACTCAACCTTATACGCAAGTACACTTTTCCAAACTTATCTTAAGCCATATACAAATTCATACTAAAATCCAAATTTCTCAAAATCTGCCTAAATCAAAAGTCAACTCTTTACTCCAAAAAGTCAAACTTTCTAATTTTCTTTAAAATTTCACACTTCCACTTTCTATTTCGTGCTTTTCAACTCCATTTCAATCAAATCATTCACTTTGACTTTCATAACTCATACAACTGTACTAAATTTTCAAAGTCATCAAAATCAATCACTTCATTTCTCATCAATCTCCTTTAAATACAATAACATCTACAACACAATACCTATACAAACACACTCATTGAATTCCATTTTAATAATTCTAATTTTCATCAAAAGATCGGGGTCCAACAACGATTAAGGCACAGGTGTTGGCAGACTTCATTGCAAAAATGAGTCAACCTAATTCGCAGGGTAAGCAACGCCCTGCCTGGAGCTTATTTGTTGACGGGTCGTCCAACGCCGAGGGATGCGGAGCGGGAGTAGTATTGATCAGCCCGCACAAAGAAGACAAGGTAGAATATGCTCTTCGGTTAGAATTCAAGGCCTCTAATAACGAAACAAAATACGAGGCTCTGATAGCCGGCCTCTAATTGGCCAAGGAAATGGAAGTAAAACATCTAAAGGTATACAGCGATAGCCAAGTAGTGGTCGGTCAAGTCACTGGGCAGTATGAAGCCAAGGGGAGCACCATGATCAAGTACCTGGAGCTGGTAAAGCAGGAGTTAAGTAATTTCGAGCAATACTCGATCAGTAGGATAGAACGAGCTCAAAATGCTAAGACAGATGCGCTTTCCAAAATGACTTCCGATCGAGACGTCAAAAACAACGTTTTGGTCGAGCGACTAGACCGACCTAGCATCCAGAAAGCCAAGGAAGTTCTTGACGTAAATACCGGTCGATTAAGTTGGATGGAATCGATCAGACGGTACCTCCTAGAGGGAACACAACCGGAAGAAACGTTAGAGGCCAAGAAACTGAGAATAAAGGCGGTCGAATACGCGGTCATTAATGGCACCTTATACAAGCGATCTTATGACTGACCACTGCTACGATGCTTGAGCGAAGAAAAGGCAGAGCAAGCAATGGCCGAAGTCCACGAAGGAATGTGTGGAAACCATGTAGGAGGCAGAATGTTGGCTCATGATCGATTAGACAAAGGGTATTATCGGTCGACAATAAGAAAAGACCGCCAGAAAAAGTCGACCGCAAGAGGCTTGCAGAAAACGATAGCCTGCCTCATCAATGCATCGAGAGGATGAAAATCAGAGCCACCCTATCCCTTTTTCTCAATGGGAATGGATATATCGGGACCTTTCCTCTCGGTCCCGGACGAAAGAAGTTCTTGGTAGTGGCGGTGGAATACTTCACCAAACGGGTAAGTGGAAGCGGCTACAATTACCGAAAGCGAAGGTGGAGAATTTTGTAAGGAAAATAGACTAAGCCGCCGGGATGTTTATGGTGTTGGTTACGCATAATGGTCTCGATTCGATAACGATAAGTTTAGAGATTTCATGATCGATTAATATAAGGCTACCAAGTTAGCTTCTGATTAACTTCAGAGCTCACCCCAAAGCAATGGGTCTCGCTGGAGAACACTAACAAAAGATAATGAGTGCTCTCAAGAAGCGCCTGACGGACAAAATACTTGGGTAGAAGAACTAGATGAAGTATCAGGGCGCATGTAACCACAATCGAATGGAGCCACGGGAAATGCGATTCAGATGACTTTCGGGCGTAAGCCCTAATTCCAGAGAAGTGGTGTTGCACAATCAAAGAGTGTCGAGCTATGAAGAAGAGCGAAATAATGAAGCCCACCGAATGTAACTCGTGCTTCGGTGAAGACAGGATAGGAGTAGTCGCCGTTCGAAAGCCATCAGGCAAAAAGGAACAAAGTTCTACAACAGAAGGGTAAAGCCGAGCGAAGTAAAGGTAGGCGGATACGTCCTACGAAAGGCCGAGGCAGCTGGGAAATATCCTGGAAAGTTCAGAAAGGCGTGAGAAGGATCCTATCAAGTGATCAAGTAAGCCGGGCATGGCTCTTACATCCTACGCAATGCAAACGGGAAGATTCTATCGAGGCCCTGGAACTCTCGAAACTTGAAGGCGTTCTACCAGTAGATAAGTTTTATTGTAGTTAATCTTTGTTTATTACTATTTTTTGTACACAACCTGTGGGTACCTTTTTCCTGGCCCTGCCAGTCAGGTTTTTTAACGGCCCACGCCCTTACTATCATCAATAAAGGGGTTTTCAGATTTCTCGGCAAGAAAGAATTTCATTAAATTTGGCAAAGAGCAGAAAATCCCATCGACTATCGCTCGGTCGGGTCGCCAAGACAAGATCCTTGGGACCATAGCTCGGCCTCGACCATAGATCGACTAGGTTGCCAAGACAAGATCCTTGGAACCATCGATCGACCTTGACTATCGCTCGGTCGGGTCGCCAAGACAAGATCCTTGGGACCATATCTCAGCCTCGACTATAGATCGACCAGATTGCCAAGACAAGATCCTTGGAACCATCGATCGACCTTGAAAATCGCTCGGCCAGGTCGCCAAGACAAGATCCTTGGGACCATAGCTCAGCCTCGACCATAGATCGACCAGGTTGCCAAGACAAGATCCTTGGAACCATCGATCGACCTCGACTATCGCTCGGCCGGGTCGCCAAGACAAGATCTTTGGGACCATAGATCGACCAAGTTGCCAAGACAAGATCCTTGGTGTCGGGCCCCGACCCGAAGACCGGACCCCAACTGTTGATCCCGCACGAGTCCAACTTCGAACCAGAAACATGACGCTGATCATCTTGCCTTGTAGTGTTCATTTCATTTAACCCTAATTTCAAATTGATTTCTCTTGTAAATCATAACCTTATGACTCTTGTTTTATTTAAGACAAGAATCGCTTCAATCGGATGTTATATAACTCAAGATACACACCAAAAACCAAAAAGAGTTCATACCCGAAGCATGCTCTCTTAACTGACCTCTCACTTGCTTTAATGCAAATCTCCTCAATTAACTCCAAATGATACCAAATTTTATGAAGTGAAAGATATATGTCTTATAAATCCAATGGTTCAAACCTCACCTCAATTGGAGGTCGAATGAGTGTTTTATGCCCAAAAGAATAGACTATGCTCACTCCCAAAATCAAATTGAACATCTTTTGGCGCAAATGCCATAACTTTCACTATCGATGTCGGAATGACTTCGTTCTTAGACGGTTAGAAAATAGACATCTAGGGCTACAACTTTCGTGAAGACCAAAATTCGAAATTCTGTCATTATCGGGTTACATGGACCGTGAGAAAATCACGATGTCAGTGAAAATTCACACAGCCGTAATTTTACGCACATCGCGTCTCCTCGCACCATGGATTTACACACCATGTGAAAATTCACACAGTGCTGTAACCCACTGCCATTGCCGCCTCCCTGCACTAGAAATTTACACATCAGGTGAAAATTCACAGTCGTAACCCATCACGCCTCCTACACTCAGAAAATTACATGCGTGTGAAAATTCACACAGTCAGTAACTCAACGCCAATCTAGCCTCCTACATCGGGAATTACACATCAGTGAAAATTCACACAGCTGTGTAACTTTATGCCAACAACCACATTTCACTCTCTAAACCTCTTCAATCCAAGTACCTACATAAAAACTTAAATTCTCCATATTCCACAACACATAACAACCTAATTATCCCAATGGATTTTCAATGGCAACAACACACTCCTAACATTCTAATCAAACCCAAACCATAAGGATCTTGTACAATCACTCATGCAAAACTTATTAACCATAACCCAATCACATTCTTACTTCTACATAACACTCATCAATCACAACTCTATATAATGCCTTCACTGAACTAAACATGCATTTCTACCCACATGGATTCTAAAGCCATTTCATGCAACTTTGGATACTATGCTTAAACATGATAATAAATGGTTTTGAGAGACCATAATAAATCGTAATTCATGCATCTCATTCACATTCAAAACAAGTAGCTTATAATGCTTTAGTGGGCATTTCAAGCCCTTTACAACTTGGTTCAAAATACACTTCCAAAATGCTATCGCTTTTTAAAATGCATCTAAAGCATCGCTTACAACAATTGACTTGAAATACATCAAAACATAATCTTGAGTATGCCTTTTATGCTCATTCCTCGAGATCACGCTCTTCACCGGAGATGGGACGGGAAGGTGGGGTGAGCTTTACCGAGGTAACACGCTTATATTTATACTACTAAGTCAATCTATTCATTACTCATACTGCTGGCAATATTCTCATCAACCAATCATACAACTTGCATTTCGTGAATTCATCAAGCTAAAAGCATAATTTCATGATTCATGCATTCATCATTCTTACAAACATATGCTAACACGTAAACACATAGCCGATGGTTCAAAAGTCCACAAAGTTACCGATGAACTACACAAGTGTAGGCATATGCCGAGAGTCCAAAAGGAACATCCTATGCCACAATCGGGCAATGGACGAAGGCTATATCGTCAACGGCACGTGACTTTGCTGGTGGACTTAACTAACCCACATAACATGAATTTCATGCATAAAAACGGACTTTTCGTCCACTAGCTGATTTTCTCAAAATGGATTTTCATGCAATCCAATTAGCTAATTCTCCGAAAATGCTTTTCATGCTTAGCTCAAATGTCATAAACTCACTAATATTCATGCTCATTCAATTCATGACTTTATCAAGCAATGTCAAGCAATGTCATAAACCGTCAAGTTCTCATATAATGGCATTCATACATCTATTATACTCAATCAAATCATCACAAAGTAATTTGAAAGAACATAATTTCTTTAATTAAGTAGTATTTATCACTTACTAGATAAAGATAAAAATGAAACCCACCTTATACTTGCTAAATCCTTGCTAAATGAAGCTCCTCCTCTTGCTCCTCTCCTCTCTCTTCTATTTCAAGAGAAATAAAACCCATTTCAACAATAGCTTCAATTGAAAATCCACATAACTACTTTCATGCAATTGACTTAAGAATCACTAAACCCATTCCATTCTTAGTCTTCCTAACTCAAAACCCAAGTAAAAACTAAACTTTAAACTCATGGCTTACCTTGAATCTCTACTTAACCAAGTGATGACTTGGTTCAAAATGAAGCTCTAGCCTTCCTCTCCACTTTTAACTCTTGAACTTTCTTCAAAAACTCACTAACTTTCAAGAAAATCCAAGCCCTAAGCAAGCTCTTCTTCTTTTCTCCTCCTTCTTTCCTCCATTCACTAAACTCACTCTCTCCCTCTCTATTTTCAGAATCCCACTTCTTTCCTACACCCATTTCATTTAATTCTCTTCTTTATACTCCTCTCAATTTACTTAAGCCCATTAACTTAAGGCCCATTCACTTACTCTTCCTCTTTTCTTCTTCCTTCCTCCACATCTTCTCTTTATACTACTTAAGCCCATCTATCTTTAGGCCCACCTAATCTCTTTTCTTTCTACTTCATTAAGCCCATTGCATTTAATTCTTAACCTAACTAACCAACTAACATATTAAATGTTATTAACTCTTACCTAACTTATTACTTAATGTTATCTAACTTAATCCATTAATGCTACTTACTCATTTAATGCCATATGCTATTTAATGCTACCACATATTAATTAATGACACCTTAATTAATGCTAATCTAACTTAATCAATTTAATCTAATCATGCTTAATCTTAAAAAAAAAATTTAGGGCTAACACTTGGAACCATCGATCGACCTCGACTATTGCTCGGCCAGGTTGCCAAGACAAGATTCTTGGAACCATCGATCGGCCTCGACCATCGATCGGATAGGTTGCCAAGACAAGATCCTTGGAACCACCGATCGACCTCGACCATCGCTCGGCCAGGTTGCCAAGACAAGATCCTTAGAACTACAGCTTGGCCTCGACCATCGATGGGATAGGTTGCCAAGACAAGATCCTTGGAACACCGATCGACCTCGACCATCGCTCGGCCAGGTTGCCAAGACAAGATCCTTGGAACTACAGCTCGGCCTCGACCATCGATCGGATAGATTGCCAAGACAAGATCCTTGGAACCACCGATCGACCTCGACCATCGCCGGCCAGTTGTCAAGACAAGATCCTTGGAACCACAGCTCGGCCTCGACCATCGCTCGGCCAGGTTGCCAAAACAAGATCCTTGGAACCATAGCTCAGCCTCGACGTCGATCAACTACGTTCGGTCAAGATCCCAAGACAAGATATCGGATCGCTCGACCTCATTGTTACTCGGCCTAATTCACCCGATCGACGCACATCGAGCGCACTCATTCGCGACCTGCTATTCGAGAGGATCGCTAATCTCTAACACATAAAAGAAGTAATGAAAAACGAGCTTCCATTTATTTGAATTAAAGCTCTGGTCACAAGCCCGACCATATGAGCCTTACAAGGGGAAACGGCCTTACAAAGGGAAACAATCATTCTGATCCTTCCGGAGGGGAGGAAGGGCCAGCAGCAGGAGCAATCGGGTCGGCAGAAGAGGAAGGGCCAGCAATATGAGCAACCGGGTCGGCAGAGGAAGGGCCAGCAGCCAGATGGGGAGGAGAAGACAGCGGAGAGACATCATCTTCCTCTTCTGAGCTAAGGTCCAGCTCCTCATCCGGAACAAAGGTCCGCTCTCCCTCGGCCCTCTCCCTCATATCCTCCAAAGAAAGGCCGAGAGTCATGGAAGAAGCGGCTCAGATAATCCTCAAACGAAGACACTCAACCCGTCAGAACGTGAACCTCATGGCACCTCTTCAGACCGAAGGGTTAAATCGCAGCGAACTCTAAGCACTCCCTATGTAGGAACCGCTTTTCCACCGCTTATCGCCTCGACCTCTCGCTTGATGGAGCATCGCAACTCTCTCAATATATCCTCGGTCCCTGTTTACCCTCTATCGCCTCACGACAATCCCGGAGGAATTTTTACCATGCTCCCCTCCCATCTTCACCTCCTTCCTCAAGCCCTCGCACTCCTTAGCCATCCCGTCCTTCGCCGCAATCAACCGGCTCCTCTCCTCCTCCCCCGTAGCAAGTTGAGCTTTCAAAACGCTCCTCGCCTCTTCACAAAATTTCTTCTCCTCCTCCAAGGAAGAGAGTTGAGCCTGGAAGACATCTCTCTCTTCCTTAGCCTCCGAAAGCTCGCCCCTCAAAGCCTTCACCTGCACAAGGAGATCGTGGACTTCCCGGTCCAGCGATTGATTAATCCCGTCGAGATTCTCCATACGTTGATGCATCGCTGTGGACATCACCACACTTCTTATACAGCTACGGATGAGACGGGGCCCTAGCTCCTGATTGTTCAGCGAGTCCATGAGCTTCTCGTCCATAGGGGGAACAATCCTCTCAGCAATGTGAAGGGACACCTCGAGGTCTCCAATCGATGCAGTTTTAGCCAAACTGATCGTAGGCTCCCACTGTTCGGCGTTAGTCGCTCGTCCTTTCCCCTTGCTTCCTCTCTCCTTCTCTTTCCTGCCTTGACTCGACGGGTCGAACGGTAGGTCAGCAAGCCGAGCAATCCTCTTCCTCTTAAGAGGTAGCTCCACCTCCTCTTCCTCCTCCTCTTCCCCCCCTCGGCCGCACTTTTCACCGGGCACGATCGCCAATGACGCCGACACGACAGATTTGGTCTTCACCAAGTGAGGGGCCAAGAACATCAGAAATGACTGCTCCATCAAGCGAGCGGTGCCTTCACCGATCTCTCCCTCCTTCCTCTTTTCTTCCCTTCGCCTGCTTTTTGGATTTAGGGAGGGAGGACCGACAAAATCTTCTACCTCGCTATGGCTCGCACAAAGAATAAACAGTCGAAAGCGAAACCAATACTTAAAGATACATCAAATAATTCAACCACGAGAGGTCAACCAGACGAGGCGGTTTCCTCTCCTAGCCAGCTAATTTGCGAGGGGGGTCGATTAGAAAGGAATCGACCGAGGCCCCCCCACGATATCCCAGAATGAGCCGAGCGAAGTCGTATCGGCCAAGCCCCTTTATGCGACCGACCACCTCTCACTCCTCTCTACTAAGAGATACGCTCGACGTGTCATTCCACCGCTCGGCTAAAGGATACCTCCACGGTTGGGACTCGAAAGAAAATCCTGGGGGCTTCAAAAAAAGTACTTCGTTCGCCAAGAAGTAATCTTTGAGGTCGTTCTGACCGGACGGTATCGGGCATCCTATATATCGCAAGTGAGGATCCGACCTACCGAGCTCGAACTCGATTCATCCTCAAAATGGCGAAGATCCCAACCAAGGCAAATGGCCAAATTGATGGCACAACAAGGTCAGGCCGTTAATGAACCTCCAGCCATTTGGAGGAATCTGGCTCGGCATCAATTGGAAATCGACGCGCACCTCGTGAATAATTAGGGCATACGGGAGCCTCGCGCCATCGATCGAAAAGAAACTATCGAAACAACAATATACCCACTCAAATTGTGGATTCGCTTCATTCCCAAGCGCGACTAGGCCCCGTGACATAGGATATTATTCCCGATGATCGACCGCTTTAGCTTGTCATGTCATCGTCAATTTATCTCTCGGTGGCTCCTCCACGATCAACTCATCCTTCCGTTCTTTCGTAGACATCTCTTCAATACCTCTTACCACACTTCTAGAACTGGTCGACGACATGCTTACTAAGAAGAAACCTTTGAAAAAACTTTAGAGGAGGAGACGAGGGAAAATGACGTACCTATTCAATGATTTGAGGTTGAAAAAGTTGGCAGCGGTTGAAAGAAAGCTCCCGAGACTGTTGGCAAGAAAAAACAAATGAAAGTAGGATGAAAGCCGAAGAACAAAACAAGCGTAAAGAAAATCTGCAGTCTATCGACCCTGAGTACTTATAGAAGATCGGTCGAATGGACGCCCCAATCAAAGCTCGACGTATGGAGAAAATCCGAACCAAGCTCAGACACGTGGCAGAATCCGAGCTGAGGTAAATTAGGGTTATTCGAAATCCAGAGCGATGCAACGATTGAAAGGGCGACGTGATAATTGACAACTGCCATAAAGACGATTCGTTTCAGATTCTGAAAATCTGTCAGAGAGCACGCGCCGTCAGTAATAATTAAAAATAAATGTCGATGCCAACCGATCGGGACACTTAGCCGCCCGATCCCAATATGAGCAGTCATGCACTATGCATTGATGTCCAACCGATCGGACCTACTACAAGTCATCCCATGATCTAACCATAACGTTGATACCCGACCGATCGAACTCTACTACGAAGTCATCCCATGATTTAACCACAACGTTGATATCCGATCGATCGAGCCTACCCCGAGTCGTCCCACGACGAGCGACAAGATCTCAGATACTCCTTCGACCCTTCTCCTCGCGGACTCGAGAAGTAGGGCTTATGGTTGGGTCGGTCGTCTTTGCCCAAACCCACTAAAAGCGACTCATGGACTCATTGGTCCACCCCGCAGTTGACTTAATTCCTCGCTAACTATGCTAGCCCATGCTCGTCCACATCCACTACCACTCATGTCGAGAGTCTCTCATGCATTTATAAAGACTTAAACCTAACAACCATCTCATATATAAAGTGCAACTTCGCCATGATACAGTGCGTGATCATAACCTTGGGCTTCTCTGCTTCACGTGATCCTACCTCACACAAAAGACTAACTTGAGTGTCGGAGTGACTTATCGAAACAACCCCGACGCGCTTCTTTATTTATTTCAGAGAACCTTCAAGCCGTGAGCTTTGAACTTTCGTGAGCCCAACTCCATTGATCCAAACAAGAACGCGCTAGCCTCGCCAAGTAACTGTTCGAACCATGTTGATACCAAACACTATAATAAGAATCAATTCAACTTTTCTATTAGAATTTTATAAGTATCTAAGCATGTTAATATTTTTATTTTCATATATTTATTTTACAATGAGTCATATTTCAAATTTAATTTATTTTCCCGCTGAACTTAGTGTATTCATTTCATCGAATTGATTACAAACAAAAGGCAACCAACCACCCAACAAAAGTTGGCCAATATCTTATAAATACTCTATAGTCCCAGTCTCCAGTAGTGTAGAGTGAATAAAAGGTCGAAAAAGGCAATAGAATTTGCGAAAAACTGTGGTCCCCTGCAACAACAGCAAGAGGTTGAGTGCTGAAAGCAACACCCACGTTCTGTTTCCTTCTTCCATTCCATACCATACGCTTTGTTTTTTCATCTCATCAATCACCCTTCAACCGTGCTGCTTTCCTTTCTATCACTTTCACCATTACCTTTTCTTCGCATATTTATGTCTGGATTTGTTTGTTAGTCTGTCCTTTATGTCAATTAGAAAGCAAGACCTCGTACCAAACTTCAATTCTCTTCTTTATTATCATGTTTTGAACAATTCTTTAACTTTTTTAGATTTTTAATTACATTTCTAAACTTTTAAAATTTTAATTAATTAACAAATCTTTTATAACCTTAATGGCTCAGTCCAAAATATTAATTTTATCAGTCTTTTATTAATTTTATGTAGATATCTACATAAAAATTAATTATCAATTAATTATTTATATAAACCTAAAACCTAAGTCAAAACTTCTTCGCACATTGAGTTAGATGTTTTAGAATACGTGGATAATTAGTTGACAATTAATTTTTACGAGAATGCTTAGATTTCATATAAAAGGATCACGTTAGTTAAATCAACAAAATACTAATAAAATTAACGTATTAAATTGAGTTGTTTATGTTATTAACATTGATCACTTAATTAAAATTTTCCAAAATTTTGATGCTTTAAAATCTAGTATATATCTCAATTGATAATTTTATTATATTTATATTTTAAAAGTAAGTTACAGTACATTGTTTTATTTGATTTCCAAATCACTCTTAAAAATTTATAATTCAAAATTTTAAAAATTTTCATGTTTATTTTATAATTCTTGTAAGTTTTGTGTAATTTTTCGATTAAAATTTTAAATATTTAATAATTTGAAATATATCACATGTTAGTTGAAACGGATTATTGGATAAAATTGAGAAAATAGAAAGGAAACAGAACATGAAAACCTGTTTTCAAATGTTAAATTATATATTTTTAAAGAACGAGTCACACTTTAATTATTATGTGTAAGTGAAATCTCAAAGATCATAATGGTCATAATTAAACTTTTCATTTCTTTTTTAAAATGGTCTGCCCCTTTTCTTTGTTGCACATCATCCCTTGGCAGAGGTGCGGTGGATTGGGGAAGATGGGGTACATACTTTTAAGTATCCCATCAATACGACGCAGACAACGCTCCAGTGGCAAGTAAAGTTTGTTAGGTTGGCCAAGAAGAGGACGAACTTAAATAAGCTCCTACCCTCACTACATTGTCGACAATCATTTTCCCTTTAATCTTACTTTTTCCAAGTCATGACAAATTAAATTAGTGCACGCACCAATCAATGTTCCCAACAAATGCGATACGCCTTAATTCCATCAATCATGTGGGATCAGGAAATTTTATGATAGCTTGCGTTTTTTCATCGGGATAGACTTTATTTTTTTTTTTTTGTGGAAGTAATCGTAAAAGAGAAATCACGCAAAAATATTAACCAGAAAGGCATAATGAAACTAACCCAAGTCAACAGTAGGGGTGTTCAAAAATCCATGACTCATGAAGGGCACCAAACCGTATGAACCAACTCAGAATAAGGTTAACCAACTCAAAATCGATTCATGGTTCGGGTTCGTGTTTAACTCATGATTTGTGTTAACCAACCTAAACCGCACCTATAAAGAGCTTAACCGAACCAACCAGATTTATAGGTTTAGTTAAACTGAACACGAAATACCTAAAAACTATCATATATTTAGATACAATTTAAGAGGATATCAATAATAATAAATTCACTAAGTATTTACTATATTAATTCGTGAGTGAAAAAAAAAGAAAGGAAAAAAAACTACTTTACTTCTATGTTATTAAATGTTAATATTAAACATTGCTATTATAAGTAATAACTAATGATAACACTCAATACTTCGCTTCAAATAGTAATTAATATGTGTCAAAGTTATTGATCAAGTATTAAACTATTAATAAAACATTCATTAACTAAAATAATATAATCGTTTAGAGATTAATTAAAGAAATTAATGTAAAACACATTTATTAAAAATCCTACAATTTTAGTTTTTAAGGCATATATATTAGTTTAGATATTCATGAGATATGTTAAACATTAAACTAGCAAGTAATATTGATTCTTAAAATATATAATATAGTTGCGAATAAATAATAAGAATATAATAATATTATCTTGTATAAATACAAACATAGTTTTATTTATTAGAAACGAATGAAAATGAGTTGATTTAGTAATAGACTATAAGATTGTATTTTTTATACGATTGCGCTTTTTATAATATAATATTTGAAGTTTTAACTATGATATTAATTTCATTTTCTACACTTAGTTACAATAAGAAGACGGATACTTTTTGTGCTTATTAGTTTATTATTATTATTATTATTTATTTTAACATGATAAAATAAGATTTAATGATGTTAAAAGAATAGTTTTATTATTATTTTAATCAATAAGATCTAGTAGAAGCGCTTCGCTTCCTTATTATTGTATCTCGAGTCGATTTTAGTCAAGAGGTCGAGTGCTTGATTCATTTCGTAGCTCTCTTACTCCAAAGATGGTGGAGACTCTTGTTTGTAGACAAGATTGGTTGAGAAAATCACGCCTCCTCTTTACGTGGAAGAGACTTGAAAACTTGAACAAATTGAATCGAGCAATCTAATTTACTTTACCTTGTTTTAATATACAAATAAATAAAAAATCTTTTTCAATTAAAAAGAAATAAAGAGTCTAACTCTTTTTATTTTTTTATTTTCTATAGATGTGGCTTCATATATAACGTTGAATCATCCTACCATTCTATTCAAATAATAATTGTTTAATATTTTATCTTTTTTTCTAGTATGGATCTTTTATAAGACATTGTTTGGCTTATTTTTACTTTGCTTTGGTTCAACATATTGGATTAATCTTTGATGGATTTTATATGCATACTTTTATGAATAATTTGTATTTTTCACCAATTTTTTATAATTTTTATCATATATATTGATATGAATAGGTTCGGTTATCCCGGAACCTAATCAAAATAGGTTAACCAATCCTATAGGTTCTTTAGGTTCAGGTTCAGGTTTAGGTTCGTGAAATTGTCGAACCTGACATTCAGGTTCAGGTTCAGGTTATTTATGAACGGGTCAGGTTACCCTACCATGAACACCCCTAGCCAACAGGCTTACCCCATACACCCAAATCCTATTAGTTTTTCACCATCAATGTCTGAATTAACAGAAATTTCAGAAGTTAAAATGGAATCTAAAAACAAAGGACGAACATTCCAATGATGCAGGTTTGCATGTAATAAGGCTACTCGTGCAAGAGAGTGAGCCACCTTATTGACAATCCTACGCTTCCAATGAAAGGACAAATGAAGAAAGTGTCGCTTGAGTGAGACACAATCAAGAGCCAAAATTCTAATCTTAGAATAATTCGATGACGGAGCTGAAATAGTTTGAACAGCCGTCAAACAGTTAGACTCCACGATGACATGATCAATACGTTTTTCCTTTAACCAAAATAGGGCTTCCCTTATTGACATAAGCTCAGCAATAACTGGGTCAATCTGAAAAAGATAATGACCCGAGATGGCAGCAACAAAACGCCCTCTATCATCTCCAAGAATAACAACAAACCTCAGAGAGTTCTTTTTGGGAAGACCGCGATCAACATTACATTTTAGGAAACCCCCCGTTCATCTAGTCCATCCAGACTCGATAGCACGATCCTCCCCAGACGTGCCAATAACTCTCTTAAAAATCTCCCAAGAAGTCTGCCAGTCTTTAAGAAAACTATCCACGAAATTGACAATCATAGGAGAGGAGATGCTGTTACCTTGCCATACTCGTAAGTTACGGTGGTACCAAATGCTCCAAAGCATGACTAGCTGACGATCGGTATTGGAAGTCGATGTGTTTTGTAGTAGCTGCAATAGAAGCGAGTCGACCCCATGGTTTGGGAACCGCCAGCCTGACAAAGACCAGACATCTTTAGCTTGAGGGCAACCCACCAGAACGTGAGTTAGATCTTCTGAAGGACCACAGATATCACAGTCGGTGTTGAGCAGAACACCCTTACGTCGTAGCCGATCTTTGCAGGGGAGAAAGTCACGAAGACACCGCTAACCAAAATCCTTGATCTTAGGAGGTACAGCCATACTCCAAAGCCTGTTCCATGGACCCTCAACGAAAATTTCGTATGTCAGTGTATATAGGTAGAGCCAACTTATACCTTGGTTTAACTAAGTAAGCGCCATTCAAACTATGACGCCAGATAAGTTTATTTGGCGGTTTGGAGCGAGCGATTGGGATCGTGGAAATACGCCCAACATCATAAGGAGTTAACAAACCTTCTAACAATTGTACATCCCACCCGGATTCCTCCTCGTTAAACAAATTGCACACCTTAAGCTCATCGAACTCTGGAATGGACGGGGAGGTAACAAAAAAAATATTGGCTTCATTGATCCAAGGATCGGCGAAAACATTAATCGAAAAACCGTCTCCCAGTCTCCATCTAACACCTTTAATCAGAATGCCCTTAGCTGCAAATATATTATTCTAAATAAAACTAGAGTTATGACGTTCAGTGGCTTTCAGAAAACTACACGATGGAAAATATTTTGCTTTGAAAAGTTTGCACGGTAGCGAATCAGGAAAAGTCAAGAAACGTCAGGCTTGTTTACCAAGCATGGCTAGGTTAAAACAGTGCAGGTCCTGAAAACCCATACCCCCGTATTTCTTCGAAACACAAAGGCGATCCCAACTAGCCCAATGAATTTTCTTTCGATGATCTGTCCCCGACTCCCACCAATAGGCATTCATCATTTTCTGAATTTCATCACACGTACCTTAGGAAATAAGGAAAACACTCATACAAGATGTCAAGAACGCCATGCTTATCGTCTTGATGACAATCTCCTTCCTCGGCTTTGAAATTAATCTAAAATTACCCAAATTTTTTTTGAGAAGTTTTAAATTTGAATTTCTTGAAAAGTTATATTTTGGTCAAAAAAAATTATATCTATTAAAGAAGTGTTTTTATTTTACAATCAAACACTCATTAAAAAGGCTTTTTAGTAGAGAAAGTATTTATTAACCTCCTAAAGCTCATTTAAATAGGCATTTACTATGTAAAGTGACTTGATAGTTTTGTAAGTCTCACATTTATTTTCTTGTTTTGTAAGCTTTTCATTGTTTGAACCTCCTTAATTTTAAGGTTTTAAACTAAAAGCATAATTGATATCATTAAAAAGAAAATATAAATTAGAATAAACAAAATTCACATTTGAAATTTAATTTAAATAGAGTCTGGCATTTTTAAACATAGTTCTATTCATTATTTGCTATTATGATTAATTTTTTGTATTCTTATAAATTTATAAGGATGTAAAACTATAAATATTTGAGTAGACATCAATAATGTTATTGTCATGGAATTAAGAATTAATCATAATTGATATTATTACTCATTAATGTGGGTGATTTAAAATAATCTCTCGTTAATTAAAAATAAGATTATATATTATTGAATTTCTTTAGACTACACGTCTTATTATAATTTTTTAGTATTGTTATTATTATTAAACGTGAGTCACCTCTCAATTATTTAAAATAAAATTATGCGGTATGTACTACTCAGCCACTTTACATCTTAGCGAACTTCTGAAGTACTATTCAAGTGAAGCGAGGGGCTGAAAATGCGGGTACAACTATACAAGAGGCAGCAGGGATGAAAATCTGCTAGTGTCGGCTGTCGTTTTCTCACCTCTCCGGTCGTATTTGGCCTCTTTGCTTCTGAGCAGCTCAAACCCCAACAATATTCCTCTGCACCCCACCACACGTGATTGTCCTCCTCTTTTAAGCTTCCCAAACTACCCCTGCTCTTCAATTGCTTCGACATTGTTTTGTTCCCCTGACGTGGGCCTATCTTTAGAAGGCTAATTCCGTCTTTTAATGCACCGTCAATTGGTGCGTTTTCCGATGCAAGTTGATTACTAGTGAGTGACCACATGGTTAAAACGACGCCGTTAGACACACAAGACATATCTCCGCTTGTTGTGTCAAGGTTTTTTTTTTTTTAAAAAAACACTTCAATGTCCTTCTTTTGCGTGCATTTGTAGCATTGAACTACACTCGTAACCGTCAGTTGAAGTAGCTGAATGATAAACAAAATTTACAATAATGTTGGTTAGATGGATTATCATCGCATGTTAGATAAAGAAATTGTGGATCTTAGAGAGAGAAAATACGTCTTTTACTGATTGTACTGTTTCCGCTTCCATCGCAAAGTTTGCAAATTTCACTTGGCGAAACTTCTTGTTACATACATTCTTTGTTTTTTTGTTCACGGACGCTGTTTCAGTTTTTCTGCTCTAGATAGCATCTGGGTTTCTCTCTTTTTTTCTTTTTGGAGCAAAACAGTGAAGCTTTTCTCCTTTTTTGCTCTTTCTTACCAGGTTTGTGGGGTGCATGATTTGTGTTTGACTCTACATTCTTTGTCACTTGAGCTTTTTGCTTGCTTTCAAGGCTGCCATAGTTAAAAGCCACTTTCCTCGTTCTTTCTTGCAATTATTGACGGCATTGTTTTTCCCTTCTATAGTTACACTTTGATTTCCCATTTCTCCACAATCTTACTTTTATCTTCATCCATGTGGGCTGTTCACACTTTTGGGCATTAGCTCTGGTTTCTTGTCACATCAGTGATTTGTCTGTGAGATTGGGGATCTGAGTTCAGCTTAGATTTGGGTATCTGTTTTGCTTTTTGGTACATTGCACTGATTCCTGAATCTTTCTTCTTTTCCTTTTCTTTTTTGATGTTTGCTAGAGAGACGAAGTTCTAGGAAGAGAGAAGAAAGAGCTCCTTAGTACCTTCACTCATGGCTGGAGGAGGCGGCGGCGGCGGAAAGGCGGAAGAGCCACAGCCACATCCACCAAAAGAGCAACTTCCGAACGTCTCTTATTGCATTACTAGTCCTCCTCCATGGCGTGAGTAATTCTTATACTTCTATTCGCGTTTCATGTACTTGTGGACTTTTACTAGTGGCTTAAGCCTTAAGTTTTAATTCCTTTCTTGTGTTTTTAAGGTAAGCGTTGTGTGAATCTAGCAGGGTATGTTTTAAGTAAGCTTTTAGGAGTTATCAATTCGTACTTTTGGACATAGCATCTCTGCAACTTGGTTTTAGTTTGAAAGTAGCTTTTTGAACTTTTTTTTTTCTCTTTTATTCCAGTTAGTAGTTGCCCTCCCTTTTAAAAGGCTAAACGATGTTCGTGTTTTGCCTATTCAAGATTGTGGTTGCATTAAAAACTAAATAAAAAAAAAGGCGAGCTGATTATTTCTTCTTAATTGGCGTTTCTTCTCTGAAAAGTGTTTTATGTCCATTATACTCTCTGTTGTTTTTATTTAGGAAATTTCTGTATCGAGGTTCTATCTTGAAAAGCAGAAGGATATTCGTTCTTGCTTATATGATAATCCTTTTATGTCGATGTGATTGACACGTTAAATGCTTTCAATTTTTGGGTCACAAGTAATTTGCATTTCCAGAGCTAATATTGTCCTTTCTAATATATCTTCAAATTGCACGCACGGGTCTTAAAAAAGGTTGCATGTGGAACTGGGTTAACTGTTTTATTTTGTTCATATTTGTGAATGTTATTGGAGGGCATGCCTCCATTTTGGTGACCTTTTAAATATGTCATGCAGCTGAGGCTATTCTACTTGGTTTCCAACACTACCTTGTGATGCTTGGGACGACTGTTCTTATTCCTACGGCCCTTGTTCCCCAAATGGGAGGTGGAAATGTAAGTCTTATGTGGAAGTATGTGCAAAACGGATGAGCCATTTCGGACTACTTCCTCCAAGAGTAGTCTATATTCACTGGAGACTAATGCATGTTTTCCATTCTTGTAGAGGGAGAAGGCTGAGGTGATTCAGACTCTGTTGTTTGTTGCTGGTCTGAACACATTGCTACAAAGTATGTTCGGGACTCGATTGCCAGCTGTGATTGGAGGCTCTTACACCTTTGTGCCAACCACAATCTCAATTATTCTTGCTGGTCGATTTAGTGATAATCTAGATCCTATTCAGGTTTTATGATCTGAAACTTTTGAAAGTTTAAAATGTTAAGTTCATCTGATCAACTACTGTTATTGAAGAGTTACAATTCCTATTTAAACCATGCATTACTGCTGAAGTAAGTTATTCTGTTACTGAAATGAAAAAGGAAAAATGAACAAAATCAATAAAAAAATTTATGGACCATAATGTTGTTACAGGTGGTTGTCTCATCATCTAATGTGACTCTTTGATAACCTCTCATTTGTACACAGAAATTTAAGCGGATAATGCGTGCAATCCAAGGGGCCCTAATTGTTGCATCAACACTGCAGATTGTTTTAGGGTTTAGTGGCCTTTGGCGTAATGTCACCAGGTTAGTACTGAATATAAACTTGTATGATTAGAAGATAATGTAATGTTCAAAGCCCATTATCCTGCTGAGCATATTATAAATCTTGACTGGTTGGATCGCTTGTGTAGTGAACCTGTTTTATAGGTCATGTATTTGACATTCTCATCCAGCTTTTATAAGCCAAATGCGTTTTTGAACGTCAGTACACTTATTTGGGTTATACATTATTAACGTTTGAATGCTCAAGTAGTTGGAGTTGCATTAAGCTTAGTAAGGTAATACTTGGGTGTGAGAACAATCCTGTCTATACTAAGATTTTATTCACATTTTTCAGGTTCTTAAGTCCACTTTCAGCTGTGCCTTTGGTTGCTCTAGTTGGTTTTGGCCTGTATGAGCTTGGTTTTCCTGGGGTAAGCTTTGTATTGTTGCATGTGCATAATGAGGGGTAGCACATGCTGACATGTGCAAACATCTTTCTTCTCTTCTTTTTTTTTTTTTTTTGTGGTTGTGGGTTGGGGGTGTGGAGGTTGGTTAGGAATGGGTCATTTTTCTTAAGGCAAGGAACTTTGACTCCATGGGGAAGGGGTGAGTCTGAATCCAGGATCTTGTCCTAGGTGGGAGGAGCTTACTGTTGGGCTACCCTATTCCTTGATAATACTTTTTTACACTCTCGGTTTTCATTTTTTGTTGGATTCTTAGGTCGCCAAATGTGTGGAGATTGGATTGCCAGAGCTTATCATATTAGTATTTATTTCTCAGGTAAATTGTGCTGTTACTACTAGAATCACATTGATGTCAGCTATTTCCGCTTCAACAATATGACAAAGGATTGTCATTGGGCTGAGTAACTTTCTTGTTCGTTTTGCAGTATATGCCTCATGTGTTGAAGGCGGGGAAGAATGTGTTTGATCGTTTTGCTGTCATCTTTGCTGTGGTCATTGTATGGATTTATGCATACCTACTTACTGTAGGTGGGGCTTATAATGGTGCAGCTCCCAAGACACAAGCAACATGTCGAACTGATCGTGCTGGACTCATTGATGCTGCTCCATGGTAGGTTTGAAGTCAGACAGCAGGACAACTTTCTATTTATTTTTTATCATGTCACATCTATTGATGGAAACTATTTATGCGGTATTAGCTTTTATATCCTGTAAAACGACTCAGTGAAATATATAGTGTCCAATCTGTGGTTGCAATTTTTAAGAGTCTTCTGTGAAATGGTTTACCTACGAAAACTAATTGTCAGACCATTCAAGTTAAGTAGTTAGGGCCAACTGCAAAACTTAGGATTTTTTATCATTGCTTTAATATTCATATCTTTTTGCGCTGGTGTATAGAGTAAGACTATAAATTCAGACTCTCATCAACTGTTCAACTTTTGCTGTTGATTTATTGATTTAACTTGGTCTAATTTCATGTGTTGCATATTGATTTGGAAGGCGGAAGTTAGATGATCTTTCTTAGTAAATATACCTTAAGATCATTCATATGAATTAATTGTCCCAAATCAATTGCTAGAGCTAGAAATTGGAGATAAGCTTTGTACTATTTCCTCCTTGAATTGAACTAATTTTGTTCCTTATCCATATCAATTTCTTGAATCAAACAAATTATCTTAAAATTCTAGTTTGGAGTTCTGGTTTAGCTTTTTGTAACTTTTATTACAGCCTGAGAATGGCTCAGATACAGTATAAGTAACTCAAACGATTGACCAACTATGTGGACTTATGTCCGTTGGATCTTTTTGGATCAGGATCAGAGTTCCTTATCCCTTTCAATGGGGCCCACCTTCATTTGATGCCGGTGAAGCCTTTGCTATGATGATGGCATCCTTTGTTGCTCTTGTTGAGGTTGGCATTTTTCTCTTCTTCTACTTTTTTTTCCCACGTATACAGTTTTAAAACTAAGAATTGCATCACATAGTAATTGGCATCAAAACTGTTTTGTTCTTTCACTGGTGATATTTCCCCTTACTACCCCAATCCATCCATTCTAGCAGGAAATAAGTATTTACTTTCCTGTTGCCCATGGCATTATGATCATCATCATAATTGGGTCCTTGTACTTGTTATTGAGCTGAAATCTAGAATCTACTGGGTACTGAAATCTAGCTCCATCTGTAAACAAACTTGTTTGGCAAACTTCAATCAGTTTTACAGGTTGCAGTTTTTACCAAATCATTGTCAACATTATTTTTGTGTGCTTGTGCCTGCCAAACTCATGAATTGCTACAGTTTTAGATTGTGACGACGGATTCTGGTGCTTATTTACATTGTTATCTTATATAGTACATGAATTTTATTCATTATGCATTACAAATTTGCAGTCTACTGGTGCCTTTATTGCGGTGTCAAGATATGCAAGTGCAACTCCAATGCCCCCTTCTGTTCTTAGTCGTGGTATAGGTTGGCAGGTAACTGAAAATGATTGGTTATGTGAGAAATAAAAATCTTTGTTTTATGTAACTGTTTCATGAGTTTGGGTTCTTAGATCACACATTGACTTCTTGATCTTTTATATACATACATACATATATATACTTCTTGACCTTATGTTGCACGCACCCACTTTTGACTGAACTAACCGCCAGAGTTAGAAAAGCTTCAACTTGAGTGGAAACTAATTTTCCTTTTCTGTGTTAACATTTTGTTTCTTCACAGGGAGTTGCTATATTGCTCTCTGGGTTGTTTGGAACAGTGAATGGATCCTCTGTTTCTGTGTAAGATTCTCGCCCAGAAAACTCTCTTTTGATAATGTGTACTTTTTTAAAAAAAATTGATGTGACATTTTTTGATAAGAGTATTGACCTTTTTTTTTTACAGAGAAAATGCTGGTCTTTTGGCCTTGACACGAGTTGGCAGTCGTAGGGTTGTCCAGATATCTGCTGGATTTATGCTTTTCTTTTCCATTCTGGGTTAGTCTTATTAACTTTGAAGAGTTTCTTTAGAGCTTGTTATGGTTCATATCTTTCTGAGAGTACATTGTATACCATTAAACTTTGTGGTGTCTTTCTGTAGGAAAATTTGGGGCAGTATTTGCTTCAATTCCGCCCCCAATTATTGCTGCTTTGTATTGCCTTTTCTTTGCTTACGTGGGTACGTGAAGTTTTGACGATTTGAAGTCATGGATTCTTAATTTGTTGGGGTTTTAGTAATGGCATTATGTATATCTAGGTGCTGGAGGTCTGAGCTTTCTTCAGTTCTGCAATCTCAACACCTTCCGAACAAAGTTCATATTGGGCTTCTCTGTCTTCTTGGGTTTGTCCATACCACAATATTTCAACGAGTACACAGCGATTAATGGCTATGGTCCAGTCCACACAACAGCAAGATGGGTAAGCTGTGATTATTTCGGCTTCGGTTGCTCTTGTTTGGGAAAACTAATACAAGAAGCTAACTAAAGAATTCATGGTTTTTCTTGGCAGTTCAATGATATGGTAAATGTTCCTTTCTCGTCAGAAGCATTTGTTGCGGGCTGTGTCGCATATTTCCTGGACAACACCCTGCACAAAAAGAATACTAGGAAAGACAGGGGTAAGCATTGGTGGGACAAATTCCGCACGTACAAAGGTGATATAAGGAGCGAAGAATTTTATTCCCTGCCTTTCAATCTCAACAAGTATTTCCCATCGGTATGATATGGGATTAAATCTTATTCAAAGTGCTATTCAGGAGATCACATGACAATCTTGCGATTGTTCCCTCTTTTGTGAAACTTATCACACGCTATACAGCAGTATAGCATCGAGACTTTATAGGGTACTTTTAACATTTGTTGAATTTGTTCTTGTAAATCCAATGAAAGAAATGCACTTGAAGGCAGTTTTCGTAGCTGCCAGTTGTTTTTCCACGTTGATCTTGTTTCCATTCAGACATTCCATTCCCTGCATGTCCATTTATCTAATTCAGATTTTGTGTTAGTAGATGAAATCTTTCCGACAAGTCCATTCTCCTAATCCTACGGTCAGTTTGTTGTTTAGAATTCTGATCTGGGTACCTGAAAAAGTCACCCAAGATAGTTACGGCCATTGACTGACGATAGCTGTGGAAAAATGGTGTGGTGAACTGGGACCTTAAGCATTTATTTGGCGATGGAGGACTACAGGTTTGACATGAATCACAGGTTTGATCATGAGAACGTGGTGGCAGGGTTGCCAACTCTCAGGTCTTCCAAATTTGATATGAATCACAGGACTCGTATCATGGACCCTTGAAAATGACAAGTAACTCGGGTAATAGAATGTAACGAAGACTTATTAGATAGAAAGTGACCGTCAGAGAATTCCATGGAGGAAAATGGAGTTGATTTATTGTCGAGGGACAAGGAGGTTGGGAACGTAGAAGTGAGAAATGGGAAAATTACATGCGAGTCTAGTTTGTGTGTGTGTAGAGAATTGGTCAAAAAAAACAAGTGAGCATAACAAAAACGTAAGCTGATTGCAAAGAGATAGATAGAACATGGAAGTTGAATCAAGGTTTAAGCAGTTGTTGAAAGTCGTTTTTAAATGCAGACTCAGACAAGGGCTGTCGATACCACTCAAACCTAAAAGGATTTATATGTCATTAAAGAAACCATCCAAATGAAGAATTTAAACCGATAAGTTGAATGGTTCGTTAACAATAACGACTCCTTGGAAGAAAGCCAGAAAACTATAAAATGGTAACCCAACAGAGGCCCTGTTTGCTTTAGTTGATTGCAGTAGCTTTAAATAAATTGTGTATTTTATGTATCACAAGTTATGTACTTAGGAACTCTTTTCGATAAGTCAAAATTCTATAGTTGAGTTTTATTTAAATAGATTTTTAAAGACCAAATTCAAAACTTAAACAAGACCTCAAAACACTTGGGATTCAAATGCAAGAATTTAGCATATGGAGACTTTTAAATATAAAAAAGGACCACCAGGTGAAGTGGAGTTCCAAAATTGTATTATTTTAAGGAGATAGTATTGGAAATATGTCTTGATGAAGGTGGGAAACAGTTGCAGATACCCTCATCATGTCCAGATGTTAAGTTAATTCTTGATTTGACATATGTCAAATGTGTTTAAAATAAAACCTGAAAAAGTCAAGGAATGATAATGATAGGCTCTAATTGAAGATATGGTCTACAATTTAACACCTATTTTAGAAAATATTGTTGCATTAGTTTATTTTAAGTTTTGTTATCTTAGTTGTTGATTTGTTATGATCCATAAATTTGTAAATTTTCTATCATAATTTTCATGCATTTAGGTTAGTTTGATTAATGAAATCTATATATCTTTTTAATAAAGTATACAAGTATTTTAAATAAATATAAAATTCATATAGCGTATATTTAAGAGACAAAGTGGACAGGATTAAAGTGAAAGAGATTAACGAGTTTAAACTTTAGTATTCAGGATGTTTGAGAAAACATAATGAGGTAAGTATCTTGGTTATCAAGGAACTCATACATCATATTGTACGGGGTAAAGAGGATTATTGATAAGATTTTGTCCTTAAAGATTGTGATCAAAGTTGTTGTTTTTAATATGATATGTACTTATACACCCTAAATAGGATTAGACGAACAACTTAAGCGTTAATACTATGAAGAGCTAGATGAGGTGATTCAGCAGATTCCTCCTAATGAGAGACTTATTTTAGGAGAAGACTTTAATGGTCATATAGACTAAATATGGAGATACTTTTAAGTTGGTGAGAATTAGAGAATAAAAAGTGAGAGACTTAAATCAAGTTCGTTGTATAAAAGATGAAATAGGGTAGGCGCTAGTGGCTGAAAATGATATCAAAAGAAGAAGATAAAAATAATTTATAGCCTTTTTAATGAAGGCGTAGAGGATAATATCTCTTTATGTGATCTTAGTACGTCTGATAGGTATCACAACTTTACTTGTTAATGGCAGACCACAAGGAAATAAATTAAAAGAGCTTAGAGGGGGATGAAGAGTGGAAGGGCAACAAAGCTTGGTGAGATATTTATAGAAGTGTGGAAGAGTTTAGGCAAAGAGGGTCTTATTTGACTAGTCAAACTTTTTATTGTGATCCTTTAAGTCATCCAAAATTTCAAATGAGTGGAGACTTAGTATGCTAATTCCTTTATACAAGAATAAATGAGACTTCTAAAGCTGTAACAAATATAGAAACATCAGACTACTTAGTCACACCATGAAATTATGAGAGAAGGTGATTGAGAAGAGAGTGAGAAATGATGCATCCATCTCAAAGAACCATTTTGGTTTATACCAAGAAGGTCAATGATAGAAACTTTACAGATCCTTAGAAGATTAACGGAATATTATAGGGAAAGATATCATAACCTACGCATGATTTTTATTGACTCAGAAAGGGCTTATGGCAAGTTAATTAGAAAAATTATGTTTAGAAGTTAAAGGAGTTTTTATGACTTATATACATGTTATTAAGGATATTATGAAGGTGTTAAGACTATAGTAAGGATGAAAGGAAGAGAAATAGAACATTTTTCTATAGATATTGGGCTCCTCACTAAGACCCTTTTTGTTTGCAATAGTGATGAATGAGCTCACAAAGAATATTCAAAGGGATATACCTTGATGTATGTTATTTGCTGATGAATTTATTTTAGTGGATGAGATAAAAAAAGATGTCAATGTCAAGTTAGAACTTTGGAGCGATGCACTGGAGTCAAAGGGTTTAAAATTGAGCAAAATTAAAACTGAGTACTTAGAGTATAACTTTTAAGACTATAGGGTGGCTTTCAATGTGAATGTAAATAATGGCTCAAAAGTAATGCCACAAAAGAGCGTTTTAAGTATTTAGGATCTATAAGTCAAAGCAATAGAGAGATCAATAAAGACATTATTTATTGTATCAGATCAAGGTAACTTAAATGGAGCAGTGCAGTAGGAGTTCTATATAACAACAAGATATCATTCCAGCTCAAAGGTAAATTCTATCATTTAGTGATTAAGCTAGCCATGCTCTATATGACAGAATGTTGACCTATCAAATAGGTGCATAGTCATAAGTTAATGGTAATAGAGATAAAAATGTTCCGTTAGATATGTAACCTTATCATAAGAGATAAAGTCAGGAATGAAATAGTAAGAAACAAATTAAAGGTGGTTATTATTAATGAAAAATTAAGAGAAAGGTAAAACTTAGGTGGTTCGTAAAAAAAATCAAACTTGATAGCTTGTTGAAAGATTTTAAAACAGAAAGATTATTAGGTAAAAGGAGTATTCAAGACTAAGTTTAATGTTGATGGATTAATAAACAAACATAAATCAAGGCTTGCTATAACAATTTATGCATACGTATTTGGTGTGGACTTCTCTATAACCTTTACTCCTATGATAAAATTTGACGTAATTTATTTATTGCATGCTATTTTAACACAAAAAGGATAGAAAGTGTTTTAATTTGTTTGAAGAGAAGTCTTGACATTTTTTAATGGTTGTTTGTAGAGGAGATTTATGTTTAGCAACATAAGGATTTGTTTTGCAAAGGTAAGAGGAGAAGGTATATTTTTTAAGAAGACTTTGTATGGTCTCAAACAGATATCAAGAACTTAGTACAGTTGTATAAATAAGCACTTGTCAAATTTAGAATTTGTTAAAAGTCTTAATAAAGCAGCTCTTTATCTATAAAAAAGACCGTGTTGATTTAATTATTGTTTTTATTTATGTTGATAATCTTTTAGTCACAGGTAGCAATTAGGAGTTTATTGGTATTTTCAAAGTTCATATGTTGAAGGAATTCGATATGACTAATTTGGAATTGATGTGTTACTTTCTTAGTTTGGAAGTGAGACTAAACAAGTAAATATTCATTAATTAGTGAAAATATGCCAAACAATCTCAGAAAAGTTCTATATAGAATATTGCAAATCTAATGACCTCTTATACAACCTAGAGTCAAGCATGGCAAGAAGAATGGTTTTACTAAGGTTGATGATAATCACTACAAGTGTTTAATTAGATGCCTTGCATACTTCACTATTTAAAATTTTGGTATTATATAAGCTTTAAGTTTCTTTGCCCTAAGTTTATACATTGTGCAAGTAAGGAATACATGCAAATTATTAAATGTCTAATTAGATACATCAAAGGAATTGTTAACTATAAAGTTAATTATGTAAATTGTCAAAATTCTTAAGTTAATAAATTTTTCTAATATTAATTGGATAGGTTATGTTGACAATTTAAAATTACAATTAGTTATTATTTTAGTTGCGATTCAAGAAGTAAGAAATACAATTTAAAATATTAGAAGCTTAGTTTGTTACTTCTATTATAAAATTAAATCATGTCATATAGCTTTAAAATTTATTGAAGATTTGAGTTTGATACACCAAGAACCAACTCAATTTTTTTGATCTTAAGCTTATTGAATTGTATTGAAAGACTTCAATCATATTAAAAGTAAAATTTGAAAGAGTAAGGACATTTTGATAGTAAACTCTAATTGAGCACACTGAAGACCTATTTTTTGGAATGATTACATCATATTATGGATTTAGATTAGGCTAATTTTATAATTATTTTAGTTGTTGATTTATTATGATAACAATTTTATGAATTTATTATCATGTTTTTCTTATATTTCAAGTTGGTCATTTGGAAACAATCTCCCTTTTAGTTAGGATAAAATTGCATAATATTGAATCTCTCTACACTTCTTATTTTAGTGGAATTTTACTGAGTGTTGTTGTTTGTTTATTATTATGTTTTTTTATGTATTTAAGTTAATTTGATCAATGAAATTTGTAGAGTTTTTGAGTCAAATACTAACATATAGTTCTAAGGTTTTGGGCTAGACGTTGGATATGTTCTTTTCTTACAATAATGTTGAAGGTTCAAAAATGTTTTCGGAAAGATAGGGAAGGAAGGAGGAATTCTTGTTTTTATTTAGTTAGGAGTACCAACAAAGTTCTCAACTTTTGATGGATCTAAATAAGATGATTAATTAAAAAATGGTATGAACTGGTTCAGATACGAAGTAGGTAGTGGAGTTCAGACTTCAGAGGGGTAGACATTGATAGAGCGTAGATGCTGCAAAAAAGTAGTAAAGAGAGGCCGAGGAGACAAAGTGGGAAGTAAGAGACTAAGCGCTGGTGCTAATTCCTGCAAAAGCCGATGCTTTATATTGCAGTAAAGACCCTCCCAAGTCCCAACTTCCAAGCACACAGCAAATGATGATAACTAGATATCACTAATCACTCACTTTACAGTCAACATTAGGCTCAGAGAATTCTTGGAAACACCAATCAGACCCGCACTAATCTTACTTTAAAACTAAAATTGGGGTTAAGGCATCAAACCCCACTCAGCAGTGGACCCTGCATGAAGATCAGATACCATTCTTTTAATCCAAGAGTGCCTCATCATTGAGTTTGAGCAACATCACTGTTTTGGACCATATATGAAGGTTTTTAGAAGGAAGAAGATTGTTATCTTTAAGTGTGTAATAAATAAAATTCCAACTATATGTAAATAATATAAATTATATATATCAAATACATTACTTGATAAATTAACAATTCAAGTGACTAGTTCCTATGGTTTCTAATGATACACTACTTCTCTGATTCTTTTGGTTTGTCAGGACCCCATTAGGTGCAAACAGAAAGTATTCTTGGAGTTGGAGATCTTCAGCTTACTTCATATACCAGCTGACACAAAGCTACAAAAGACACCTAGCTCAATTTTTGGTTTCTGTCATGTATTATTGGTGCATATCGGTGAAAGAAACAAAGTACACCTCGTCACAAGAACCCTAAAACACTGTATGTGTTGTTAGGTGAGGATATTTCAATATAAAGAAGGCTAAAATATAAGAATTAAAACCATAAATGCCAAGTTATCTAGTAACAATGGGGACCAACAAATGTCGTACCTATTCCATTCCCATTTCAATTTGTGAAAAGGAGAAGAAGCTGAATGCTACCCACATATTTTGTATGTTTGAATCAAAGAATAAACAAAATGGAAATGTTGGACTTCTGATATGATTATCTATGGCTCTGCAGATTCTGCACAAAGACAAGTTATGATCTTTGGTGTAATAATATATTTAATGTCAATACCTCCGCACACCTTACAATCAGAAAACAAGTAGTATCTCATTAAAGTTGGGCACCTACAGTTCTTAACCTTTTCACATGGCCGCCCCTCCTACTTGACCATTAAGATTAACTTTTGTGGTATTTTAATTTAATCCGACTCAGGTTGTTTTAATAAAACATTCATTAATGTACGTGGAAACCTGAAACCATTAGCGTGTCATAAGAACTTGGAGCTCCTAACCAGAATCTTTCAGAGTCTTTAGTTTCAACTTTCAAGTCTATTTTAATGTATCTTCCACCCAGTAGCTCGCCTGGAATTTATTTCTCAAGTTGCGCAACTACTAAGAAGGTAGTAAGGTCTGCTTTGAGTCCGTGAGTTGCGATGATAAGAGTCGCTAAAGTAATATATAATCAGATCACTGAAAGATATGGAGAATCAGCAGTGTAATCTGGAGAGATTACTTCTGTTTTGTTTCAGTTAAACCCAATTCCCAGGTAGATATTCAACTTTTCTAATGAATCTAAGTTCGCTTGCTTAGGTTTGAGGAACATCATTATATTTTTTCACCCAAGCAACATGCATGCTACCTGAGTTAAATTCGTTTGAACTAAAATTGTTGTTTTGTTTATAACATTAGGTAGTATCATGCACATATCCCATTTACAATTATACGTACAAGCATTGTAGTAAGAGGAAAAGGAAATGGTAAGAAAATAACAGTGCAAAGCTGGAAAAGTAAAGGAAATGAGATATACAAGTTGGTGACAAAAAAGATAACATTGTCAGAGGTCGAGGACAGGAAAAATCTGAAGGACCAGTGAAGGTCTACAACTTGATGCACTGTTTTGTTCCCAAATTGGGAAACCAAGGCATGGAGGCACATCATTTTGCTGCCCCGTTAAAACACAAGGGAAGAACTCAGGAATCATTGTGCAGGGTCAAATCATGCACAACTCGCTCTCACTTCCAGTTCCAATTCTGTTGGGTTGGGTTCAAATTATATTCATTATACGTATTGGTATTGGTACCACATTCCAGGTGGCTCACATTATGGTTGCTTGCCAATGCCAAATGCCTATTGCCTATTGCCAATTGCCAGCCCATCTTCAAGCTTTTCAAAAACAACATATAAATACTGAAGTGCAACGAGATTCGTGAACTGTTTTCGAGCTATGTATCATGGCTTTTAACCTGATGGGGATAATCTAAAACTTTTGCCATAGGATACCAAATTAAAACAGAAAGGTAAAAGCTTTATGAGAAAGATTAAACAAAAGAGGCAGCTTTTTTAACAATAGAAGAAGTGATGGGATTCTTTACTTTTGCAAGAAGAACACATGAATACTTGCATAACTTTTCAGGCTCAAATGTGACGCCACATTCTATAAAGGTGAGTGAATAAATTAAGGAGTGTCCACGTCTTTACGAGACAAGATCTTCTTTTCAGTATTATTCTGTCCAATGAAATCTCAACTATTTATTTTGTAGGACTCACACGTAATTTATGCTGAATCCATATAAATAAATGAGTGAAATTTGTTGAATGAATAGTAACATCATAATATTGGCAAGAAATCCTGAATTCGCCTCTTCCCCGCCCATTTCATGTTTTGATGCTTCAAATGTCAAAACCGCCCAGCAGTGTACCTATCATAATGAGTAATGACCACTCACTTTTTTCATTATGCATCTTATTACCGTATAGCAGTAGGCAGAATCCAAGTATAATTACATTGTTTATCGCATCTATCTTGGGGTTACCGTGATCTTTTGTTTGGCCAGCCAACCACAGCTCACCACACCATTGCCATGTGAGAGCTCCATTATTCTCCTCCTTTCCTTTCCTTCATTACCAAAATTTAACACAACTTCCTCACATATTATGTTGAGGGCGGTCTTGCGATTCTGACTAATAATGCACAAGTGATTCAATGTTTCTCTCGTAATGGAATATCCTACCTAATCTCTCAATCATTAATGAAGAAAATTAAAGAGAGGCTCCCTCCCAAATATAGTTTCTCAATTCAAATCTTTTTAAAGCTAAATTATGAACAAAGATCCATTCTTCTAGAAAATTTAAATGCTTATATGTTGATATATATTTTTAGAAGCCTTCAAAACTCTCCCTTGACTAGGTATAAATAATATAAACGTTGGTGACTTGTGTAGCCCCACTCGCTACAGCCATTTTGGACCATAGATTTAGCAAAGCTAGCCTTTTCTGAATAAAACAACAGGAAGCCATTTACCGCTTGAAAAGATCGATATTGGTGGGTACTATTAATGGCTATAAAAGATACTCAAGCTACAATACTCCAGTCTCCTCTGCTTGTACTTTCCTTACTTTTATCTCTTCATTCTCTACTTGGAGGTACAGAGGAGGAGGGAGAGCGTTAGAGAGATGGGTAATTGTCAAGCAGTAGATGCAGCAACTCTAGTGGTGCAACACCCAAGTGGCAAAGTAGAGAGGTTCTATTTGCCTGTTAGTGCTAGTGAGATTATGAAGATGAACCCTGGTCACTATGTTGCCCTTCTTCTCTCCACCACCCTGTACCCATCAACAACCAATGCTCAACAATGTCCCAACAACAGGTCTACAGATGACACCCACACCCACAGTAGCAACAATGGTTCTGTTCGGTTAACCAGAATTAAGCTTCTCAAGCCTACGGATACTCTTGCTCTTGGGCATGTTTATAGGCTCATCACCACCCAAGGTGTGTTGAGTTTCAGTTTCTACCTTATTTTTTTGTCTTCGGTTTTTAAAGTTTAGATTTGTAACGAATTCTTTTGTTGTCTCCGGGGGGTGTTTTAGAGGTTATGAAAGGATTGAGAGCAAAGAAGCAAGCGAAGCTGATGCAAAACCAGTCAGAATCCGGTGAAAGGCTAGAAAGGGCGAGAGAGAAACAGACTTCAGGGTTGGATTCGGAACAAAAGGATCTGAGCTTGATGAGGGAAATCAGGTAAATACATTTGCAGAAGATTGTAAATTTTGCATACTATGGGCATTAACAAGAAACCATCTTTTAGCCTCATGTCGTTTATTTTCCCAATTTTTTATTCGATCTTGTTAACCAGAACGAGATGTTAAGGACGTTGTTTCAAGTTTAAATTTTTCCAATCACCTGCCACTTTCAGATGACCCAACATGAAAGGAACAGACCAAGAGCAGTGGTCTCTGTCAACTCTGCAACAGTCAGATCAAGAACATGGCAACCATCCTTGAAAAGCATCTCAGAATCAAGCAGCTAATCATGGCTACGATCTTCATTACCATGTAGCGTAAAAGCAAATGGACTCATCAAAGAGAGGTTTTTGAGTATTGTAAGAGCCTGTGGTCTTCGGTACAGATAAGCCTTGGAGATAGAGGCAGGTTAATTAATCCCCGTGGAATTGAAGATTTGGTAACGCCAACATGTTTAGCAGGTGGTGGTGGTGGTGGTGGCGGTGGTGGTGTCTCAAACAGAATTTGTAACTAATAGGTGTTCTGAAATGATTAAATCAAATAAGAGTTTGCTTATAAAAACTGAAGGTTGTATCAGAAGGAAATAAAAAGAACCAGCTTTCCATCTCCGATGGAGAACCAAATGTGCATATAAGGTAAAGCAACAGCATTTTTCACGGGAACATCAAGCTTTTAACATAATTTTAAGTAAATTCTTATTAAAATAGAATGATTTGATACATTTAAAAAGTTGGAAATTAATATTTTAAAATAATTTTTTACAGAGATTTAATTAAATTAAAGACTTTAATTTGATTAAAGTAATAGGAGAGTTAAAAAAATGGAATAGATAGCGTCATCTGTTAGATGATCACTTAGTCAATGTGCCAATTGTGAGTAGTGAAAGGGTTTAGGTGGACAAATTGTGTCTAAAATTAATATTTTGGTCTGTTTAATGATTATTTGAATTAGTTTCAAATTATAAATAAATTATGAGTTGTAAGGAGTTTTTTTATATTGAAAGGGTTTTTGAAAAATATATTAAATTGAGTTCTCAAAAGCTTTTGGGACTCCAATTTTATTAATAATTATTTGGTCAAAATACTATAAATTAAGTTTAGATTTTATAATCTTTATTATTATTATTATTATTATTTTGTACTATTATTAATTAAATCATCATTACTATTTAGTAGAAAAGTTTGTTTATTAAAATTTCAAATAAATTAAAAATGAGCACACAATTTACTTTACAATTAAGGGTTGGATCAGATTTTTGTTTCAGTTATAATATTCCTATTATATTTCATTCAATCTCATCTATATATTTATATAAATATATAATTAAGATACAATAGAGCAGAATTGGAATTGGAATGTATTAACCTGAACAAAACTCTATTTGTGACAATGATAAATAGTATACCCTAGGCTGATGCAAAGTTGAATGCTTTGGTCCCTGCATTACGTGGAGGATAAGGCGTTTAACTTCAAAGACTTCCATATATTGAAATGCTCTTAAAGCTGCCGCTGGATTGAGACCGATGCGCATAAAATGAAATGCGATAAAAACGTGTCAGAACAGGTATGGAAGCTACTGTTAGAATGCCAAATATCAAAATGGTTGCTTCCTGTTCTGTTTTTAACACACCATCTGACTCTGAACTTGTCTAGATGGATAACAGGTCCCATCAATTTATTGCATATCCATTTTTCTGCTCTGGAGATCTCATCCTATTCAGCAAATGATCTTGCACCTGTTTACTTCATCCTGACGACAAGAAAAGTTAACACTAGCATTGTTTTGTTGATATTTACGCTTTCTTCTCGAAAAGCATACAACATACTACAGGATTAAGACTTCAGAAATCGGCATTGGCTCTTGGCAATGGACAGGATACCTACAGCTTGCAAGTTAAAGCAGAAGCTCAATGAACACTTTGCGGTCAAACATGCTACAGTGGACAGACTAGTGTTGAATCTCATATTCTGATATTACAACAGAAGCTCGTAGGGAACGTTTAAGTCAGGTAGGAACGACTCTCATCGTATTTAATATCGTTGGGATCAAAGTTCAACTCGTAGGACCTTAAGAAAAATAAGCAAAGCTGTACACTTCTGACTTTCTTTAGCAAGTCGATGCATTAAAGAAGCAGAATCTTCGTTTGCATAAACTGCATACTTTTGCGCCGCTTCTATTCTTTCTAAAGCAAAAGAAGACCGTTTCTTTTCTTTAATGCTCCACTTCACACAAACTTTACGTTGGACCACTGCAACCAACTCACCATTAGAACATTCTCTAAGCTTGTATCTGAAATGGAATTCGAATTCCTATCAACTGTTCAACATCTGTCTCTTGTAAGACCAATCATTGCACGCAGAATCAGGCTTAAGGAGGGAGTTGTCCGGCAAATGAACGTGGACATGATTCATCATTTGCTTATCTAAACAAAATATCTGGTAATAACACCTCCTAGAACCATGCGTCCATAATGGTCTCTGATTGAATTTGAGACATAGCTCAAATTTTGCTTTATAGGTACTAATCACACGTTTGTTTAAACAAGCTGTAACATTTTCTAGTGAATCTTCCTATTTGTATGATACACTAACGATAAACAGAACAATGGATTTCATTAGCACTGGGGTTTACCATTATCTACTCGAGTCCCTAGCATCATGTTCTTGTTCTTATCAGAAGATCAAAACATCGATCGTTGCATTGTAGTGTTTGGAAGACAAACACTTACGTGACAAACTTGAAAATCTTGGAGATGGGGACGGCAAGAAGGCCACGGAGAACAATTAGAAGGGTGTATAAATGTAACGAAGATTCACATGAATACGAGTTGTAGAAACATGCACCAGAAGATCAGGAGAACACACAAAACATAAAACCAAAGAAAAGAAAGCACCTCAAAGTGAACTGGAATATAAATACAGAACTTCTGGTATTCAGTTCACGGTCTGTGACAAGGGCAGCAACACCAAAATCTCTATTTTTATTCAGGCACTCAATTCTCACACTCAAAAAGTTGATGGAAACCAGTTGGACCCCCACAAATGGAACATCATTTCCTCCAAACTTACCAATTGGTTATCCTGACATCTCTGCGATCTCAATTCCCCCAGTTATCAACATTTCTAGCCCAACCAAAATCTTGTGACATCACTCCACTGCTGCTGTCTCAGCATCCGGTTTAGCATTTTCACTCTTGTCAAGCTGGCTGAAGTTCCCTTTCTCCTTGAAGAGTTGGTTGTGATGGTGCCTGCAATAGAGACGGTGCTCATGTGCTACATAGTTTGATGGGCTGATCACACAGCCTCCATGGGTGCACCTGAAACAGGCCTTATGGTATGATGTGCCATCAACTGCGACCTGAAAGAAGCAGAGTTCAATAAGACAACAAGAACACTTTTCGACTTCTTATCATCCATAAGTTCAGGAACGTATTATACATATATATATATATATATATATATAATCAGCAACAACTCAAACAGAAAACAGGGGCAAATTCTAAGGTGACTTGATCATCTTATACTTTTGACATAGTTTGATGTTGGACTTGCCACAGACTATAAGGAAATGAGGGGAAAGGTCCAAATTTAACCATCATGGTGCCCTTTATTCTTTTACTGCATCAACTTTTTGTAGTTTTCATCCCTTAAATATTCCATGGTCATTGAATTAATATTTTGTTTCGTATCAGAGTTGCAATAGAGAGCAAGAAGAAATTGGTTGGCTTGGTGATGATAGGGAAGGGAACAGAGGGAAAAGAACCCACTGGTCATGCCTTTTATGAATTTTTAAATTTATCGAGTCTATTTTAATTTCTATTTTCACAGAGGCTTTTCTAAAAGGCAAAGTCCTAGGCCTCAAAGGTGTTGATGTGTTCAGGTACTTGATCTCACAATTCAATTCCATCAGTTCGACAAATAGGAACAACTGAACTAGATCAATCTACTTACAGTTGAAGTAATCAAAGAAAATCTGATTAAGGTTGTAATGATTCTCTAGAATTGAAATGTAATGAATCAGAGCATAGATTGAAAATGTCCTGAAAAGCTCATGATGTTATAATAAGGAATTTTTTCTATGTACCTTTTCAATTGGATAAACAGTTTTCTTGCAAGCAACACATTTGTCTTGAGTTCCAGCAAACATACTCGAGACTTTGCTGTTGCTAACCTGCATGATTTAATCCAGGATTTGAAGCACGTCAGGAATCCTAAAATCATCTTATAGACTTCTCCTGTTACTGAAAACTTCAAAATTGTATCTGTTCCCATATTGATAAAGTAGTGGTACAAGAACTTCATTGCATATACCTGGTCAGCAGATCTGTTGACAGTTTTTGGAGTACCTACAGAAGAGAGAAAAAGAAAAGAACAACCTGTGAATGAGAAAAAAGAAGCAGAGAAAACAGATGTTGAGTGATTGAAATCAAACTGAACACAGAGCATTACCTTCAAAACTTTTATCCAAGCTGCCGGTCATCTTGAATAGTTGATCAAAGTGAGGTTTGCAATACAAAACACCTTCAAAGGAGCAATAGTTACTCAGCTGCAAATGTGCAACATTATAAGTTGAGGTAAGCAAAATACTTATAATCTAAAACAACAAACAGGATAATAGTGCAACTATAGAGTGAGAAAACAATACACACTTTCTTTCAGCTAAATAGATGAACACTTACAAAATAAAGTATAATATTGTCAATAAGATTCTCTCGCATGCAGTAATATAAACACACTATATCTTTATAAGTTATGTGCAGTCTGCATTCACAGGTTTGATCCACTTCAATTCTCAAACCCAACTGATTGGTGGCATTAGTGTCATCAGCATGGAACTATTGAGTATCAAATATCACCAAAAGGAACTCTGGGCTAATTGAGCTAAACCTCAAACAAGTAAATTTAGTTCAAATGGTAAATAATGTTAACGGATAGCCCAATTGGCTATATATACAAATATCAACAGAGGCCAAGGGTGTGGCAAGCCAAGATCAAAACCATATCGATTGATTGTAATGCCGAATGCCAGACCTTGTCTTGTAAATAATGCTCAGTGTCCATCCCCTCCTGATCTGGCTCTTGCTTTCCTAATTTTCATTTTCATCATGTTTAGAGTTCAATGTCCTCTTTATTAGTAGTGCAGACAAAGTTTCAATCTCTTCAGGTACATGCACAAATATGGAAAAGTAGGTGATTAAAGCACCATAAGAGCGACTAAATAGTTGGCCTATTTGAGATTCCAAAGGCTCTTCTGTGCACCATCACTGGAATCAGGTTGCACACAATGCTAATAAGACTATAATCTGAAGCTATTGTACAGACAGTGATCCGTGGTAACAAGCGTAATCAAACTAACCTTCAAATATAATGTTCATGGGACTACAAATCTTAAGGTTAAAGTTTTCAAAAGAAATTTATCAGTTTGGTAACTTCAATAGCAGCTAAGAACATAACTTTACACACCCATCAGAACAACTAAAAACCTCTCAGCAAAACTGCATATATCTTCTCGATATTATGTCAAAGCTATCTAGATGTATTCTGGTGTCGAGTTACAGATCACCCACATGCACATTTCCCTTTTGCTGTTTAAAACTGATGGTTCCATAAGAAGGAAAAGAATTTCTATATTTTCACTGATTACTTTTGAAAGTTCTTTGTTCTTCCTTTATTACTTCCAACTACCCACCGACAGAGAACCCAGTTGGCCTTGATTGTACACATTTCAGTCTCTTCAGGATTTCAATTAAGATCTAAGCCAGTGTGTTCTAACCTCTTCCTCCATCACTTGTTGGGCCCTTCTTTTACCATTCAAAGATGAGGATCTAGATTCAATTTCATGACTAAACAAAGGGACCTAACCTCACCAACTACGACAGAGGCAATTGAATATTGAAAATCATTTCATCAGTAGAAGCAAATGATCAAATTGACAGGAAAAAAAAAAAAACCAAACGACAAGACTCACAATATCATTTCCCAACCATTAACAAACGAAATTAAGGATAAAAATGTCCATTGGTTTCAATAATGATCAGGAAACCTCGATCAAGAGGGAAAAGAAGAAGAAGAAGAAACGACAGAGCAATGTTATCCATCATCGGATATCGGACTGAACAGGTTACTAGTTCCCAGCAAAAAAGATCATATCAACTAACACAGAATGCACACGATCAAACTGTAAAATAGTTGGAAGTATGATCAAGCAAAGCAACACCAAATAGCATGCCAACTAAGTGTATCTGCAAGTTTGAGGCATGTGCACATAGGTGCACATCTCTTTACACTTCCCAGGAT